>OY747135.1:74603372-74968372 GCA_963556465.1 Berberis vulgaris
GAACCATTGGAGAGTTTTTTTTTTTATTAGAGAATGAGATGTCTGGGTAAAACCTTCACTTGGATCATTGTTTGATTAGAAGCAGAGAAAGCTAGTTGATTGTATATCTGGGATAAACCTTCACTTAAAGGAGATCATTTTGATTGGGAAGTAGAGGAAGCTACTTGATTGTGTAACCAACTTGAACTTGATTAACTTAAGAGAGCTTTGCTAGGGCGCACCGGTATTTCAACCGGTATTTCAACCGGATGGTGCAAGGCATGCCAAGCACGTGCGATTAAGGTGAGAAAAAAAAAAAAAACACAACCAACCCAAATCTCGACAGAGAAGAAGAACAGCCATCGCTATTTCACAGAAGAACACTACAATCCAATTCAGAGAAGAAGAAGACTAGATCTATTTGTGTAATCCAATCCAAGAAGAACACTACACAAAGGTATTTTTCCCCATTTCTTTCTCTCCTTTTGATTTTGAAATGCTATCCCTTTCTTTCAACCAAACCGAATCAATTTGGTGCTTTTCACTTTGATTCAACCAAACCAAATCAATTTCATCTTTAAAATAGATCAATAAAATGTTAAGTTAAAATAGGAAGGAAATGCTATCCCTAATCGACAAATAGTAACTTCTAGGGTTTGTAGAACCACAAATTAATGTTTTTGCAGATTAACTATATTAAAAATGTTTGAGTTGAAATTATAAAAAAAGCTAATTCTAATCTTCAACCACATTCTAAACAATAGAGATTTTAACAATAAAAATCTATAACCTCATTACCCAAATAAATAATGGGATTTTGCTTCAGTATATATTATTGTTCACAGAAGTATAGTAGTATTAGAGATTTAATGGGGTTTTGCTTGTGTTGAATTTTTCATATTTTCAGGGATGGATACATTAGAAAATAATGAATGTATGGAAAATGAAGAATTTTTAGATGAGATAGAAAAGCCTCGCATAGGGATGGAATTTAACAATATTGACGAGTTTCAGTCGTATTATCATGATTATGGTAATAAAAAAGGATTTCCAGTGAGAGTAAGGTCGTCTGAAAAAGATGTGGATGGAAATTCTAGATATGTTATTCTTGCATGTGGTCGGACTGGGACATCAAAAAGCAAAGCAGAAAGTGTTATAAAATTGCGTCCCATGGGTAAATGTGGTTGTAAGGCTAAGATGAGAGGTCGTATACGCCCTGATGGAACAGTGAAAGTGACAACAGTAAGTGATGAGCACAATCATGATTTGAGCCCTGGAAAATCGAGATATTATTCTAAAAATCGAGTTATGAGCCAATATGTGAAGAAGAAACTTGAATATAATGATAGGGCGGGCATTAGGCCAAATAAGAGTTTTACTTCGTGTGTGGTTGAAGCTGGTGGGAATGATAATTTGACATTTTCCCAAAAAGATTGTTACAACTATCTGCATAAAATAAGGCAGTTGAGACTTGGTGAAGGGGATGCGTTGAGACTTGGTATGGGTTTATTGAGAAATTTAACCTTCAAAATAATGATTGGTTGAGTGGATTATACAATGAAAGAATTCGTTGGGTACCAACATTTCAGAGGAATACTTTTTGGGCAGGAATGTCTTCAACACAAATGAGTGAAAGTATGAATGCTTTCTTCGATGGTTATGTAAATTCAAAGACCACTCTAAAGCAATTTGTTGAACAATATGAGAATGCACTACGAAGTAAGGTTCAAAAAGAAGTTGAAGAAGACTTTAAATCCTTTAACCGTTGGCTTCCTTGCATTACTCCGTACCCATTTGAGAAAAAATTTCAAGCTGCCTACACCACAAATAAATTTAAGGAGTTTCAAACAGAGATTGCAGGAAGATTATGTTGTGCAGTCAATCATGTCAACGAGTTGGATGGCAGTCAGGTTTATTATGTTTCGGAAGACAGGTTGATAGGAAGCGCATACAGATCAATCAATTTTAAGGTTTATTTTAATAATGACGACTTCAATATTCAGTGCAATTGTCAGTTGTTTGAGTTTAGGGGGATTTTATGCAAACATATTTTATCGGTATTGTCTCAAAAGAGGATTAATATTTTACCAGAAAAATTTATTCTTCGAAGGTGGAGGAAAGATGTTAAGAGGTGTCATAAGAAGGTTAAAATTGTATATTCAGATTGGGCAATGAGGCCTGAAAATGAACGGTTTGATGAGATGTGCAGTATCTTTTATGAAATGGCTGACATAGCTTCCGAGGATCAAAAGGAAACAAACAATGTTAAACAGTGGTTACAAATGAAGCTTCGTGAACTAAAGATATCAAAAGGTGATGGTGATGTCAATGTTGAGCCAGAGGGGTTGTTCGAAGTTGGCAATAAAAGTAGTGCTGAAATTCATAGTCCATTGCATGTTCGTTGCAAAGGACGACGTTCTACTTCGAGGATGCAATCTACAATGGAAAAAGCCTGTAAAAAGAAGAAGAAGAAGAAGAAAGAAACACAAAAGGAGAATAATTTGGTAGGTTTACTTGTTTGTTTTGCTTCAATGAATATATTTAGTTTTTTGATTCAAGATAATATATTTTTAATTTCACATGTCATTTGTAGGGTTCTACCCAAGTTGGTTTTGAAAGTTCACAATTTATGACACATCTTTCAGCTACGCAGGTTTGTCTGTTAGTACAAAGATTTTTCACTTTTGATTTGCCGCGCTATGATTGTTCACTATGATTAACGTGTTTGTCGTTTTGAAGGGTGAAAGAATGGGGTCATATTATTCACAACCTAGTGGACTTGGTCAGGTCTACTCACTTATATCACAGGTAGATAATTTACATGTTTATTGTCATTTGAACTTTCACAGAAGATTGTAAGCCTTAATCATTTATTTTTGCAGCGACCAACTTCTAGCAACGACATGGAGTCGTACAGAGATTGTACAGATATTGCAAATGAATTCTCTAACCCTGAAAGAGATCATTCAAACACAGTGTCAGACATATGGAAGCGTTGAGGACCCAGTTCATGCAGTTTCATTGTTGCAAGTCATGAGTTTCATGTAATTTTCAGTGTTTTCAGGGTGTAATGTCGGGTTTTCATGGTGTAATTTCAGTTTTTCCAGTGTTTACTGTTTGGAATTTTTATCAGTGTTTGCTATGTAATTATCAGTGTTTATCAGAAATTTTTAGTGTCAGAAATTTGCTATATAATTTCCTATGTAATTTGCTATGTATCTCAGTGTTTATCATTGTATATTCAGAAAATTTCCAGTGTTTTTTCAAGAAAAAATTTCCACTGTTCATGCTAATCTTCATCTGTCCATAAACTTTCACAGAAAATTTTTATCACAAACTGCCAGAATTTTCATATGAATCTTCATCAGAAATTTCAACACAATCATAATTTCTGTCAGAAATTGTTTCAGATATGTTATCGCAAATTTCATCAGGAAACACTGTCAATATAGCAAACACTGTCAATTCATTCAGCACATAGCAACATAAACACTGGAAACATTGCAACACAGCATTTCCTGATAATATAGCAAACACTGTCAGATTTATATAGCATTTCCTGCAATTGTGATAGCATTTCCTGCAACTTTCCTGCAATTCTGATAGCATTTCCTGCAACATAGATTTATATAGCATTTAAATGCAACATAGCATTTCCTTTTATGGGCTTATAAGACAGCAACAATGCAATTTTATGCAAACACAGAATTTTCCTGCTATGAAGACAGCAACACTGCAATTCTGCTATAGCATTTCCTGCATTTTATGCATAATAGCATTTCCTGCAATTCTGAAGACAGCAACTATATTCCTGACAGTTTCTGGGCATTTCCTGACAGCAACAATGCATTTTATGCATTTAAATGCAACATAGCAATTCCTGACAGTTTCTGGGCTTAGAAGACAGCAACAATATTCCTAAAACATAACACCATTCAACATATTCATTCATTCATAGAACCATTCAACATAGCACCATTCAACATATTCATTCATTCAACATATTCATTCATAGCACCATACATAAAAACATAGCACTATATATCATCCAAGATATTCAAATTCATTTACCATCCAAAACATATTCAATTACATCTCACATACTATCTAAGACCTTAAAAAACAAAAGTACAAGAATTAATAAAACTACTACTAATATACTGTTGATAAGGTCCTTAGTTAAAGCCCAAGTATCGTTCAGTTGACTTTCATGAGCTTGATTGCGACGACCCTCGGGAGCATTATTGGGTTGGTCCACCACTTCTTCACTGTCATTTGTTCTTGACTCCCTTGTTCTTGTTCTTGATTGGTGCTCTCTTCTCGACGCTTGTTCTCTTTCTCTTCTTGACGCTTGTTCTCTTTCTCTTCTCGCCTCCTGCTCCTTCCACATTTCATAATCTTCAACCGCTTCTTCAATAGAATTGAAACCCTTGTAGACAGCATCCGTGTACCCGTTTACTTGTAGTGCGCAACTTGACCAAGTTACATAAATGCCAGGTACATGCCCACGATAAACAACATAAGCTACGTATGCCATTTCCTGCGTTGGCAAAGTAATATATGTTAGTTGGCGTGACACAGGCAAGAATACATAAATATACATTGCAGTTGAAACAACAAAAACAAAAAAAAACTACATTAAAACACTGAGATACATTTCAGAAATTATATACACAAACTAATTTTATCCAAACCAACCAGCTCAACCAAACTAGAGAACATTATATACACAAACTAGAGAACAATTTTTTGCTAAGACTTAATTCCATTTTTTGCCTTTTCTAAGACTTAATTCCATGTCTTACCATGAAATGCTCAAGCCAACTACTTGAGAAGCTAAATTGTGTAGTTGCTGCTTCACCATACATCCTTCAACAAAATAACGCTTTTGCTTTGGCCTGGATCTCCAATCATATTCACCTTCTCTTGATATTGGAAAAACCACTCATATAATGTTTATCTAACTCGATATATTTTTCTGATTTGTGCCTCTTAACATTGTCATTTTTTTTAACCTCATTTAACCAATGCAGTGCTGACCTTTTAAGCATGTTTGATATTGTTGATTGGCTGATGGAGCTGATAATTTTCTTGAACCTATTGTTGCAAATGTTTTGGTAGTATAAGAATGATGCTCATTTTATACTCGAATAATGCCTTCCTCATCTCATCAGTTAATGTATATTTTTTTTCACTTCTTTCAAATGAGATGCCATGGAGGAACAAGATTACATAATTTTGGGTCTGATAGATTATTTTTGTAGATTGTTTATATAGAGATCATGTTCTATATAAACATTAAATTCTAAACCACTTTATCTTCTAGTATTAGGAATATGTATGTACATGAATCTTGACAACCCTTACATTTTTATTTATAATGTTCATTAGAAATTTGATTAGTATATGAATCTATAACTATAGATTTTCATAAGATACAAAATAAACCAATATAAAGAAATCCTAATTTCAGTATGAAAAAATGAATAAACCAATATAAAGCCTTAATAATAAAAGAACTATGGATAACAAAATGAACAAAAAAATTTAATTAATGTAAACAATCTACTAAACCAAATTTCAAATGACATGGAGACAGCCCTAATTTCAGAATGAATAAAAATCAAAACTGAAGGGCTTACAAACTTGAAGCCCTAATTTCAATGTCGAAACCCCAAACATCAAATTTTCAAATAGTTTCTCTACAAATGGAGAAATCGAAGATTTGGAAGCATAAACATAACAAATAGAAGAACAAGAAGACTTACAAACTTGGGATCACTGAAGAAGTCCCGTCCAGGAATCGCAAAGAGAAAGAAGAGTGAGGGACTGAGAAAGAAAGGTCGACCTTGTTTTCGCGATTTCGCGAGATGAATCGATTTCGCGAGATGAATCGAGAAAGAAAGAGTGGGGAGCTAGGGTTTATGTTTACCGAAATCGAAGAGATTGAATCGAAGAGAGAAGAGAATTCTATTCGAGCTTCATTCTGTTTTTTTTTTTTGGGTCCGCTTTAGTCACACGTGCCTGGCACGCCTGGATGGGCACGTGCCTAGCACCATCCAGGTGAAATACCAGTCAAAAAACCGGTGCCAGCGTCTATTATTTCTTTATATCTTACATTTGTAACAAAAATTGGATTCTGTAACAGTGCCAGCGTCTATCATGCAAAAATATTGACAGATAGATTTATCCCTTAATAAACTTGAAAATTTCTAACATATCTGATAAGACAAAAAAGGTTAAAAGAGAGACATTACTGTAAAAAAAAAAGTCTTTTAGACAACTTTAAACTATAAATTTTTTTTACTTTTGAAGTTTTATCTTTCATCTCTGAAATGTTAAAATACCCTAATATAAAACATAATGTTCAACTTATGTCTTATTGGATAATTGGGTTATTTTTGTAAATTAAATGTTTTCCTTTTTTTATTATGAAATATGATTTTGGAATATCAAATTGGTATTTGAATTTCATACTTGGTTATTTTGTAACTTGTGAATCACTCACATTAACATTATTAAATAAATTATTAATTTATGAGACCATTATTATTGGCTCAATGAACAGTGCATGCGTCGTCATGCACAACTTTTGTTTTTTTCGATAATGCCCATGGAGATGTTTTAAATATTCGTTATGTACCACAAAAATTGATGTATAATAAAGAACTTTGGTAGATGTTTTTTACACTTAGGATGTGTTTGGTTGCATGAAATCATATTTCATGAAGGGTCCACCTGCGTCTAAGCTAATTTAAGGTTATTCACTAATTCACCATTAGATTTTGTATTCAATTGTGAGAATGAAAGTTCCATAAACATGTGAACCATGATTTGGTGGGACCAAGGAGTGTGATTCTCATGTTTATGAGATTTCTAATTCTGCCATTATTTACATAATCTAATGTTGGATAATGAATACTACCTCAATTTAGCATTAAATGTAGGGGTTCCCTCATTAATTCTTATGAAATATTATTCCATCAAACCAAACAAACCCTTAGAAATAATTTTCGATGTGGACCCAACTGATCCTCGAGCCTTTATCATAGTAAATGGTTGCCAAATTGGGTTATCTAAACTACCCTTATACTCTGTAGCTCCTTCAAGTACTAAATTATTACTACATGGTTCTCCATTAAAAATTACAAGTTACCCCCTAGAAACTACCCTTCTAGTGATTAAACATAAATTATACAGAAATTCTAACTGTCGAGGAAACCAGCGAGGGAGGGGGTGGCAACCCTCCATCTCGCTCGGGATGCGTGAAGGGGGATGCAATGCACGCATCCCGAGTGAGATGGAGGGTTGCCATCCCCTCCCTCGCTGGTTTCCTCGCCAGTTAGACGGGCTCTAAATTATAAGTTGCTCTCTCACTATTTAAAGTTATAAATAGGATCATAAATTTATTAACGTTACACATTAATTGTAAAAAGAAATTTTATTGTTTTTGGGTAAATAATATAGTTCCTTTGGGTTAATATATAACAATAAAATCCAAACTTTATAGTTTGCCTAAAACTTTAGAGATTTTGAAAAAAGAAAAAAATTGCCCTAGTTATATCATTTTTTAAAAACCAAACTCCGGTATGTGTTGCCAATCGACAATTATAGGCAGCCAGGTTTGGTAGTTATTTTTGGGTCAAGTTTTAGTTTTTTTACACTTCTACCCCTTCTATAGACGATGTTTGTGGTTGTGTTTTAAAGAGCAATCATTCTAGGCAGTCAGGGAGCATATCCATTTTTTGTCAGATTTGGGGTTTTTTTTAAACTTCTACCCCTTTTATAAATGATGTCTGTGATTGTGTTTTAAGGAGAAGGGGTAAAAGTGTAAAAAAAAGCGTGACAAAAAAATGACTATGTTTCTTGGCTGCCTAGACTTACCGTTTAAAGAAAATGGGTAAAAAGTGTAAGAAAATAGTAAGTCTAACCAGCAATGTTTGCTAACATTTTTGACATTTTTTTGGGTGTTTTTACACTTTTTATTCATTCTCTTTAAAACACAACAACAAATACTATTTATAGAAGGGGTAGAAGTGTAAAAAAAACCAAAAAAAATACTAACAAACATAGCGGACTAGAATTGTTGATAAAAAAAATCAAAACTTGGCAAAAAAATGACTACCAAACCTGACCGCCGAGACTTACTCGTTGCCAGACTCAAATAACACACATAGATAATCTTGCATCTAAAAAACGAGCTTTTCTAGCGGGCCTGGGTTGACTGCCTGGGGGGTGAATTTACACTTTTGCCCCCTCCTTTTTAAACACTTTTTTAAAAAAGGTTGTTAAAGACGGGGGGGCAACAGTGTAAATTCGCCCCCCCCCAGGCAGTCAACCCAGGCTGGAAACCCAGGCCATTTAGAATTTTTGCTAAAAAACGTATCACTGAATATACGAGCACATAGCACGGTGAGACACACTAGTCTCGATACAAATTTCTTAGTCAAATGTCAATACTCAATAACCATGGGTTGAGAATGAAGAATCTCAGAATAAAAATACTTAATGTTCCTACTTCTTCTCCCCACAACCGCCGCCCCCATCTAATTTGCATCACATGGAACTTCAATAACGAGATCATCGTCAACACAAAACCCGTGCTTCTCATTCCGCAATGAAGCGCTATGTCTACATCAACGACAGTGACCTGTCCCAAGATCTATATTGCGACAACCGCATATCGAACAGAAAATACACCCTACTCAATTTCCTCCCCAAGAATCTCTGGGAGCAATTCAGGTGATATTTGCATCAACCCCTTTGATCTTGTTTGCAATTTCGATCAAACTGTTTTCATTCAGACATTTCTTCAAACACTGAAACTGCGTTAGTTCTGACATTTGTATTTCAATTCAGTCGGTTTATGAACCGGTACTTTTTGCTGATTGCTTGCCTCCAGCTATGGTCGCTTATAGCTCCGGTGAATCCAGCAAGTACTTGGGGTCCTCTTATTTTCATATTTGTAGTCTCAGCTACCAAGGAAGCTTGGGATGACTACAATAGATATATATTAGATAAGCAAGCAAATGAGAAAGAAGTGTGGGTTGTTAAGCATGGGACCAAGAAACATGTATGGAGTCTCTTTCTACATGTTCTTCGTTTTTCTTTAATCAGATGAATTGATAGGAATTTTGTGCATCAACTATCAAGTCTATTATTTTTTCAAATGCACTTCCACTTTTCGTTTGAGTTCATGTTTTGAGTTATTGTTTTTGAATTTAGGTGCATACAAAAGTCAACCTGTCGCGAATATTTTAATCACATCGAATCACCATTGGGGACATTGTATACACAATCACGATAGTAATAGTTATGTAAATGTATAAAACTCAATCGGTAAAGTGATTACAAGAAAGCACTCCCAGTTGAGGCATTGGCATAAAAAAGAGAAAGAACCCCAGCAAAGAGCAGCTGGGGGAGCGGTTTGTTGGGAACCATCTGCCAGGCGATTGCCCATTGGAGAGACATTCTCCAAAGGGCTTTACTAACTTATCATAGTTCCAAACGCACGTTGTAGAAACTAAGTTTTAGGTTCAACCCACTTGTGTACTTCTATGTAAGGTTGATGGTCGATGCTTGAAGTGAAGCACGTGAATGTCCCATCTATCACGTTTTGAAGGATGTTAGAAAAGATTAAGAGACTACATTTCTACTTCTCTTCTTATTCATGTAATGAGAATATAGATGCATATAAATACAACATATTGAGGGTAAACTAGGGAACCTAATGGACAGCAATGGACAGCTAGATACACACTAGTATCCAGCTAGATACACACTACACACTGTGACAACTAGATATACACTTTAACACTCCCCCTCAAGCTGGAGCATAAATGTTAATTATGCCCAGCTTGTTACAAAGATAGGTAACAAGTTTACCCCAAATCAAGATTTACCCCAAACCAGGTCAAATAGGGTTGATCAAAGATACCCCAAAACAAACTCTACCCCAAAAGTTGATCGAATGGATCGAATGGAAGAATCGACTGGAAGAGTCGACTGGAAGAGTCATCTGGAAGCGACGATGGCTGGAAGAGACGACTGGCGGCGTCGGCTGACTGGGTACAAACAGGCCCTTATCAAACAGGGTACAAACAGGCCTGATCAAACTGTAGCTTTCTACAGTCAAACTTGGTACAAACAGGCCCTGATCAAACAGGCCTACAAACTGTAGCTTTCAACAGGCAAACTTGGTACAAACAGGCCCTTATCAAACAGGCCTACAAACTGTAGCGTTCTACAGTCAAACTTGGTACAAACAGGCCCTTAGCAAACAGGCCTACAAACTGTAGCTTTCTACAGTCAAACTTGGTACAAACAAGCCCTTATCAAACAGGCCTAAATAGCCAAATAGCCAAAATCTCCAAAATCAGGAGCTTCAAATCTCGAAAATTTCCCTAACCAAATCAGGAAATCATGAAGAGGCACCTTCAAATATGGGATGGGTTTTACAAACAGGCAAACAGGCCCGTACCAAACAGGCCCTTATTAAACAGGCCCTTATGTGGGAATATTTGGGAATAGTTGGGAATATGTGAGAAGATTTGGGAATATGTGGGAATATTTCGATCAGGGTCGAAATATGGGAATCTGGGACTGCAAATCTGGGAGCTTTCTTCAAATCGAAATTTGGGAGCTTTCTGTAAATCGAAATCTGGGAGAGTTCTTCAAATCAGATTTCGATCAGGGGAGCTTCAAATCAGATGGGACTGGAGATTTGGATCGACTGGAGATTTCGATCGACTGGAGGGCTGGATCGGAGGAGTCGACTTGCTAAAGGAGTCGATCGGAGGAGTCGACTTGCTGACGGAGGCTATCGGACGGCTGGTAGAGTCGATCGACGCCGAACGGAGGCTGGAAGGGTCGATCGACTTTGATCGACGGCCTGGAGTGTTGCTCTGATGGAGTCGACGGCTGAAAGAAGTCGCTCTGTTGGAGTGCTGAAAGAGATCGACGCCTGTTGGAGGGTCGATCTGTTGGAGGGTTGAACGGTCTTTGGAAGAGTCGATGTCAGCCGAACGGAGGAGTTGACTGGCAGGAGGAGTCGATCGGAGGAGTCGACTGGACTGGATGTGTCGATCGGAGGAGTCGACCGACTGGAGGAGTCGATCGGTGACTGGATCGACTGGAGGAGTCGATCGATTGCGTCGGCTGGATCGACTGGAGGAGTCGATCGATTGCGTCGGCTGGATCGACTGCGTCGGAGGGCTGGATCGACTGGAGGAGTCGATCGGAAGGCTGGATCGACTGACGGGTCGATTGGAGCAGAGGGTGGATCAGTCGATCAGTCGATCGGACTGACTGGAGTGTTGCAAATTTCGAATGCTCTGATTTCGAATGCTCTGAAATTTCAAATTGCAAATTTCGTCGAATGCTCTGATTTTAACTTCGAATGCTCTGATTTTGAAACTTAGAATGCTCTGATTTTCAAACTTCGAATGCTCTGATTTTCAAACTTCAAATGCTCTGATTCGATGGAAGAGTCGATTGGAGAACCAAATTGCAAACTGCAAATTTCGAAGGATCTGTGAGAACTGAATAGGTGAGAACCAAATTGCAAATTTCGAACTTCGAATTATGGCTCTGATACCATGTTAGAAAAGATTAAGAGACTACATTTCTACTTCTCTTCTTATTCATGTAATGAGAATATAGATGCATATAAATACAACATATTGAGGGTAAACTAGGGAACCTAATGGACAGCAATGGACAGCTAGATACACACTAGTATCCAGCTAGATACACACTACACACTGTGACAACTAGATATACACTTTAACAAAGGACACACAAGAAGAAAGAGTTTTTGAGGTCAGTTTGAGTGCAGCTGAAGTTCTCAAGTCTCTAGGAAGGTGTGGGCATGACAAGCCCTTAGGAATGTCACTTTGAGTTTACATCACGATCTTCACTTGTATTGTAGATTTTTAAAAAACGATGTTGTGTGACCTTCCCTTATTTTTGTTAGAGGTTCTATGTTTAAGTCGTTAATGGAGCTAGGCTTGGGTGCTAATAATGATAACACCACTTTGTGGTCCTGTGAGGGGTCTGTAAGATTGTTTCCATCCAGTGGTTTCCAAACCTAAGTTAAAGCTACTACTGAATTAGATGGACGGAATAGAGAGTATGTTATGCATATCAACAAAGGTAGCTAGTGCAGAGTATTTTCTTTATTGAATTTAGCAAATGGAGGGAACCATTGGAGAGTTTTTTTTTTTATTAGAGAATGAGATGTCTGGGTAAAACCTTCACTTGGATCATTGTTTGATTAGGAAGCAGAGAAAGCTAGTTGATTGTATATCTGGGATAAACCTTCACTTAAAGGAGATCATTTTGATTGGGAAGTAGAGGAAGCTACTTGATTGTGTAACCAACTTGAACTTGATTAACTTAAGAGAGCTTTGCTAGGGCGCACCGGTATTTCAACCGGTATTTCAACCGGATGGTGCAAGGCATGCCAAGCACGTGCGATTAAGGTGAGAAAAAAAAAAAAAACACAACCAACCCAAATCTCGACAGAGAAGAAGAACAGCCATCGCTATTTCACAGAAGAACACTACAATCCAATTTCCAGAGAAGAAGAAGACTAGATCTATTTGTGTAATCCAATCCAAGAAGAACACTACACAAAGGTATTTTTCCCCATTTCTTTCTCTCCTTTTGATTTTGAAATGCTATCCCTTTCTTTCAACCAAACCGAATCAATTTGGTGCTTTTCACTTTGATTCAACCAAACCAAATCAATTTCATCTTTAAAATAGATCAATAAAATGTTAAGTTAAAATAGGAAGGAAATGCTATCCCTAATCGACAAATAGTAACTTCTAGGGTTTGTAGAACCACAAATTAATGTTTTTGCAGATTAACTATATTAAAAATGTTTGAGTTGAAATTATAAAAAAAGCTAATTCTAATCTTCAACCACATTCTAAACAATAGAGATTTTAACAATAAAAATCTATAACCTCATTACCCAAATAAATAATGGGATTTTGCTTCAGTATATATTATTGTTCACAGAAGTATAGTAGTATTAGAGATTTAATGGGGTTTTGCTTGTGTTGAATTTTTCATATTTTCAGGGATGGATACATTAGAAAATAATGAATGTATGGAAAATGAAGAATTTTTAGATGAGATAGAAAAGCCTCGCATAGGGATGGAATTTAACAATATTGACGAGTTTCAGTCGTATTATCATGATTATGGTAATAAAAAAGGATTTCCAGTGAGAGTAAGGTCGTCTGAAAAAAATGTGGATGGAAATTCTAGATATGTTATTCTTGCATGTGGTCGGACTGGGACATCAAAAAGCAAAGCAGAAAGTGTTATAAAATTGCGTCCCATGGGTAAATGTGGTTGTAAGGCTAAGATGAGAGGTCGTATACGCCCTGATGGAACAGTGAAAGTGACAACAGTAAGTGATGAGCACAATCATGATTTGAGCCCTGGAAAATCGAGATATTATTCTAAAAATCGAGTTATGAGCCAATATGTGAAGAAGAAACTTGAATATAATGATAGGGCGGGCATTAGGCCAAATAAGAGTTTTACTTCGTGTGTGGTTGAAGCTGGTGGGAATGATAATTTGACATTTTCCCAAAAAGATTGTTACAACTATCTGCATAAAATAAGGCAGTTGAGACTTGGTGAAGGGGATGCGTTGAGACTTGGTATGGGTTTATTGAGAAATTTAACCTTCAAAATAATGATTGGTTGAGTGGATTATACAATGAAAGAATTCGTTGGGTACCAACATTTCAGAGGAATACTTTTTGGGCAGGAATGTCTTCAACACAAATGAGTGAAAGTATGAATGCTTTCTTCGATGGTTATGTAAATTCAAAGACCACTCTAAAGCAATTTGTTGAACAATATGAGAATGCACTACGAAGTAAGGTTCAAAAAGAAGTTGAAGAAGACTTTAAATCCTTTAACCGTTGGCTTCCTTGCATTACTCCGTACCCATTTGAGAAAAAATTTCAAGCTGCCTACACCACAAATAAATTTAAGGAGTTTCAAACAGAGATTGCAGGAAGATTATGTTGTGCAGTCAATCATGTCAACGAGTTGGATGGCAGTCAGGTTTATTATGTTTCGGAAGACAGGTTGATAGGAAGCGCATACAGATCAATCAATTTTAAGGTTTATTTTAATAATGACGACTTCAATATTCAGTGCAATTGTCAGTTGTTTGAGTTTAGGGGGATTTTATGCAAACATATTTTATCGGTATTGTCTCAAAAGAGGATTAATATTTTACCAGAAAAATTTATTCTTCGAAGGTGGAGGAAAGATGTTAAGAGGTGTCATAAGAAGGTTAAAATTGTATATTCAGATTGGGCAATGAGGCCTGAAAATGAACGGTTTGATGAGATGTGCAGTATCTTTTATGAAATGGCTGACATAGCTTCCGAGGATCAAAAGGAAACAAACAATGTTAAACAGTGGTTACAAATGAAGCTTCGTGAACTAAAGATATCAAAAGGTGATGGTGATGTCAATGTTGAGCCAGAGGGGTTGTTCGAAGTTGGCAATAAAAGTAGTGCTGAAATTCATAGTCCATTGCATGTTCGTTGCAAAGGACGACGTTCTACTTCGAGGATGCAATCTACAATGGAAAAAGCCTGTAAAAAGAAGAAGAAGAAGAAGAAAGAAACACAAAAGGAGAATAATTTGGTAGGTTTACTTGTTTGTTTTGCTTCAATGAATATATTTAGTTTTTTGATTCAAGATAATATATTTTTAATTTCACATGTCATTTGTAGGGTTCTACCCAAGTTGGTTTTGAAAGTTCACAATTTATGACACATCTTTCAGCTACGCAGGTTTGTCTGTTAGTACAAAGATTTTTCACTTTTGATTTGCCGCGCTATGATTGTTCACTATGATTAACGTGTTTGTCGTTTTGAAGGGTGAAAGAATGGGGTCATATTATTCACAACCTAGTGGACTTGGTCAGGTCTACTCACTTATATCACAGGTAGATAATTTACATGTTTATTGTCATTTGAACTTTCACAGAAGATTGTAAGCCTTAATCATTTATTTTTGCAGCGACCAACTTCTAGCAACGACATGGAGTCGTACAGAGATTGTACAGATATTGCAAATGAATTCTCTAACCCTGAAAGAGATCATTCAAACACAGTGTCAGACATATGGAAGCGTTGAGGACCCAGTTCATGCAGTTTCATTGTTGCAAGTCATGAGTTTCATGTAATTTTCAGTGTTTTCAGGGTGTAATGTCGGGTTTTCATGGTGTAATTTCAGTTTTTCCAGTGTTTACTGTTTGGAATTTTTATCAGTGTTTGCTATGTAATTATCAGTGTTTATCAGAAATTTTTAGTGTCAGAAATTTGCTATATAATTTCCTATGTAATTTGCTATGTATCTCAGTGTTTATCATTGTATATTCAGAAAATTTCCAGTGTTTTTTCAAGAAAAAATTTCCACTGTTCATGCTAATCTTCATCTGTCCATAAACTTTCACAGAAAATTTTTATCACAAACTGCCAGAATTTTCATATGAATCTTCATCAGAAATTTCAACACAATCATAATTTCTGTCAGAAATTGTTTCAGATATGTTATCGCAAATTTCATCAGGAAACACTGTCAATATAGCAAACACTGTCAATTCATTCAGCACATAGCAACATAAACACTGGAAACATTGCAACACAGCATTTCCTGATAATATAGCAAACACTGTCAGATTTATATAGCATTTCCTGCAATTGTGATAGCATTTCCTGCAACTTTCCTGCAATTCTGATAGCATTTCCTGCAACATAGATTTATATAGCATTTAAATGCAACATAGCATTTCCTTTTATGGGCTTATAAGACAGCAACAATGCAATTTTATGCAAACACAGAATTTTCCTGCTATGAAGACAGCAACACTGCAATTCTGCTATAGCATTTCCTGCATTTTATGCATAATAGCATTTCCTGCAATTCTGAAGACAGCAACTATATTCCTGACAGTTTCTGGGCATTTCCTGACAGCAACAATGCATTTTATGCATTTAAATGCAACATAGCAATTCCTGACAGTTTCTGGGCTTAGAAGACAGCAACAATATTCCTAAAACATAACACCATTCAACATATTCATTCATTCATAGAACCATTCAACATAGCACCATTCAACATATTCATTCATTCAACATATTCATTCATAGCACCATACATAAAAACATAGCACTATATATCATCCAAGATATTCAAATTCATTTACCATCCAAAACATATTCAATTACATCTCACATACTATCTAAGACCTTAAAAAACAAAAGTACAAGAATTAATAAAACTACTACTAATATACTGTTGATAAGGTCCTTAGTTAAAGCCCAAGTATCGTTCAGTTGACTTTCATGAGCTTGATTGCGACGACCCTCGGGAGCATTATTGGGTTGGTCCACCACTTCTTCACTGTCATTTGTTCTTGACTCCCTTGTTCTTGTTCTTGATTGGTGCTCTCTTCTCGACGCTTGTTCTCTTTCTCTTCTTGACGCTTGTTCTCTTTCTCTTCTCGCCTCCTGCTCCTTCCACATTTCATAATCTTCAACCGCTTCTTCAATAGAATTGAAACCCTTGTAGACAGCATCCGTGTACCCGTTTACTTGTAGTGCGCAACTTGACCAAGTTACATAAATGCCAGGTACATGCCCACGATAAACAACATAAGCTACGTATGCCATTTCCTGCGTTGGCAAAGTAATATATGTTAGTTGGCGTGACACAGGCAAGAATACATAAATATACATTGCAGTTGAAACAACAAAAACAAAAAAAAACTACATTAAAACACTGAGATACATTTCAGAAATTATATACACAAACTAATTTTATCCAAACCAACCAGCTCAACCAAACTAGAGAACATTATATACACAAACTAGAGAACAATTTTTTGCTAAGACTTAATTCCATTTTTTGCCTTTTCTAAGACTTAATTCCATGTCTTACCATGAAATGCTCAAGCCAACTACTTGAGAAGCTAAATTGTGTAGTTGCTGCTTCACCATACATCCTTCAACAAAATAACGCTTTTGCTTTGGCCTGGATCTCCAATCATATTCACCTTCTCTTGATATTGGAAAAACCACTCATATAATGTTTATCTAACTCGATATATTTTTCTGATTTGTGCCTCTTAACATTGTCATTTTTTTTAACCTCATTTAACCAATGCAGTGCTGACCTTTTAAGCATGTTTGATATTGTTGATTGGCTGATGGAGCTGATAATTTTCTTGAACCTATTGTTGCAAATGTTTTGGTAGTATAAGAATGATGCTCATTTTATACTCGAATAATGCCTTCCTCATCTCATCAGTTAATGTATATTTTTTTTCACTTCTTTCAAATGAGATGCCATGGAGGAACAAGATTACATAATTTTGGGTCTGATAGATTATTTTTGTAGATTGTTTATATAGAGATCATGTTCTATATAAACATTAAATTCTAAACCACTTTATCTTCTAGTATTAGGAATATGTATGTACATGAATCTTGACAACCCTTACATTTTTATTTATAATGTTCATTAGAAATTTGATTAGTATATGAATCTATAACTATAGATTTTCATAAGATACAAAATAAACCAATATAAAGAAATCCTAATTTCAGTATGAAAAAATGAATAAACCAATATAAAGCCTTAATAATAAAAGAACTATGGATAACAAAATGAACAAAAAAATTTAATTAATGTAAACAATCTACTAAACCAAATTTCAAATGACATGGAGACAGCCCTAATTTCAGAATGAATAAAAATCAAAACTGAAGGGCTTACAAACTTGAAGCCCTAATTTCAATGTCGAAACCCCAAACATCAAATTTTCAAATAGTTTCTCTACAAATGGAGAAATCGAAGATTTGGAAGCATAAACATAACAAATAGAAGAACAAGAAGACTTACAAACTTGGGATCACTGAAGAAGTCCCGTCCAGGAATCGCAAAGAGAAAGAAGAGTGAGGGACTGAGAAAGAAAGGTCGACCTTGTTTTCGCGATTTCGCGAGATGAATCGATTTCGCGAGATGAATCGAGAAAGAAAGAGTGGGGAGCTAGGGTTTATGTTTACCGAAATCGAAGAGATTGAATCGAAGAGAGAAGAGAATTCTATTCGAGCTTCATTCTGTTTTTTTTTTTTGGGTCCGCTTTAGTCACACGTGCCTGGCACGCCTGGATGGGCACGTGCCTAGCACCATCCAGGTGAAATACCAGTCAAAAAACCTGTGCCAGCGTCTATTATTTCTTTATATCTTACATTTGTAACAAAAATTGGATTCTGTAACAGTGCCAGCGTCTATCATGCAAAAATATTGACAGATAGATTTATCCCTTAATAAACTTGAAAATTTCTAACATATCTGATAAGACAAAAAAGGTTAAAAGAGAGACATTACTGTAAAAAAAAAAGTCTTTTAGACAACTTTAAACTATAATTTTTTTTTACTTTTGAAGTTTTATCTTTCATCTCTGAAATGTTAAAATACCCTAATATAAAACATAATGTTCAACTTATGTCTTATTGGATAATTGGGTTATTTTTGTAAATTAAATGTTTTCCTTTTTTTATTATGAAATATGATTTTGGAATATCAAATTGGTATTTGAATTTCATACTTGGTTATTTTGTAACTTGTGAATCACTCACATTAACATTATTAAATAAATTATTAATTTATGAGACCATTATTATTGGCTCAATGAACAGTGCATGCGTCGTCATGCACAACTTTTGTTTTTTTCGATAATGCCCATGGAGATGTTTTAAATATTCGTTATGTACCACAAAAATTGATGTATAATAAAGAACTTTGGTAGATGTTTTTTACACTTAGGATGTGTTTGGTTGCATGAAATCATATTTCATGAAGGGTCCACCTGCGTCTAAGCTAATTTAAGGTTATTCACTAATTCACCATTAGATTTTGTATTCAATTGTGAGAATGAAAGTTCCATAAACATGTGAACCATGATTTGGTGGGACCAAGGAGTGTGATTCTCATGTTTATGAGATTTCTAATTCTGCCATTATTTACATAATCTAATGTTGGATAATGAATACTACCTCAATTTAGCATTAAATGTAGGGGTTCCCTCATTAATTCTTATGAAATATTATTCCATCAAACCAAACAAACCCTTAGAAATAATTTTCGATGTGGACCCAACTGATCCTCGAGCCTTTATCATAGTAAATGGTTGCCAAATTGGGTTATCTAAACTACCCTTATACTCTGTAGCTCCTTCAAGTACTAAATTATTACTACATGGTTCTCCATTAAAAATTACAAGTTACCCCCTAGAAACTACCCTTCTAGTGATTAAACATAAATTATACAGAAATTCTAACTGTCGAGGAAACCAGCGAGGGAGGGGGTGGCAACCCTCCATCTCGCTCGGGATGCGTGAAGGGGGATGCAATGCACGCATCCCGAGTGAGATGGAGGGTTGCCATCCCCTCCCTCGCTGGTTTCCTCGCCAGTTAGACGGGCTCTAAATTATAAGTTGCTCTCTCACTATTTAAAGTTATAAATAGGATCATAAATTTATTAACGTTACACATTAATTGTAAAAAGAAATTTTATTGTTTTTGGGTAAATAATATAGTTCCTTTGGGTTAATATATAACAATAAAATCCAAACTTTATAGTTTGCCTAAAACTTTAGAGATTTTGAAAAAAGAAAAAAATTGCCCTAGTTATATCATTTTTTAAAAACCAAACTCCGGTATGTGTTGCCAATCGACAATTATAGGCAGCCAGGTTTGGTAGTTATTTTTGGGTCAAGTTTTAGTTTTTTTACACTTCTACCCCTTCTATAGACGATGTTTGTGGTTGTGTTTTAAAGAGCAATCATTCTAGGCAGTCAGGGAGCATATCCATTTTTTGTCAGATTTGGGTTTTTTTTTAAACTTCTACCCCTTTTATAAATGATGTCTGTGATTGTGTTTTAAGGAGAAGGGGTAAAAGTGTAAAAAAAAGCGTGACAAAAAAATGACTATGTTTCTTGGCTGCCTAGACTTACCGTTTAAAGAAAATGGGTAAAAAGTGTAAGAAAATAGTAAGTCTAACCAGCAATGTTTGCTAACATTTTTGACATTTTTTTGGGTGTTTTTACACTTTTTATTCATTCTCTTTAAAACACAACAACAAATACTATTTATAGAAGGGGTAGAAGTGTAAAAAAAACCAAAAAAAATGCTAACAAACATAGCGGACTAGAATTGTTGATAAAAAAAATCAAAACTTGGCAAAAAAATGACTACCAAACCTGACCGCCGAGACTTACTCGTTGCCAGACTCAAATAACACACATAGATAATCTTGCATCTAAAAAACGAGCTTTTCTAGCGGGCCTGGGTTGACTGCCTGGGGGGTGAATTTACACTTTTGCCCCCTCCTTTTTAAACACTTTTTTAAAAAAGGTTGTTAAAGACGGGGGGCAACAGTGTAAATTCGCCCCCCCCCCCCAGGCAGTCAACCCAGGCTGGAAACCCAGGCCATTTAGAATTTTTGCTAAAAAACGTATCACTGAATATACGAGCACATAGCACGGTGAGACACACTAGTCTCGATACAAATTTCTTAGTCAAATGTCAATACTCAATAACCATGGGTTGAGAATGAAGAATCTCAGAATAAAAATACTTAATGTTCCTACTTCTTCTCCCCACAACCGCCGCCCCCATCTAATTTGCATCACATGGAACTTCAATAACGAGATCATCGTCAACACAAAACCCGTGCTTCTCATTCCGCAATGAAGCGCTATGTCTACATCAACGACAGTGACCTGTCCCAAGATCTATATTGCGACAACCGCATATCGAACAGAAAATACACCCTACTCAATTTCCTCCCCAAGAATCTCTGGGAGCAATTCAGGTGATATTTGCATCAACCCCTTTGATCTTGTTTGCAATTTCGATCAAACTGTTTTCATTCAGACATTTCTTCAAACACTGAAACTGCGTTAGTTCTGACATTTGTATTTCAATTCAGTCGGTTTATGAACCGGTACTTTTTGCTGATTGCTTGCCTCCAGCTATGGTCGCTTATAGCTCCGGTGAATCCAGCAAGTACTTGGGGTCCTCTTATTTTCATATTTGTAGTCTCAGCTACCAAGGAAGCTTGGGATGACTACAATAGATATATATTAGATAAGCAAGCAAATGAGAAAGAAGTGTGGGTTGTTAAGCATGGGACCAAGAAACATGTATGGAGTCTCTTTCTACATGTTCTTCGTTTTTCTTTAATCAGATGAATTGATAGGAATTTTGTGCATCAACTATCAAGTCTATTATTTTTTCAAATGCACTTCCACTTTTCGTTTGAGTTCATGTTTTGAGTTATTGTTTTTGAATTTAGGTGCATACAAAAGTCAACCTGTCGCGAATATTTTAATCACATCGAATCACCATTGGGGACATTGTATACACAATCACGATAGTAATAGTTATGTAAATGTATAAAACTCAATCGGTAAAGTGATTACAAGAAAGCACTCCCAGTTGAGGCATTGGCATAAAAAAGAGAAAGAACCCCAGCAAAGAGCAGCTGGGGGAGCGGTTTGTTGGGAACCATCTGCCAGGCGATTGCCCATTGGAGAGACATTCTCCAAAGGGCTTTACTAACTTATCATAGTTCCAAACGCACGTTGTAGAAACTAAGTTTTAGGTTCAACCCACTTGTGTACTTCTATGTAAGGTTGATGGTCGATGCTTGAAGTGAAGCACGTGAATGTCCCATCTATCACGTTTTGAAGGACACACAAGAAGAAAGAGTTTTTGAGGTCAGTTTGAGTGCAGCTGAAGTTCTCAAGTCTCTAGGAAGGTGTGGGCATGACAAGCCCTTAGGAATGTCACTTTGAGTTTACATCACGATCTTCACTTGTATTGTAGATTTTTAAAAAACGATGTTGTGTGACCTTCCCTTATTTTTGTTAGAGGTTCTATGTTTAAGTCGTTAATGGAGCTAGGCTTGGGTGCTAATAATGATAACACCACTTTGTGGTCCTGTGAGGGGTCTGTAAGATTGTTTCCATCCAGTGGTTTCCAAACCTAAGTTAAAGCTACTTCTGAATTAGATGGACGGAATAGAGAGTATGTTATGCATATCAACAAAGGTAGCTAGTGCAGAGTATTTTCTTTATTGAATTTAGCAAATGGAGGGAACCATTGGAGAGTTTTTTTTTTTATTAGAGAATGAGATGTCTGGGTAAAACCTTCACTTGGATCATTGTTTGATTAGGAAGCAGAGAAAGCTAGTTGATTGTATATCTGGGATAAACCTTCACTTAAAGGAGATCATTTTGATTGGGAAGTAGAGGAAGCTACTTGATTGTGTAACCAACTTGAACTTGATTAACTTAAGAAAAATGACGTAGGAAAAGGATGGGGTTAGGAGTAAGTGAGAAGAAGGCATTTCTCAATTAAATAACCATTTGTGGATTTGATGAAATGCCAACTCCCATGTACAGTTTAAAAACATTTCGTTCAAAGGCAAGTATGCATTGAATTGATCTTTCCTAAGACTTTTTCTTCATGTCGCAAGGGATTGGGATCTATTTCCTACTAAGGAGGTTTTGATTAGAAGAGGCATGGACATGCACTTTACTTGTGTGGGTCAATCCTATGTAAACTGACTTCAAAAAGGTGTATTACCATGCTAACTAGGAGTTTCTTCTATGGTGTATGGTAAGGCGAGGTTTGGGGAGAGATGGATCAGAACCTGTATGCTGACTGTTCATTTTTCGGCTTTAGTTGGTGGAGCACCAGTTGGCTTCTTCAAGACTTTGAGGGGGATTAGTCAAGGGGGTCCATTGTTCCAATTTCTGTTTACTATTGTTGTGGATTCTTCGAGTAGATTGGTTTCTAAAGCTATAGAAGGGGGACTGCAGTGCTGATGGGGTTTCAAGTTGCCCAGGATGGAGGATTGTGCATCTTCAGTTTGCATACATATTTTTTCCTTGCATGTGGACACTGTGCAGGTTGAGATCTTGTATCTATTGATATGTTCCACTTTTAAGATCAATTTTTCAAAGAGCGAGGTGTATGATGTTGGAGATGGAGCAAAGAACAATATGGGTGGGGGGAAGCGCTAGCTATTTACTTGAGATTTCCTTTTGGTGTTAAAAACAGGAACAAACACTTGTGACTTGTGAGATCCAGTGATAAAGGTCATGGGGAAAATACTTCAAATTTAGCATGTCAAACTACTTTTTTTAAGTGGTTGACTTGTGATCCTTAGAAATGCCGTTGGCAAATATGCCTATATATTACATGTCTCTATGTCTCTTTTTCATATGCCTGCTTAGTGGCTCGAAGGATGAGAGGGTGACCAGGAACTTTCTTTGGTGTGAAGGAGAGGAAGGGTTTATGCTTAAAACTAGACAATTGTAAGCACGCTGAAGGAATCAGGTGGTCTAGGTATCCTGCCCTTGTAATTATTGAAAACAAGGCCTTTATTGTGTAAATGGTTGGCAATAGGGTATGTAGAGGAAGGATTGTGGAAAGAGGTTGTTAGAGCTAAGTATGACCCTGTGGGCTCTTGTTGGCTCTCATAGTCTCATGGTATCCGATGAGTTCATATGGAACTAGCAAGTGGAAGTCAATTTCTACCTATAGGGAGGACATGTAGGGATCTAGGGAGAAGTGACAAGACTGATTTTGATATGATGTTTGGAGTGGGAATAAAAAAAGCTTTAAAGTTAGATTTCTAATCGTGTTTGCTCTTTGTTATAGGAAACGTGGTTGGTTGGAGAAGTTTGGCAGGTGAATGGGGTCATGGTGTGGCATATGGGACTTTCATTTGAGCAGGAGTGCTATTTTGTTGTAGGAACTTAATGAGTTTGTGGCACTATCCAAGGAGTGGAAGACTCGATGGTTGTGGACAAATAGGATAGATGGGTTCGTGGAAGGATGACGTGGATGAAGGTTTTGTAGTTTTGTCTTATTTCTCTTAGAATGGCTTTAGACCATTTGCCTAATGCCTTTTTTTTCTTATGAAGTTGGTAGGGAGGAGAAAGGTACCCTCTCAAGTAGTTTTCTTTATATGGATTACAGGTTGAAATAGACACCTTTTTAAAGTAGAGTTGTTGGACAGGGGAATGGACATTGGCATGGGATGTTGTCTTTGTGATTCAGCTACACATCTCCTTCTCTGAGTGGGTTCTTCATAGGGTTTTTGGACCGTGTTAGGTGATGGCTGCCGTAATCGAGGACTTATTGAGTGGAATGGAAAACTCATTTTTCACCTTACTCCAGTCTGCAAAAGGGAAGTTGTGGAGGGTGCTTCCTTTTCCAGCGGGTTGGTTGGTGTAGAAAAAAAAAGCAACAGTAGGATCTTTTGTAGCAAGACCTCGGATTTTGGAGTTTTTTATTAGACAAAACAATGATTTGTTAATGCTATTTGCCCCTTAGTGAGAAAGATATTCGCTTAGGGGGAAAGGTAACCACTGATATGCAATTACCCTATTACACAAAGACAAGATTTTCCTACGGGAACAGAAAATCATCCAATGACACTCCCTTGACCTTTGCCCAATACCATACAATTCCGTTTGAAGAATATGATGTTCTACTAGTTTCACCACGTCCTTGAAAATCTTAAATTTCTATCATCCAAGTGATTGTGTGAGAGAGTCTACTCCATAACCATACCTCTAACTTGTTGAGTTACCAAAATTCCACTTCAAGACCCACTGACGAATGTCATCTTACACCACTTTCACTAATCTTGAATTTATTGAGGAAATGCAGCCATATAGACATTAGACATTTTTCGGTTGAAAATCAGGTGGCCCAAGAACCATCCTCCTCATTTCACATTACACATCTCCTCTCAACTTGCATTCATCTAGTTATCTCTAGTTGGAAGTCTACCCTGCACTGCTAGCCATAATAGAAAGTTGGTTTTGGGTAGGATCTTGTTAGTCCAAACTCTGTGAAAGATGTCGTGTCCATGGCTTTTTTCTAACACACAGAAGTGTTGATAATGATTTCAAAGAGAAATAATCCCTTTATTCTTCCATGACCAATCATCTTCTTCCTCATTGGTCTGGTCTTGGATATTAGCTTCCTTAGCTTACCCAATTGACCTATTTTTCTGTCATAAACTTCTCTTAAATGGAGAGTCCAGCCATTGTGCAAGTCCAGCCTCTTGGAGTGTTTATCATGAAGTCTTTTCTTACGTTTGGGAGTAGGTGTCTCATCATGCAGCGTTTGATGGGGTTCTTTTTAGTTGTTATATGCCAAGGGGGAGAGTCTAATTTTAGGGCCTTAATGCTTTTGAGGCTACCTTACTTTGATGTGATTCAATGAAATTTGACCTTTTAAAGAAAATAAAAAGTGGAGAAGGGACTCTGAATCATTTTTTTTTACTTGGATGCCCCTTGGTCTGCAGCGTAGAATCATTTTTTGTTTCGTTTGGAGTGTCTTGGATCTTTCCAGAACATCTCATGGATGTGCGCAATAGTTGCAAATGTGATTTTTTTCTAGGAAAGCTGAAAAATTGGGCTGAAATATGTATGTTCCCCTTATGACATGTTGGCCTCTTCGGTAAATATATGGAAGAGTGTTCAAGGTAGTGTCTTCTAGGAAAGGAAAATGTTCACGGAGGTGTTGTTGCTCCTTTGGCAATAGGGATGGCAATTTGGCCCCACCCAACAGGTACTTGGTCTGAGTATGGGCTCTGTTGGACATGTGTAATCGTTGGAAATTGAATTGTTTTCAAGGAAAGCTAGAAAATTTGTATGAAATACATTTCCCGTGCGATATATTGGTCTCAGAAGAGTGTTCTAAACCAGTGCCTTCTAGGAAAGGAAAATGTTCACGGAAGTTTTGGCATTCCTTCGGCATTGGGCTCCTTTTGACAGGTTGATTGCTGGTTGGGAAGACTTTTTTTTTCCTCCTTCCAAATAATCTGTCATTATTGTTGTTGGTAGTTCAGCGTTCTCTACCCTTTCGTGCTGTCAGCTACCCATTTGGTAAATTCTTGTTTCCAAAAAAGAAGAAAAGTAAAGCTTTCCTATCCAAAGAGGGGGACTGGAGGAAGGTACCTCGAGGTTTGTAACGTAATAATTTAACAGAAGATTTCTATGAATGCTAACATCAAGGAAGGCAAAAGGTTTATGCATTCCACTTCACAATAACAAGAAGAAAGAAATGAAATTTAGAAAGGGAGAAAGATGACCATGTAGTGCCTAACCAACATAATCGACTTCTCACATTTGATTGAATCTCTCTAACCTCACTACGCTATGATACTGTATTATTGGCACTAGAAAAGATATGAATTTCTCTCTCCCCCCCTTTTTTTTTTTTGGGGGGGCGGGGGATAAAGTGATTTTACTGAAATTGCAATATTCTCCTTTTCCAGGTTGTTGTTTTTTCAAGTAAGAATTATTTTTCAAGTAAATATTTGAATTTCATTTTATTCCTGAATTTGGTCTTATCCTTCGTCTTCCTCGACTTAAAATCTACTTCATCAATATTTTTGCCTATCTTGTGTCGACATTAATGGCATTCTGTTGGTTTTAGATTCAAGCACAAGATATTCATGTGGGAGGCATAGTATGGCTCCATGAGAATGACGAGGTGCCATGTGATCTTGTATTAATTGGTACGTCAGACCCACAAGGCATCTGCTATGTTGAGGTAATGTGAGGATGTTAGTTCTATACTTCATGTGGTGCTTTGGCTTGTTGTGAAACAATTAGCACTACCAGGGTCCTCATTATAGTGCATACTCATTGTGATACATGTTATCAAAATTTGTGATGCGTGCATTAGTATCAGTGGCTATTTGACATGCATCCAAGTAACTAAATGATTTCAAAACAGCAAAATAAATGATTGGCAGTTTTAGATTTTTAATCCAACATACCGATACTGTTAAAGGAACCATTCTGTTCACACACACTTTATTACTTTCTTGTGCATAGTATTTGTATAATCGTGTTCACCATCCTCCAGTTTCTATTTACTTCATCTTATTTTTAAAGGCCTTTTGCAAGCTGCAGGCTATGTATGATACACATTCCTATGTATACCTTTTGGAGACATCTACCCAGTGGGGAAACTGAAATCCGGTTACGATTGGCCTCCTGTCAGAAATGTAACGTTGTTCTCTTAAACATTGGAGAGACATACCTTCAAATTTTACTCTATATGAAGTGTTGACCTTGAAAGTCAATGACACGGGCAGCCCCCCTTCTTACTCGGAGGAAGGTCTCCACTATCTGATTGAGTTTAAATTTTGATGTAGACTGCAAAAATACATTAAGAAAATACATAAAATTCAGGTCATTTGAAAGGTCAGAGATTCGAGTTGTTCATGAAACATGTGATTCAAGTTATTAACTAAACACGTACATAAAAGAACTCCCCACCATGTGATACTGACACCGATAGGATTTTGTGACACAGATTAGGTGTCAGTGCTAATTGATAATTTATTGATTTTCTTTCAAGTATGTTTCTTTTTTTTGGGGACAAAAGGTGGCTTGGTGATACCAGTCGGCACTGTTTTAAAAGGCGATTAATGCAAAGCGACCAAAAATCGCTTCAGTGCATACGAGTTGAATATTGGCTATAATGCACATGATGGTTGTTCTTATTCTTTAACACCTCGGCTACTTTTATGATTGGTTTCATGTATCCCTTTCATTGATGATTGTTATATATATTTAAATTTGTTTATAATTTTTAATGTTTTTTCATTATTTTTCTTGAAAAGTCGAGGCGTAGACAAGGGGATCAAAATAATAAACCAGAGGAGATTCAACGTTTTTATTTTGTAGTCTCACTTAGAGTTGTTGCGGTCTAAGAGGAACTCTCACCTCCCCTCTCTCGTTCCCCATCAGTTCAAGAAGGATTTCAAGCAAGAGATCACAAATCACCTCGTCTACAATGCCAGCTATTTGAACTACGCCGTTTCTCTCACTTCAAGCAGTCTTGGGGTTCTCAAACTTGGGAAAGAGCAAGCAAGAGTCAAAGATAAAGAACCTATCATCACAAAAACAAAAATATCTTCTCCTAGGCATAAACCGATTCATAAATCTCCGTCATAGAAGTAGATGGTATTTAGCATGAATATTATTATAGGTGGGTTAGTTTAGCAATATTAGTATTAGTAATATTGTAATTAGGCATATTTAGTAACAACTCATAATAGTTACAACATTTATTTCCAATTAGGTTTAGGTTAGTTAGCATGCCAAATTAGTTGGGAATATTATAAATATGGCAAGGATTGTTCATTGTTTTTCAGTTCGGATTGTAACTTCAAGAAAACTAGGATTCTTTGCATGAATAAACTAAGGTTCGTTTTCTTTGGTTTAGATCATGATTAATCTATTTACATGATATCCACTGCGCCTGCACAACAGAATGCTTCAGGAGGTTTTGACGAGTGTTTCAAATCACACATGAACAGGGTAAAGATAACAAAATGGGATAGGAAGGAAACGTGATGACGTTATCTCGCCAATCCTAAACAGAGATGGAGGTCGACTAGAAGGCTCCCTCCCCATTGCGGGGCGATAGGGGCTTTGTTTGTTGCTTCTATCGTGATGTTGTTTCGCAAATATTGATTTTTCTGAGATTTTGTCTTTCAACTTCATCTTCTGTTTTTCGCAAAGCTCTGGATGATGATGTTGACATGGATGGAATTGCTGGGTAGGGAGGTTGGAGACATGAACAATTAACACAAAAGATATGTGAAGTGTTGTAGGCACGGGCAATATGCTAGTATATTTTCTCGTATCTTACGCAGTGTGGTCAAGGCGACCGCCTAGGTGCACCTCAAGGTATTTTTACAGAGTTTCACCTCAAAGTGAGGCAATGCGGTGTGGAGAAATGAGGCGTCCGCCTCAATCGACTCGGACCAAAAATGGTTGCAGCTCATTTTTAGCCCATTTGCAGCCCCTTTTTAGCCCAAATAACAAACAAACAAACAAGATAAAACGTTTTTAATTTTTGATAAATATGTCACTTTTCTTTTAATATGTTTTGGAGAAAATATATAAATGACTTTTATGCTTTTGGAATACCAATAGTGAGTGATCTACTCGTGGATTTTTACCAACCATTCCAACATTTTCTTCTAACAAATGTTCAATATTCTCAAGTTTCTAATCTGTCAAGATTATGGATTTTTAATGATTTAGTGGATGTTTGTACGTTACCTGGCACTTAGGTAGTGCATCTTTTTGCTATGCTATGTAATTTGACTATATTTCCATTTTGATTCTAGGTAGTTGTGTCATTTTTTGTACATATTTGCTTATGATACTTATCAAAATGATGATGTATATTACTATGTTTATATGTTTCAATTTATTATAAAAAATCTTTAAAAAATGTTAATACCGCGTCAGTGAAGTGAGGCGTCCGCCTCGCCTACCGCCTGGCCTCCGCCTCAATGCCTCAACTACAATGTTCTTACGAATTATGATTCAACATATTTTGATATGCACTGATAAAAAAAAAAAAAAAAAACCCCACAAACTCAACCCTAGTGGTTTTTTTTTCCCTTCTGTTTTCAAATTAATTCATAGTATTTCTATAGTGATAAAGTGGTGGTGGAAGGGAAATATTTGAAAAAACATTTTTTTTTTTCTTAAACCCATGAACTTGAATTCTAACTGTTGAATCAAGCTGGAATTTTGGTATGCTGTTTATGATCTACACTCACTCTTAAGATTTCAGCTCAATAGAGACGTGGAAGGTTTCATCAGAGCACTTAATGGTGTTATGATTTGTCAACAGTTTTATAAAGTCAGGCATAGGAAGTGTTGCAAATGGTGACGGTGCCCTGCATGCTATTTAAGTTCCATGTGCTTTTTTTGTTTTTTTGTATTGATTAGTGCCTTGTAGTAAATTAGTAATCCTTTTGACCTTGGCATATACTTAATACAATATACTGTTTTTTTGATTAAAAGAAAGAAAAAGAAAACATCATGGTAGAAATTTCACTTATGTTTGTGGACATTCTCTTGGTATCATTCTACTCAGATTTTCCCATTTGGTGCGCTTCATGCCTTCTTGTATCAATGTTATGATGGTCTGACAACTGTGGAACTTGATGTATTTATCCCTAATGCCTATTTCAAATATGACTCTTTTAAGAAATATTAACTCGCTACATCTGCAGACTGCCACTTTAGATGGTGAAACTGATTTGAAGACGAAGGTTCTACCTCCTGCATGTATGGGCTTAGATCCTGAGTTACTGCATAAAATTAAGGTAAGTTTCAGTGTTCTCTTTCACTTTTCTTTTTTTCCCTGTTTCCCTTGAAGCTTTAATTGATAAGTTTGTGGCTGGATTTGGTATTTCATTTTTCTATATCACTGAATTGCTGTCATCTTTTGTTCCACGGGCAGGGTGTTATCGAGTGTCCCAGTCCTGATAAGGACATTAGAAGATTCGATGCAAACATGAGGTTATTCCCACCATTTATTGATAATGATGTATGTCCCTTAACCATAAAAAATACGTTGCTTCAGTCATGTTACTTGCGGAATACAGAATGGGTATGTGGAGTAGCGGTGTATACAGGTAAGCTTATATTATTTGGTAGAATAAGTATCATTTGATCATTTGAATCGACGAGAGTTGGGAATTCATAGACATGACATTGACACATCAGTAATATCTCACTCTAGTAAAAGTAATTTAATATTTCCAAGTTTAGACGGCATTTGGCACATTGGGACCATCTCACTCTAGTCACTAATTCATTCTCAACCCTTTTGTTAGTAAATAATTTTTTGTTCTTGTCATTGTGAATCTCTCTTTCCAGATTGCCATGCACAATAAATAATAACTTGTATCAGACAGATTGTCATTGTTGTTGAGTTTTGACAATTACATTGTGGACTCAACGTTGTATTAATTAGATATGGTTAACCTCAAATTTTTGTTTATTTTTTCAGGCAATGAGACCAAATTAGGTATGAGTAAAGGTATACCAGAACCCAAACTTACAGCTATGGATGCAATGATCGACAAGTTCACTGGAGCAATATTTTTATTTCAAATAGTGGTTGTTATTGTTCTGGGCATAGCTGGCAATGTCTGGAAGGATAGTGAAGCACGAAAGGTTAGTTGGAACTTGCAAGTTTCACTTTCTAATCTTAGTTGAGTTCTTTTTCAAGTTGTGCGATGAAAACTTCTGATTATAGTTAACATGATTAAACATTGCCACAAAGTTAGTAAATGCTGGCTGATAACATCATTTTCACACTAATCTGAGAGGAGATCACGAATCCGAGCCCCTTGTAGTAAATTCCAAACCCAGTACTTATAAACTCTATACTTATCTCGTTTAATCATGTCTCCACAGTAGGTCGTACAAAGAGTAAAAGAAGAAAACGTTATTTGTTTAGCAGAGCTCAAATTGTTAAGGATAAGTCACTGACATCTTGTTTCTGTTGAGTACGAAGTGCAGGCATAAAGCATTGAAAAATATACCAGATGCGTGTATTTTAATTCCTTTGCTTTTATTACTTTATTATTTTTATTTTTTAAATTTGGATTCTATCATCTAGCAGGCCAAAAATGCCTCGTGTATTATTGTTGTTGTTGTCATTTTATTTTATTTTATTTTTCTGGCATGAGTAAAATTTTGTGTATTGTTCTAAGAGCGTGCATGTCATTTTTCTTGGGAATTTTATTTCTTTTAGTTTTAGGCTTTAACGTCATGTTATTATTTGATGATTTTGCTCATTATTAGAAAAAGTGACTTATTTTTGGATTCCTTGTAGCAATGGTATGTTCTATATCCAAATGAAGGCCCCTGGTATGAACTTTTGGTCATCCCTCTGCGGTTTGAGCTTTTGTGTTCCATCATGATCCCTATATCCATAAAGGTCAGTATATACGTTTAGTATGTGATAGTTATTTTTTACTTTTGGCTACAACAGCTTATAACTTCTTTATGTTTGCAAGTACTGATTCAATTGCTACTCACATGAGACTTCTGTGCACAACTTCATTTTTGAAACTTTAACTATGCAAAATAAAAAAGTGCAGATGCTCAGCCTACATTAGTTTTTTTAATTTTAAAATAATAAGTTATATAAAAAGAGGAAGTTCAAATGTTCTGCGTGTTGTTAATCCTGCCAAGTCTAGCGGACGTGCTTCGATTATTTTACTTTATCTCTGTGTTCAAAGTCTTTCTTGAACTCTCTACAACCTAACTAGTAACTGCGTTTGTGTTGCAGAGCATATGATGCAAACTTTTGCTGCCAGTGTTTGCAGTTTAGCACAATGAAATTTTTTTTTTCATAAAGAATAGGCGCATCATGAGCGATGCTTGTTTATCTGCTAGTGCTGAAAGAGCGAAGCACCTTTCTATTGTTATATTTTCTTGTATGGATGGATTTCGACTATTCAGGGCAGCCTGCTATTTCACTTCTTTTGTTAATTGTCTTGTTTAATATTCACTGTTGACAGAATTAGGCCCATATATTTCCTCTTTTCATTTGTTAATTCCATTTTTATTTACCTTTCAATTAGTTTGTCCTGTTTGTGGCAGGTCTCTTTAGATCTTGTGAAGAGTATGTATGCAAAATTTATTGATTGGGACAAGGAAATGTATGATCAGGAGACCAACACTCCGGCCCATGCAACAAAGTAAGAGAAGTAAATCTCATATACTTGTATATCGAATAGTAAACTTTACCTTGTGTGATTGTGGTCATGACATGTTTTTTTGCAGCACTGCAATAAGTGAGGATTTGGGACAAGTCGAGTACATATTGACTGACAAAACTGGTACCCTGACCGAGAATAGAATGATTTTCAGAAGATGTTGCATTAATGGTACTATCTACGGGAATGAGAGTGGAGACGCACTGAAAGGTTGGCAAAAGTCCCGATACACACGCGCGCGCGCACACACACACACACACCCATATATGACATGTCATATAAGCTTTACTTATGTAATTTAAAATTTGTGTACAAGATAGTTCCAATTTTCATATTATAGCCAAATTTTATTAAGATTGGATTCCCTCATTTAGAATTCAAGCTACACGTTGTTCGAGCTCATGGAAGTCATTCATTTGCGATTTGCAGACAAAACAATCTTTTCCATCAATGGGCTCTTTTCAGCTGACAAAAGGCTACATATATTGATGTAATTGGGTAATTAGATAGTATTTCGTTGTTAATTGGGCTAGATATAATATCCCATATTAATTAAGGCATTAGCCAAATTAGGTATAGGGTTATAGTGCTTGCCAAAGAAGCTATAAGCTTATAAATAAGGCATATAATTAAAGATTGTAGTTGGTGTTTGAATTTTTTCTTTATCATTTATTCTAGGGTTATCATAGTTGTAGCTTTAGTTTTAGTGTAGAAACCATTATTTGGTATAGGATTCGAGGCGCTCCTATTGTGTATGGCGCCATAGACCAAAATCTCAAAGTATGCAGAAGAGAAAGCGTGGAAGATAACTGAAAAGAAAGATCCAAAACGTTTGAAGCCATGGAAGAGTTGACGACATTAAGAGATCTTTTGGAAGCATAATGAGAGCAAGATAAGCACATCAAAGAAGATGAATGACTGAACAGATTGGCAGAGATTAAATAGATGCTCGATCGCGAGATAATCAAAAGCAAAGAAGATGGCAAAATAAATTGGCAGCATTGCAACCATGGGTTCATAAGGAGATTTTACACAGATGGTCGCAAATGAAGTGAAAAATTGCAGCATGGAATTTTGCGAAGGGAAACAACCACCCAAGAGGTTGTCGAGCACCCGCAAGGAGCATCCAACAACCCCCAAGGGCCGATCGGCACCACCACCACCACCGTCGCTAGTGCGGTGAACCCCACCAGGTCGACACCCCTTGTTGACAACCCCACCCCACCCTTCTTTTATCACCCACGACCCTCCCCTCCTCCACACGCCAACACTCCCCTTCCCGCCACCTTGGGAGGCTTTATTCCTCGACCTCAATCTTTCCTACATGGTTGCAACCCATCACCACATCCTCGCCCTGAAACCCTAAACTTCAATCCCTATGCCCTTTCAATGCCTAACCAAGTCTTCGGGCAAACTATTTTTTATCCTACTTCTGGTAGTTGGTTGAACCCTAATTTCCTCCCATACTACTAGTTTTCCAATCCATCTTCCCCAAAACCCAAACCCTTCATAGATCCATCCAGTTGAATGAATCCCATGATGAAGTACGGGCATGGTTTCGTGTCTCTATGCAACAATCAGTTGTTGATCTAACTGAATTTCCACAAGAGTATTTTCATAATTGGGTAGAAGAGCAACAACGAGACCTGCATCCTTCATGACCATCTGTGCAGGATAGCTGACATGTTCAGACACCTTTGGGATGCGATCGAGGTGCTGGTAGAGGAGGAAACCTGCCTTTTCTTCCTTCTAATTTAGGAGAACAGGCGTATGGAGGTTGTCACTTTGTATAGAATGACTAGGTGGTGTGGTTGTTAGCTGTCATGGAGAGGCGGGATGATATCGATTTGAAATTGGATGTTCCTTCATGTAATGGGGCAGAGCTTGCATTTGTTGATTGATCTATGGAAATTGATCGCATTCTTGAGTTTAAGAATATGTGGGGTCCGAAAGCAATGCAGTTAGTGGCCACAAAGCTTAAGGGAATTGCGAATCTTTGGTGACAGGAAGAGTGTGTTTGACAGACGACTGTGCGTCTACCTCCTTGATGAATTGGGATGACATGCCCGATTTAATTCATGTGGCTTTTGTTCCTTTTGGATTATGAACGTGACCTTTTGGAAGGTTGATGGGAGTCGCATAGAGTGGGCATATTATTAACAGTTATGCGGCTGAGTTCAGAACTTTGAATATGCGAGCTAAGCCTGGGGAACCAGAATGATAGACAACTTACCATTTCTACCATGGACTGGATGCTAGGATTAAATTTGTCTTGGCCTTAAAAGAATTCGACACCCGTTTGTTTGCAAAGAACATGGCTAAGTGCGCAAAAACTAAGCTTGATCTACAAGATGGAGTAGGGAAGAAGCCTTTTGTGAATCCGATTCGATCTTCCACTACCTTTTTGCAACGATATACATCTCATATGTAAATGCTTTGGATGTGGCCAACCTGGCCATGTTTGGAGTAATTGTCCGTAAGAAAAGTCTATGTTGCTAACTTTTGAGATCGATGAACATGAAAGAATGGAACACGTACCTCCGATTAATGGTGAAGGCGAGCTCATTTCCATGGTTGCTGAAGGCGTGGCATGAACCCTTGAAGCTTGTGGACAAGCTTTTTCAAGTCGGGGAGGGTGATGTAATTGGGTAATTAGATATTATTTATTTGTTAATTAGGCTAGATATAATAAAGCTTATATTAATTAAAGGCATTAGCCAAATTAGGTTTAGGGTTAGATTGTTCACCAAAAAAGCTATTAAGCTTATAAACAAGGCATAGAATTAAAATTGTAGTTGGTGATTGATTGAACGAAATTAAAATGTTTCTTTATCTTTTATTTTAGGGTTTATCAGAATTGTAGCTTTAGTTTTAGTGTAGAAACCATTATATATATATACATTGTCAGAAATGTGATATATCTAATGTGAACATTTTGATGTCAGCTGAAGGTACTAAAAATTAAAATTAATCACAAATTGATATAAAATTAAAGCTACTAAGTTGATTACATAAGTCCTTAAAATTGAAAACCAGACAAAACAATGTAAATTTGACTTCAAATTCTTTAGTAAAATTATGTAAATTTTCTCATTAATTTTCAAGAGACACAAAGTGGGCCAATTTGCGATGAAACAGTCAATGCAAAGAACATTACGGAGGTATCAATTACTTAGTAGAACATTACTTTCTTTAGAAAGTATTCACACATTGGACAAGTTGTATCAATTACTTTCTCTAGAAAGTATTCACACATTGGCCAAACATGTCCATAATTTTCACATATCTATGTCTTAGACAAGGGTTTTACATTGTGATAGTTCATTGACTTCCATATCTTTCAATTGTCTCCTACTTACTACGTTATCAACTATGTTGCATGGACACGAATATCGGCATCGCGTCGGACACGACATGGAAACACAAAATTTAAAAAAAAAAAAAAAAAACACGTCATGCCTTATATATAATTATTAATTGTAATGAATATAAACCTTATGTATTTCTCTAGGATAAATCTTTAGCTAGGACCTTATGTTTTGTCAGTATGTCATCCATGTTGGTTTGAAGCCGTTCTCATTGTCATATGAGTGACTGTCCTGCAATATATGAGTTATTCTTTTCATGTCTACCATTGATGTGCCTTTCATTGATAATACATTTGATCATTAGATGTGGAGCTTCTGGATGCTGTTGATAGTAGCAATCCAGATGTTGTCAGATTTCTTACAGTTATGGCAATTTGCAATACGGTTATACCAGTAAAGAGGTGATCTTCTCGTCATCACTGAATTTTTGTCTGTATTTGTATTTGTATATCAAGCTGAATACTGAATCATGTTTTCGGTATCCATCTAATGTAGCAAAAGTGGAGCAATCTCCTACAAGGCACAATCCCAGGATGAGGATGCTCTTGTTAATGCGGCGGCTCATTTGCATATGGTCCTTTTAAATAAAAGTGCAAATATTCTTGGTAAGATCCATTCTCTCAGAGCTGCTTCTCTTGGTACTTGAAGTAGATCAGGTTTTTTGAAGCTAATAAATTATCTTTTTGATTGCTATTTTGCAGAAGTTAACTTCATGGCCTCAATATTAAAATTTGAAATTTTGGATACGCTAGAGTTCACTTCTGATAGGAAAAGAATGTCGGTGGTAGTAAAAGATTTGCAGAATGGAATGATCTTTCTTTTAGCAAAAGGAGCAGATGAAGCAATTCTTCCTCTTGCATCTTCTGGTAATCATGTTGATTATTTTTCTGGCCACTTGTCAGAGCTCATAATGTAGATAGTATGCTTTTGTTTGACATCATGGTTCTACCCTAATTATGTGTATGAAAATTAGGATCTACTACGTTATTTTAGGACCTGCTTGTGATAAAAGAAGCATAAACTTTTTTTTATGCTCCAAAGAACGTATCCTATATGGTTGTTACCTGACTTTGGTTTCCGCCATCCTTCCGGTATTCATTAAGGCATATTCCGGCAAACAGGTTAAGATTTTAAAAGTCTACACCTAAAAGGGTCTTCTCCAAACCGCCTCTACCACTTCATCCCTCTTTCCTAATTTTATCTCCAATTGGAGTTGTATCACCATCTCCACTTCCAGTACTTCACTTCTCTCAACTTGATACTGTGTTAATAAGGGATTGCTTCCAACGAGAACCACTTGAATTTAGCAGTGTTTCCCATTGCCATTGGAAACACTTACATGGTGATTTGTTCTTGAACTTGTGTTGTCCATTTCCTTGTAACATAAGAAAACTAATTTTCACCTTTTCTACTAATTGGTTGTCTATATTTTGATCTTTGCCTCATTTCTCATTTTCACTATTGTGTTACTATGTTACTCAATGACTTGAGTACTAAAAGTGGGCATTCTTGTGTTACTAATGTGTTACTATGTTACTCAATCGGGCCGGTCTGGTCATTTTGACAGTATTTTGATGTTTGGTCCTAAAAACAGGTCCGGACAAAACTCTCGATTCAGTCCTCAGTTTCGATTTTCAAAGTTTGCCGGTTAACCGGCCCGGCCCAACCCAGCTCAGTTGGCTCACCTTCTTCTTCCCTCCACCTCCTCCTCCCTTTCATCTTTTTCTGATTCTGTTGAACTCGAAATCTTTCAACAATCTCTCAGGATCAACACCATGACCCAACCACCAACCCCGGCTTGGGTTCCCCTTGTTGCCCCCCTGCTGGAAATGTAGACAATACACCACAAATGTAGACTTCCATTAACAACTAAACCATGCATTCATCTTATGAACTACATTTCCTTTCAAACCTTTGCCTCCTCCCAATATTCAACATAAAAGGTACCTAATTTCTGTGTATGCAAATCCCCAATGTCCTATGCTTCTTTATCAATTTCAATTCAAATAAACTTAAATTGCTTGTTTTCTGAATCAAACCCAATCCATAGCTAACTCTCGTGGGCATATTATGGGGACAATCTCTCAATGTAATCTCAAGACAAGTACCAAATTTCCTATTAGAGTTCTTGATTTCAAAACAGGATTAGTTCACAACTTTTATTCGGTGAAGCATTGTTAGGTTTTATTGACATCACTAAACAAAACATGCATAAGATGTCTCTTTCGATTGCGCACTCGAACCAATTGTTAGTGGTGTGATATACAGACTAATACATTCAGGATTCAAGTTACTGAAGGTTGAAAGGGTCACTTCAGAACACTAAATGAAGAGCCCCCAAAATATTTGATTCAGAAACAAACCAATATTTACTACAAATGTTGCAGATTTCTTCAAAAACTTCCAGATCCAGATCAGAACAAAAACATTAGCTAGTAAGATTGATAACAATCAAGATCAAATTCAACTAAAACTTCACGTTTGAATCAAAGGGTATTGCTCAAACTCCACAACAATCAAGAATTCAAATCTGAAAACATTGCATTGATATTAGTTTCCATCAATTCAACTAAACTGTTTACATCATTAGCTCTCATTGAGGTTACCAATCAAACACTACAATTAACCCAAACATCTATTTTCAATCAGATCTATATCACCACCGTCACTTACAAAGAAACACATTCTGACTCTTATGAGACCCGCCAGTATCAGCCCTCTCAACCTTCTTAGGCAACAAACACTGTGAATGTTAGGGAAAACCCCACCGCTCGCAATCGTCAATCCACCAAGCAACTTCCCTAACTCTTCATCGTTCCTCACAGCCAAACACACGTGCCTGGGGATGATCCAGGTCTTCTTGTCGTCTCTTGCAGCGTTTCCAGCCAGCACCTGAAGATGAAGGGGACCTCACTGGGGGGAGAAAGACAGGTTGCAAGGGGACATGACCAAGCCCAGCCCGGCCCGAAATTTTGGTTAACCGGTCTCACCTGGTCCGGATTCAGTCCTTAAAAATCTGGTTTTGAATTTCGGTCCGGTTCTTGGGCTTGGGTAATCGGGCCGGTTACCCAGACCGGCCCAGCCCTATTTCATATTCAGTTAATAGGTTGTAGTTTTAGAGCAATTCTTGGGAATATGTTGTTTGTGCCTTTCATGAAAATTTATCTATCTATCAAAGTTTGTAGATCATTCATCCTTGCAAGTTCATGTAACATTGATATTTCTTTTTTTTTGGATATAACGTATGTTGCTTGTGTAGCATTCTGTTGAGTGTTTTTATTTTGAATTACCATGCATTAGCTAATGCTCAAACTTACTATAGGACAACAAATAAGGACCTTCATTGAAGCTGTTGAACAGTATGCTCAACTGGGACTTCGTACCTTATGTTTGGCATGGCGTGAGTTGAAGGAAGAGGAGTATCGCGAATGGTCTTTGATGTTTAAAGAGGCAAACATCACCTTGGTTGATAGGGAGGTAAAGATGCATGATCTTGCAAGTACTTAGCAGTTTAAGAGTGTTGCAAGCTATTTATGTGTTTTTGCATGTTTGGTGATATCACACAAAAAATTGGCCACTATTACGCTTATGGATGGGAAATTTATGCATTTAACTCTTGCTGAATTCATCACATTGGATGTAGTTTAAAAACATAACTATTTTATTGAGTGGAAGTTTTGTTAAATTTGAAAGAATTCCTAATCAACGAGTTTCTTTTAGTTATATTTCAATTTTCCTTTTGTGGTTGACTAGGGTAATGCATAGCATATGGCTTATAAAACAATGGAATACGTTAATGGTTTTAACTTATTTGTTGTGATTTGTGAACTCTTGGACAAAGGCTTAGTCTTTTTAAACTTTCATGGAATTAAGACATTATTGCATTAGATTCTTAGCAGTGGATGCCAACTTCAAATTTTGAAGTTGACTTCAAGTCTGGAATTCTTTTGGGTGCATCGTTAGCACGATTTGTACAATTTTGTTGCTACTGCTTCTGAGACTGAAAAAAGCATGTAACCATGCTGAAAAAGTGGTAATAAAATTTTCACAACTTGACTTGCATATTGATTTTCTTAACTCATGATGCAGGAAAAGATTGGATCACAGATTGAACAAGACTTGGTGTTCTTAATCACACCTAGCAATAAATATGACTAATACTCGTAATTAAGTATGAAATCTAACACTTTTGATGACATGTATCTGCGTTGTGCCAACAAGAGAAAACTGAATGAACCTTTAGGGCATATATGAGGTTGGGTTTATTGATAGTGAAAGTTTTATTTGCATTCATCGATCATACATATCTCAATCTCATTTAAGGGAGCAAAAGAAGAAAGGATTACTATACATAAAAATACCTTGACTACACACAATTGCAGGTGGTGAAGGGCTGCAACTCTTCATGTGTTCACAGTTCATTCTATGTCAGTGGCTTGCATAGATCTTGCTGTGCTTATTATACCACCCAAGAATCTCAGGCCGAAGCACATGCGTTGTTAAATAGTTCAATAGAGAAAATTTTCTTGCTATGGATACACTAAAAAGCATAAGTTTGTATGTCATTATAAAAGAAAGTTCCATATACTTTCTAACTTGAACAAAGCATAGAGAAACAATGAAATAACGTATAAAAGAAAAAGGGAAAATACTGTAACAATCTTGTTTCATAACCTTATTTATGTTATTATATATTCTGTGCTAGTATGGACAAACAATTCATTGTTATTTATTTCTTCTGCCTTTTTATCTATTTAATTTAGTTTTTATTTTTTATTTTTTATTTTTTATTTTTTATTTTTTATTTTTTTACTTTTTAGTGGAGATTAGTTGAAGTTTGCCAGAGACTGGAGCACGATCTTGAAATCCTTGGAGTTACTGCTATAGAGGATCGCCTACAGGTGAAACTACAAACGAGAATGGTGTCCATGCAACATGATTTTGTGGAAGTCTCTTTGCATGAAGAATCTGGTAGGCTGTAGCACTTCTACAAAACTTAATATCTCTCCTTTCGCTTCCAATTTTCAGGATGGGGTTCCAGAAACAATTGAGACATTGAGGAAAGCAGGTATCAACTTTTGGATGTTGACTGGTGACAAGCAGAATACGGCCATACAGATTGCCGTTTTATGTAATTTCATTTCCCCAGGTAGATTCAGGACATATTATCTATTCTCAAAGATAGGATACAACTATAAACTTGTGATATTACTTTTCTAGCCTGGGATATAAAAGCCAACATTGCCCATCATTGGAACATTGTTCAAGTCAAAAAGTTTATGTCACAAAAAAGAAGAAGAAGAAGATATTAGACTAAGTTCAGATGTTTATTGGAAAGAAAAAAGTATAATTAAGTAGTCAGGGTGACCATATTAGCTGATTTAACTTTTTGTAAAAATCAATGTGTGTTTCTGAAATAACCCTATTTCCTTCAGTTTTATGTTTTTAGGGAGTTTCATATGGTACTTTGTGGTAGGTTTATTGTCTGTCAAAGAATTTAGTATTCATTTATCGAGTACCTGTTCATCAGATTCACTACCTTTTAGTATTCATCTGTCGAGTATTTAGTGGAATTTAGTATTCATTTGTCGAGTATCTGTCACAAAAATGGAGTCAAAGCCTAAACTCTGAATAAGAACACACAAACAGGTTGAACCCAATGTGGCAAAGTGACTAAAAAACCTTTATCATTTTTTTTTTTTGAAAGGCAAGCAGGGTTTTTATAGGATCCCAGAACCCATAAAGATGCCGCAAGCTGGGTTTGAACCCATGACCTAGTGGTACCATCCGCCAAGCTCTAACCGTTGAGCTGTCATGCCATTGCCAAAAACCTTTATCTTTTATTATTGTTTCTATTCCAGGTATATTTCATTGTTTCTTATTCTTCCAAAATATCTCTCCCCCACTGCACCCCCTACTAGGTAAAAGTGTGATTGTGTGGTCGTCTAGTTTAAGCTCATGAGTATACTGTTTGTTTTGCAAATCTAGAGTAGAAATTTGTTTCACTCAAGCTATACAGGAAAATAAAACTAGTTCTGTGATGATCTTTGTTACTTGCTCCCATTAAATTGCTTTGTCAGCAGTCACAGAGTATTTTATTTGATCTCCTGACTTGACAGAACCAAAAGGGAAACTTCTATTGATCAATGGAACAACTGAAGAGGAGGTTTCTAGAAGCTTAGAGAGAGTCTTACTTACAATGAGGATTACAACTTCAGAACCAAAGGTACAACTTCGACTCCCTCAAATATTTCTTATGGAGGTGGCGAAATTTGCCAGTTTGAATTGATTTAGGTAGCAGCATATATCTCGCTTGAAATCTTATTTATGCCCCAAATTATACTAAATGTTGTTGAGTTCTTTTAGGCACCAGTGATCATGTAGAATTGTAATGTACTGTATTCTGACATGTTCTACATATATTGTAACTAGAGTGGGTCCCCAAACACCCATGCTTGCCTTGACAAAAAGGTCTCAATTGCTCAAAGAAATATGGCATTTTTCACCTGTCAATATCTTTCTTCCTTCTCCCCATCTCCATCCCTCTAATAAGTCTACATTTTGACTTTAATTGCTAATTTCAACAACGTAATCTGGAAGTCTGTAACATGTGAGCACAAAAGAGATAGTACACCTGTACTCTGTGACCCAACAAAGTGGCACTAGGATAAACAAACCTGACAGTAAGTTTTTCGAACCACAGACCTAGAAGTATAAACTCTGATACAGGATGTGTTTTGTCAGTCTTTGAAGGAGTTCACTGGAGAATTAAAAATTTCTTGTCAGTCATTGGGGTTGGTACTTGTTATAGGCCTTTTAATATTATTTTGAGAATTTTACAAAATCTATACATGATATGACGGAGTAGATGATCTTCTTTAGAAAATATGGGGAAAGAGAAATAAGAATTTTGAAGATAACCACATTACAGTACAGAAAAGTCTCACAGAAGTTTACTTTTTGGATATGAAGGCAATAAGGCATACTTGGGGTCTTCTAAAGGACCTGCCATACTCGTATGTACAACTGGGCTATGCAGTCTCTTGTATTTGAGAGAGCACAGTTAATTGTGGTCACGATTTGGAACTCTCTTTCGGATCCAATAGAGGAGTCAATGAGATTAAACCCTTAGAGAATACTGACTCTCAGGTAATCCATCACAACCCAACTACTCTACGGACGACGACTCTCCCTTTGGTATTATTGATAACAGAAACAAACAGCAGACCTTACAACATTGATCAGTAAAGATCAAACTAGAGATAGCCTAGGTCTCTTCTTTATCTCCCTTTATTGATTATCAAGCAACGACGAAGAACATCTATGAAACTGCCTCTGCCTTTCTCACTATCTTCTTCTTTCACCTACTTTCTATCGATGGAAGAACACAACCACAATGTACCGCAGTTTCTTCTCCCTTTGGCTGGAAAACAGAGTTGTTTTTGGCTGTCCAGAATGACGCGCTTATATTTCGCGGCTTGTAGAAATTACACACGAAACTGATTCTATGCAGGCTATTTTACAAACACTAAAAAACTGTTCTTTATTTTGAATCGGGTTTTCTCTTCACCGTGTTTGCTGTTTTTCTTTTCCAATAAAACTATACTTCCACACACACACGCACACACACACAAACCTGTCTTAATGTGTCAAAAAAGAAAGAAAGAATAGGAGTGTCAATGATGCTAATCTCTGGTCTAAGCAGCCTGGGATCATCTGTAAGCTTGATTTCTCTCACACTTTTGACACCATCTCCTGGTCCTTTATTGATTACATGCTGCTGAGGATGGGATTTGGTAAAAAAATGGAGGTGGATTGCCTCACTTCTCTCTACTGCTGCCTTCTCAGTCAAGGTTAATGATAATCCTGAGGGGTTCTTTAGAGTCTCTAGACGAATCAGACAAGGTGACCCTAGGTCTCCTCTGATTTTCCAATAGTTGTTGAAGCTCTGACTCAGATGATTCTCAGACCAGAACACTACAATCTTATTCAAGGTTTAGAGCTTGTCCATTGGGTATTTCTGTCCCCATTCTTCATATGCAGATTATATCATAATACTATTTTTTCTTGATCTGGACTTTGCTCAAGTTTCTGCAACTAAATCTGTTTTACTCTGGTTTGAGGTGGTCTCTGACCTGGGGATTAACATCAACAAAACAACCTTTTTCCAGTTGGTGATGCTCCCCTCTTGTCCACCATGGTGGATCTTCTCAATTGCAAAGTAGGAACTCTTCACTCCAAGTACTTGAGGATGCCTTTAGGTGCTTACTACAAGAAGAAAGCAGTTTGGTAAACCACGCAGGGATAATTAGAAGCAAACTTGCAGTTTGGAAAAGTAATACATTTCAAAGGCAAAGGTAGGAAGTAACGTTGATCAAGAACACTATTTCTAGCATCCCAGTTTTAATGATGCCCACATGCACCACCCAATTCCATGCCAATGAAATTGAAAAAAATTGCAGAAATTTGGGGCACAGATGGGACCAATGTTGTTAAAGTCGTACAAATCATACAATTTGAGTCGCGACTCAAGTTAGATTGTACCCCATATGATTCATATCGCAACATCGAGAATCATCCAAATCGCACAATTCAATTTGAATTGTAACGTGAATTATCCAAATTGCACAATTCAATTTGAGTTGTATCGTGAATTGTGTCGATTTTTTTTTAGTTGCACGACTCGAATCCGCAAGAAATCAAACTTTTTTTTAGTGAAAAACTCAAATTTTTTAGGGTTTTCAGAGTAGCAGGTTTACGAGGAAGAAGAGGAAAGGAGGAGGATGAAGAAGAAGAGAGAGAAGACGTACCTTCATGCTTCTTCTTCATTCTAAGTTTCTTCTTCGACTCCATTGTAGGTCCAGTGGCGGCGGCTGCTGGGTTTCATCACATGAAGATGACATCCTAATAAGTTTTAGGGTTTTGGGCTGTAAGAAGTACACGGGTATTAGTTCGACGTTTGAAACATTTGGCCCAAGTTCAATAGGGCTTTCAAGTTGGATCCAAGTTTTCATATTTATTGGTCTTTGGTTGGGTTTTGATGAAAATGTATAATCTAATACTAAATTGTAAACATTTTAAAAAATTATAACTTAATATTAATTAAAATTTAAATAAAAATGGGCTGGATATCAACAAAAAGGGAGCTAGTTGTGGAAAAACCAAATATTGACATGTATAACATGTCAAGATTTTTTACGTTATATTTTGAATCCCAACTTGAATCTTACGATTTACGATTTGAATTTCGATTAGATTTTTTTAAAAATCCCTTTGTTATTTTCATCTAGTTGGATGTATGATGCAGGAGCATAAGGCTGGTGGCTTTGGGATAACAAACAAATTTATTGTTCTAATTTTTTCTGTTATCTTTGAATATGTTTGGTGAGTCTAGGGAGATGTATGGGTTGTCTTGGTAATATGGTCAGACTTAGAAAATTGTTAGACTCAGTTATCTGACTCTCACTTCTTGTAATACCTATTTAAAATTGAAGAAATGACAGAATGGACTTTGTTTTTGAGAAAGTTGTTGTTTGCAAGATTACTTGCTTGGAGTTGAGTGATTCCTCCTTTCTAATCAAGCTTGTGGCTTGGTCGTGTTGAGTGACATCCGCGATTAGCAGCGTTGAGTGGCATCCGCTGCCTCCGGTTGAGTGATTCCCAAAACTATCCTAATTTCCTGTCAGGAATTTACTTCTTGACCTACAATTGCAGGCAGCAGCCTGCATCATTGTATGTTTGCAAACCAAAACAGGAGGGGGAGGTGGAGGTATTCGAAGAATCAAAGTTTTTCAATCAGGCTTGCTCTCCAAATGGTCATGACTTGGGATTTTTTGGGAGTCTTTGCTCTCCAAATGGTCATGACTTGGGATTTTTTGGGAGTCTTTGGATATGCAGAATATTGGATAGAGGTTGGTAAACTAAAGACTGCAATGCCCCTAATGGTTGTGCTTGGTGAGACTATGAGAGCCATACTGAATCTAAAAATCTTACTTTGAGTGAGAAGGAAATCTCATAATTCCTTTTTGGAAAGACATTTGACTGGGTAACTCTAGAGACAAATTCAGAACAATTTTCAATCTCTAACTCAGAATGAGCAACATTGTGGCTCAACTTCTTTACTTGGTCTCTAGGACATAATAGAATCCTCACCATTACTTTCCAAAAAAAAAAAAAGAATCCTCACCTTTGACAAGCATGTTGTCTCTAACAGATGTGTTATGTGTGGATGTCGTGAGGAACCATTAATCACTTATTTTGTTCTATCCCTTTCACCATGGACGTTTTGAGAATCATTTGTGGAGAGGCGTCTTCAATCCCTCCTTGAGCTGACTGCTTCCTTCACATGGCTTCTAGATGGTCTAGGAATGGATGCTCTCTGAGAGGAGCGTGGCTTTGGAAAAGACTATTCCTGGCTGTCTTATGGTGCATTTGGAAAAAGTGAAACAATAAGATTTTTATAAAAGCAAAAAAATATTGCCCAACTCTGTGCGCATTAGTTAAAGCTTCAGTTTGGCATTGGGTCGTGTAAAGAATCCTATTTCTAATGTGGAGTTTCATTCCTGTGTGTTTAATTGGGTTAGTCTATTTTCTATGTAATTTTTAGAGATTGTATTACCCTTGTCCGTGTCACTTAGTGAAGAAAGAGAAGACTAAACAAACTTTGAATCCACAAGGAAAAGAACTCTTATATCCACAATCCACAAGAGGAGAATTATAATTGAATAATGCAAAACAAAGGACAATCCTATTTGATGATACATCAAAATAGACCGATCATTGCGGCCGTACACGTGGCATAAAGTCTCATCACGAGAATACAATGCCAGATCCATTGGGCCAGCTCATAAAGCCCAGAAAGAATGAGATCAATTATAGAGGCCCAGACTAGGCTCACCACTAATATGGCGTAAATATGATCCGAATCCAGGCCCAGACGAATCGAAACCCAAATCCAAGCTCGATACGCGTTTTCTCATCAAGAAGAAGAACGTTGCATCAAGAAAGAGCCGTGAAAGGACCTACCCCTCCACGAACGCATCTCCATTAAGGAGACTGTTACAGAAACATCTCATTCCATTGTGCCTCACATGCTTAAGTCACGCAGAGAGTTAACTACGATCATTATAAAAGGTAAAAGGAACATTCGACAAAGGTAAACAACTTTAACTGAGTTTTGTCCAGATTTACATCCTTCTTCCAACAAAGTTACTGATTTAAGCATCGGAGTGCCTTCGGCCACAAAAAAGATGATCCTTGGCAGTCTAACAATTGTTATGCAGGTCAAACTCATAGGAGGACGATTTTTGGACGCATCAGTGTGACGCCGTCTGTGGGGAACGACAAGTTTTCCTTTCACAAAATAAGATTCACAGAAACAAATCTTGCGCAACCCGAGCAGAAGATCAATGGAATACTCCACAAATCTTCAACCTGGATACATGCTGCTTAATATTGACCCAAAGACAACCATCGAAACAACCGCACCTACTGGAAGAGAGCTCCAATGGGTAACAGTTCTGACATCTTTGACATCATGGAGAATCCCATCGAATCCCCGAGTGGAGATGCTCATGGCTCAGATGAACAATGTGATCGAAACGATAGATAGGATCATTCGAAACATGCATGGCAGCAACTTTCGAGAAGAAATCACCCAGCTTAAGAGACACCGAGCGGACAATAGCTCCAAATGCAATCAGGGAACGTCCAAAAGTCTACAACCGAAGAAGCCCAAATATGAAAGAACATTCTCAGCTCTGACAACAAATTGAAGTGAGATTCTTGAAGCAATGGCAAAAAGAGAAGATGTCAAATGGCCGTTGAAGATGAGAGGAGATCCCGAGAAACGGAACAAGGGCTGGCATTGTCTCTTCCACAACGACTACGACCACGTTACCGAAGATTGTCGCAGCCTAAGAAACGAAATTGAACGCCATATCGAAGAAAGACCACTTAGAGAGTTTGTCAAACTTGAGGGCGAAGTAATCATTTCAAATGAGCAAACAAAGGAAACAATCTACGCATAGTCAGAGACTTACGTACAAAGATCAGATTCCAAGAACCATCCGCGTAGCGTGCAAAGATAATGCAAAGGACTAACTTTCTAGAACGAACTGATGGAGTTAATTTCCAAACAATGATGCTTTAGTGATTTCAGTCATGATAGCTAAATGAGAAATCAAAAGGGTATTGATCGACACTAGCAACTCCGCAAACCTGTTATACCTAACAACTTTTCGAAGGATGCAGTTCACCACTGAGATGCTCTCACCAAGCGACCAATCTATGGTAGGTTTCAGTGGGGAACAATGTAACCCACTAGGAATGATCCGATTACCAGTTGAAGCAGGAGAACCAAGGAAGCAACGAGTGTTAATGACAAACTTTATCATCGTCGACGCCCCTGCTGCATACAACATGCTACTCGAGGGGCCACAGATACATAAGATGGGTGCAATATCCTCCACTATGCACGAATGTGTGAAGTACCATACCGACAACGACATCAGAAGAATAAAAGGGGACCAACCAGCAGCCCGAGAGTGTCATTTTGCTATTATAAAGACTCCCCACAAATAACAATTACCGCAACGACCGGAAGAGTTCACAACAATCTGATGAAACAAGTTCGGATTCTCCAAATGACAATATGGCTCCAATTAGTTCACGAGATCGACCCAACACCGAGCAACCGAAAGAAGAAACGGTCGAGGTCTACTTAGACGATGAAACAGAAAAGGCAGTCCAAATCGGAATAAAAATTCAACCTGAACTCGTCAAGGAGCCGATCCAACTGTTGAAAGATAACCAAGATATCTTCGCATGGACAATGAAGGACATGGTGGGAATAGATCCGTCCATCATTTCCCACAAATTGCAAGTGAATCCAGATAAGAAACCTGTTCGACAAAAAAGAAGATTGGTGGCCCCGGAGCGCAATCAAGCGATAAACGAAGAAGTGCACCGACTGTTAAACGCAGGGATGATTAAAGAAACTCATTATCCAAATTGGTTGGCAAACACGGTACTAATAAAGAAGAACGAGAAATGGAGGGTATGCGTAGATTACACCGATCTAAATAAAGCGTGTCCCAAAGACAACTTTCCACTTCCACGAATAAACCAAATAGTTGACGCAACTGTCGGGCATGAGATACTGAGCTTCATGGACGTGTACTCTGGGTATAATCAAATACAAATGTATCCTCCGACCAAGAAAAAACATCTTTCATAACGGAAAGGGGGACATTGTTATCGAGGAATGCCGTTCAGATTGAAGAATGCGGGAGCAACGTATCAACGTCTAGTAAACAAAATGTTCAGATCAGATCGGCAAAAACAATGGAAGTTTACATCAACGATATTTTCGTAAAAAGCTCACGCAAAATAGACCATGTTACGGACCTCGAACAAGCTTTCTCCTAGCTTAAAAAATATAAGATGAAATTAAACTCGGAGAAATGCACCTTTGGGGTAGAGTCATAAAAATTCTTCGGGTATATGGTCAACCAGCGAGAAATTGAAGCTGATCTAAAGCAGATACAAGTGCTTCTCGACATGCAATCACCAACAAACATAAAAATGTGTTCAGAGTCTTAACGGAAAGATAACAACTCTAAACAGATTTATTTTCAGGTCATCAAACAAGTGTCTGTCCTTCTTCAATATCTTGAAGGGGAACAAGACATTTGAATGGAATGACGAATGTGAAAGAGCATTTCAAAACCTTAAGACATACATGGGAAGCACGAAGCTGGAGAAACATTGTATTTGTACCTATCTGTGTCTAATCACACGGTGAGTTCAGCGCTGATACAAGAAGAAAAAGGGGTGCAAAAACCAGTGTACTACATCAGCTACTCAACTATCCGACCCTAGAAAAACTGACACTCGCTTTAATCGTGTCATCAAGGAAATTGCGACCGTACTTTCAGGCACACCCGATCACGGTTATGACCGAACAACCGTTTCAATCGGTGTTACACAAACCAGACTTTCAGGAAGAATGGTAAAATGAGCAATAGAGCTCGGATAATTTGACATTACTTATGCCCCTAGAACTGCTATCAAAGCTCAAGCACTAGCGGATTTCATCGCCAAGTTCACAGGAAGCAACAACTAACCCGAGGACAAGGAAAGAAGAACAGAACAGTCCGAGCCGATCCTTGAAGGATGGATCCTCCGTTGTGATGGGGTATCCCACGAGGCTGGAAGTGGAGCCAGAGTAGTCTTATACAACTTAGAAGGCATTGCATTAGAAAATGCGATAAAATTCAGTTTTGAAGCCTCCAATAATGAAGCCGAGTACGAAGCAGTGATAGCAGGGCTACAGTTAGCAAAACATCTGGGAATAAAGGACATCAACGTCTTTACGGACTCCAGGCTGGTGGTCAATCAACTAAGCGGCAAATTCCAAGTGAAAGACGCTCGATTGAAAATCTACTACCAGAAAACCACATAACTGATAGAAGGCTTCCGAAATGCTACTATTCGACAATGTTAGCGAATAGAAAACAAAAGAGCAGACGAGCTAGCTAAAAAAGCCTCAACAACGAAGGATAATAGCAACCCACTCGTCATGACATAAGAAAGCTCCATACTGGAAAATCAATCAGAAGAAGTATATGTCGTAAACCAATGAGCTAATTGGACGACTCCAATCCTGGCGTACATTTTAAACGGGAAACTCCCAACAGATAAGATGGAAGTCAGAAAACTATGGAATCGGGCAGCAAGATATACAATGGTCAATGACAAACTATACAGGAGGTTTGTCACGAACCCATTACTAAGATGCCTCGCACTAGGAGATGTCGAATACGTCCTACAAGAAATACACCACGGCACATGCTGGAATCACCCGAGGGGAAGAACATTGGTCCACAAAGCTCTCACATTAATTCGTAAATGTGACAAGTGCCAAAGATTTGGCCCATACACACATGTAAGGACAAAATCTGATTCCAATGAGTAGCCTCTAGTCGTTCGCACAATGGGGAATGGCATAAAGTTTCATCACGAAAATACAACGCCCAATCCATTGGGCCAGCTCATAAAGTCCAGAAAGAGTGAGGCCGATTATAGAGGCCCGGACTAGGCCCACCACTAAGGAGGCGTAAACATGATCTGAATCAAGGCCAGACGAATCGAAGCCCAAATTCAGGCCCGATACGCGTTCTCTCATAAAAAAGAACATTGCTCCAAGAAAGAGCCGTGGAGGGACCTACGCCTCCACGAACACATCTCCATTAATGAGGAGATTGTTACAGAAACATCTCATTCCATTGCGCCACACATGCTTAAGTCATGCAGAAAGTTAACCACTACCATTATAAAAGGTAACGGGAATATTCGACAAAAATAGGCAACTTTAATTGAGTTTTGTCCAGAGTTACATCTTTCTTCCAACAGAGTTACTGACTTAAGCATCGGAGTGTCTTCGACCACAAAAAAGGTGGTCCTTGACAGTCTAACAGTTGTTTTGCAGGTCAAACTCATAGGAGGACGATTTTTGGACGCATCACTATTGATTTGATAATTCACTACAAATCTCGTTTTTGGAACTCCTTATATAGATAACTCCATAAAAATAACTTAGGAACCTACTAAAACATTGAAAATTACTTTCCTAAACTATCTGTAACATAATAGCAACTTTCTAAACATGTTAGGGCTTGATTTGGACACTCCTATTGACTTAATAATAGCCTAAATTATAAAAATGGAAATTAACAAAATAAAGAAACTTTGGAAATCTTGTGCATATTAGAAAATACATAACGATCTCGTATCCTATGTCACTTGGGCTGTTTTATTAATATGTAATTGCTCTGTATTGCCTGATAAAAAAATGTGAATCCCCACTAAAATGATTGAAATCGTTGTTATCATATTGGATTGTCAGGACTAGTTAATCAAAATTTAGCCAAACAGTATAAGATCAGGTTATCCTATTCCAGTATTTTCAAAACAGAATGTTGAGGGAGTGATGGTAGTGTGGCGATGTTGTTTACTCACTGAGGACAATCTTGTTGGAAACTGTGACGTTCTTTCTGAATGGCACTACTTTTGAAGCTTGATCTAATGTCAAATTAAAATTTGGCAAAAATATGACACTCCCTTCTGCGATTGAGTGCACGAGTGTGCAAAATTGTGCTGCTTTGAAGCTCTAGGTGTTGTATGCAATTTATAAATACAGCAACATGCAATTTTCGTGGAAAACTTTATTGTATCCATGGTTGGAAAAAGCTGCACTTGTATTAATGTTACGTGGTATATCTTCTTGTTTTTCGTACTGTATATTGCTTCCATCCTTTTATCTTAAAATGTATGCTTTTTTTGTCGTCCCTGTTACTCTTTCTGAGTCTGAGATGCTCTATTGCAGTTCCCAATGTCCCTGTTACTCTTTCTGAGTCTGAGATGCTCTAATGCAGTTTCCAATGTCTTGCTTCTTTTAGCTATATTTTAATGTTTCAGAAATATTTTATCTGCTTGAGGTTATTATTTCACAACAGGATGTGGCCTTTGTTGTTGATGGCTGGGCACTGGAAATTGCACTGAAACATTATCGAAGAGCATTTACTGAATTAGCAGTATTATCAAGAACTGCCATTTGCTGTCGTGTGACACCATCGCAAAAGGCTCAGGTACAATTTCTCGTCTCTTTAATTTGTGTACCATTCATAATTTCAGTTTGTAGTCCCGAGGATACTTAAGTTGCCTGAAAACAATAACAAATAAAGAAAGAAAGTCATGTCTAAAATGTATTAAGTTAATGTTATTCTTGTAAATCCATGAATCAAATCCTTTTCAGTTAGACCAAAAACGCATAATCATTGGATCATCATTGCAATGTCGGGACATATGAACATTGTCCATGTGAAAAAGAAACTCTTGATTTAAACACTAATCAAACATTTAAGGCTAAATAACTCATTGGTATAAAATATGATTGTTGTCTATGTTAAAAACAAAATCTTTATTGCTGTGCTATTTGATCATTTTTTAATCAGTCATATAAGTTAAATGGTTAAATGGCTTAAACACCTAATAAAGATTAAAAAAAATTCTAAAAAGAAAAGAAAAACAACTAATAACATTGAGTTATCCTCATTGAGCCCATCATCTTCTTCATTATCATGATCAGAGTGTGGTGTCTCTAAAGCACAAATATTCCAAAGTGTTCATCGGACACGTGTCAGACACTTGGTCAACCGGATCGGACACTAGTTGGGCATTGTTTATTTAAAATATTTTATTTACACATTTCAAAGTAGGCGTATACAAGCAAAACGCATCCACATGTTGTGATAGGAATTGGAGTAGATACTCGTTTGTTAATTTTTTTAAAAGAAACAAGATGACACCACAAAGAGGTAAAGACTTAATATATGCGCATTTCAATATTTACATTCTATCAAGGAAAACCCTTTAATACTTTCAAGGTGAGATGATGATGTGGGATATTAGGGGTTATGCATTTGAAAATTTAGAAGGTGTGGAATACTAGAAGTTGTGAATCTTTCTCTGGATGAACCATATATATGGAAGTGTGTTATTTGCCGATGGTGATGATGGCATAATAGATGAAGATGAACACTTTGTAATTTGACTATGAGTATTATTGTCAAATATAGTTTACATTTTCTATTTGAATCATGCTTTTTTTTTGGATGGCTAGTATGGTAGATTATGCAATTGAATGAATGAAACATTTTGATAGATGGAGAATTGAACGTTAATGTCAACATAGTAAGATTTCATGACATAAGTTATAAATCTGAGTTAATTATTTGAATCTTAATATAAGTCTAAACCATTGTTCATTTTTCTTAAGGTTTTACATTTATTGCACAATTTTTTAACATATAATAGAATTATATTATCATATTATTGTTTCCATGTCCGAGTCCTACTTTTTTGAGATTCATTGTGTCGCAGTATTCGTGCTTCCTAGGTGGTTGGTGCATCTTCTGTCTTGCTTTCAGAGCCTTCATCCACAAGTGCTAGCGTCTTTCCTCGACTTGTAGATGTAGTAGATGCACGTCTCCTCTTGTAGTGCCTTGTGCCATGACGACCCAACCTTCACCTGTTTATGTGGGTTTTGTTGCAGTTGCAGGTTTTGTGCGAGTTATGTCTAGGACTTGTATGCCCTCCTTTGTTTTGTTATTTGTATGGGTTTTATTAGTCATAACAAATAAGTCTTTTTTTTAACAAATAAGTTGATCGACTTTGACCATTAAGTAATAAAAATAAATAAATATATAATATGGGTAAGAGTTCTCGCTGATCTCCCTATTACTGGGAAAGCTACAGAAGTTAGAATGGGAAGAGGAAAAGGAAATCCGCATAGTAAAATGTGGTTGAGGGCAGTCTCCTAGCTTGCCTCGGAGCCCACCTTTGACAAAAGCCTTTAGGCTGTCACCATGGCTAGGCTAGGTCACGGGAAAAATCTTAAGGTGCCTAGGCCATGCCCGAGACTACATATGTGTGAATCTGGAAATTAATTAGAAGTCATCATCCTCGTATGAATTTGAATGTCAGTTATCATGTTTCTCTAATTGAACTCCTCTTTCCTCAAACTTTTGACTGGATCCATTCAAAGCCGCTATCACCTTTCCCTGCACTAGAATCTATTTGCATCTTTCTAAAAAAACCTGTACAACTCCTCTATTTGGATTGAGGAATACTTTTGAGCTGCCCTTTCTCCTTTTGTTCCTTTGTCACTTGCGGTTGACTTTCTTTTCCCGTTCTTGAAATCCTGACTCCAATTGATGTTTCTCAATGTCCTTACCTTGTGCTCTGGAGCAGTGCACACTCTATTAGTCCCTCTATTGCTAAATAGATGCAGTTTTGAGACCTAGTAAAAAATATATGTTTTAGTGAAAAGAGTTCTGTAGTTCTAATTCTTTGAGACGCCTGATGGTAACGTATTATTTATTCCTTGTATTTTGTATGTTGATTATATGTATTATGCTTTAGTTAAGCTGGGTAAAGAGAGATAGTGGAAGAATGTTCCCTACAATTTAAGTGCTTTTGAATCTGTTGGTCAATTGAAAAAGTAAATTCATCTTAATGGTAGTAATCTGTGTTAGCTAGATTGGTTGAAGTTAAAGCACTTGCCACGCATGTGGCATCTTTGAAACCACAACGTTGGAAATTGCTATAACACGAACATATACCATTTTCTTCTTTAACACAACCTCGGAAATTGCTATAACATGAACTTATACCATTTTCTTCTTTCTCTCATTAAAAAAATTTATTACTAACCAGTGAGAAAATATATAAGGAGACGGCTCTGATAGCATAGACAATGAAATGCTTTGGTTGGTAATATTACTTAATTGAATTATGAATATTGTGACAACCCAAAAATGCAATAATCAATCACATGTAGAGTGACAGTAAGGGTGACTTATCTGTCAACTTTTTCACCATCACCTCCAAAAAACCAAACTCTGCCTTACGTAAAGTTGCCAGAGTACGATTAACCTCTGGATTTGAAATCTTTTTTTATTAAGAATAGTATCTGTGGCTACTGCTGTCTTGCTTTCTTACGGTCTGTCTATCCCCAATAATTAATTCTAGCTGACCGCATCCTATAAGGATATCATCGAATTGAAAAATGAACAACCAAAAATATACATGGTTCACTCGGGTTACAAAGTAACAACTCTTTCAGCTGTCCCTGGAGAAAATTTTCACTACAAAAATATTACCACGATTACTAGATTGTTAATGTTTACTCAGGGAGTTCACCGTTAACATTTCCACAACGAGTAATCTTTGTCACTTGCAAGTTGCAACAACTCAATGACGCAACACTTGCTTCAATGATCTCCCCCTACAATCCCAACAACACACCACGGTCAATGACACATTCTTTCCTACATATAAGAGAGGATGAAATGTGGAAAGTGTGTGGCAGTTTTAATAGCATTTTATTTTTTGCAAGAAACTTTTAGCTTTAAAAAATAGATGAATATAGTAAACCAAGGAGAGAAGAAATCTCCAAAAATACATTTTTGGTAAATGTTTGATTGACTTTCAAACTCTAGACTCTGAGTTCGATCAGTCAGGTTGGTTTGATCATTACACAGGTTCAAAGACACCATTACTTGAAATTTTAACCATCACCAGTCGGACTAGTTGATCACTGAACCTGTTCACTTGGAAATTTTGATTTTTGGTGGTTTCTTACGATGCTTTGATTTCCAGCATATTTTCGAATTAAATCACTTTAAAATTGTAGTGCTCCCAGGTCCCTTGAAATCTGCTCCTTGTTTTCTCTGGTTTGATAAAGTTCAGTGAATATGGATAAATTCAATTATGATGAAAATATCAAATTAATTATATCAAGATCATCATAATTGTTGTGATTATTATTTTACCAATTTACTCTTGTTTAGAACATCTTGATTGTGGTTGCCTGGTTAGAATATTATCATCTGTCTCTGGGTCGGAGACCATTTTCTCTTTCTCCCATCTCTTTGTTTTCCTTTTTGTCCAAGTTGGTCTTACTCATACTTGATCATATTGTCACTTATGTTTGACAAATGAATCTGAAAGATCTAGAAATTCAGCAAATTAGAGATTCATATGACCATTGTATTAGTTGTTTGGAATATCTTCATTCCCTCCTCAGTAATCAATTATCTCATAGAAATGTGAGGATTTTGTGTCTGGCATATTGATTCTTTGGCAGTTTGCGATCTTTTAACCTAATTTTACTTGTTGTTTCTAGTATATATATATATATATATTTTTTTTTCGTGTGTGTGTGTTTATATGTCATTATTTAGATGTTATATGCAATAAATATGACAAATTACTTCTTTCACAAAACATATCGTGCATTTTTTAAAAAGAGAGCTGTGACGCATGCTAATCAGTTTGTTTAGCAATTCACAAATTATAATCTCGATTACTCTCTGTGATGTGCCAATGTATGTGAAGAATCAATTATTGTTATTTATGGATAGTTGACGAAATTTATTTTTGTAACTTTCTGAAATGAGTTAGGAGTTAGGAATCTGTGATGTTCGATGGACAGGTTCTATACCTGATCTTGACTATTCTTTTTTCTTCTTTTCTTGATGAAGAGTCGTGATTTATTCCTAGCTACATATTGTCGAGTTGGATCCTTAATTCAACAATGTGATTGTAATGTCAAAATTTATAACTAGTACTTTCAAACAAACAAGTACTCATTGCATGTGCTTTTGGTTATTATGTGCAGCTTGTAGAACTCTTGAAGTCGTGTGACTACAGAACATTAGCTATTGGTGATGGTGGAAATGATGTGAGGATGATACAACAGGCTGACATAGGTGTTGGCATCAGTGGCAGGGAAGGTTTTCAGGCAGCACGGGCAGCTGACTATAGCATTGGAAGTAAGTTGTTTCAATAGTTTTGTCCATTGTTCAATAACTTCATTCCATTATATTGATAGAGAAGTACATATGGTACCTAAAAACATTTTCTCTCTACTGTTTAGTTACAATTTGGTACATATTTTAAAAAAAAATTGAAAACCCCAGCACATGAGCCTTCTTCCGCCTTCTCATCTCTTCTTCCTCTTGATTCAGCCACCACCACCCCCGATCCCTTATAAGGTTAGGTCTGCACCAACGAGCCACCTCTGGTCACCATCTTTGGGGCCACTTCCACCCTGACCCTTTATGAGGTTAGATCGCCACCTCCGGCCACTACCACCATCATCTTCGGCCGTCAAAACCCTGATTTGCAGAGTTTTATCGTACCAATCGGATATTCCCCGTTCTATTGATGGATGTACTTTTTTGTTTTTCAATGTTATAGTTAGTCATGCCTTCTGGGATTCTATCCCTTGACTCTATATGGAAGATGATACATTCAGGAAAAAAGGGCGTCTCCTTGTGGGCCCTGTTTTGTTGACATGTGACTTGGCGTACAAAATTTTATAGAAAACCATTAGTGGAGATATTATTTTTCATGAAGTATCAGCATTATATTTATAAGTGAAACAGGCAGTTTTAGGAGTTGGTGGTTTGAAGTTAGTAAGCATTTTGATTGCCTAAAAAGAATTGTCAAATGGTGTGATTAAGCTATTATGAAGTACTTAAAACTGATTAACTATAGGCAGTTTGTATGTATAACCTAAAATAGGTAAGTATGCTCTCTGTTCCATCTTAGTTCAGTTGTGTGTGAGTGGATTAATGTTTTTAATTTAATACACAAGAAATTTCACTCTTGCAGAATTCAGGTTTCTTAAAAGATTGATCCTTGTCCATGGCCGGTATTCGTACAACCGTACAGCTTTCCTGTCTCAGTATTCCTTGTACAAATCTCTTTTGTTATGCTTTATCCAGATCTTGTGAGTTTCCATGGTATCCTTTTTTTCAGCCATGCTTCTGTTTTGTGGTTTTTTTATAACTTAGTTTTGGTGAAACTATCAAAGTTTCGCCAAGAAATTTGTTGAGTTCTGATACTCTGGAACATCTTCAGTTTCTCTTTTGTTTCAGGTATCTCTGGAACCAGCTTGTTCAACTCTGTCAGTTTGATGGCTTATAATGTGTTCTACACCAGTGTTCCTGTTCTTGTCAGTGTCCTCGATAAAGATCTTAGTGAAAAAACTGTGATGCAAAATCCACAAATCCTATATTATTGCCAAGCAGGAAGGTTGGGAGTTTTCTTTCGAACTGTTTTTTATCATGTCATATTGCTACAACATTATGAGTCATGACCATAGAACTTTGCATTTTTTTAACATTTTATTTTATTAACCAGGCTTCTGAATCCATGCACGTTTGCTGGGTGGTTCGGCCGATCTCTATATCATGTGAGTGTAGTATACAATTTTCTTGACGTTTGATCACATCTTACTTAGTGAAAGAGCGTCCTTTTTTTAACGATTATGGTTATCGGTTACAAAATTTTGCATCAATGAAATGTTACTGTCACAGATAGGTTGTACTTATACATGCAAGATGATAGGTGTTTGGAAATATTCTTGTACACACAGATGCATTCAAAGGAGGCCCTTGTTGGAGAAGTTGAACTGCTGCAGGGCCAACAATGTTGGATCTAGATCTTGTCCTACCATAGTTGGAGATTCCTCTGGTAGTGTCATGGTATTTCTCCAAGACGAGTGCATCTTTATCCTTTCCCATGACCTTTACATCCCCCTTCAATAGTGTAAAGAGTCCCATGGGCAAAAAAAAAAAAAAAAAAAAATTCCCAATCAAATCAGACAATTTCTGTTACAATTCCTAAAACAGGACTCCATGAGTCAACAAGTCGAACTGTTGTGATGCTTAGAGAAAGCATCTTGAACTGGTTGAACAACTATGGACAATTTTATATTTTTCACCCTCCTGCTGCATATTTGGGTTTTTGATCTCGTCTGGTCGAGAATCACACTTCTGTCATAAAAGCAACTTTCTCGCTCTTTTGTCATGGTGTTTTGTAGTGTGAACAATTCGAACTTGCAGTTAGAAAGATATGGCTTTCTTTCCCCAATGATGCATATTTGAAGTTAAATCAGTTTTCATTGGGGGAAGGGGAGGGGGGTTTGCTAATCTAATGTATTTGACCGTTAAAGCAAGTTTGAAGTATTTTAAAACATGTAACCCAAGGTCCGTTATTGTCTTTTACCTGATTTGGGATGATTTAGTATTGACCTTTGTTGTAGCCTACTCATCAAATTTAGATCATGACAGTTGTTTTCTTGAGATTGCTCACACACTTCTTGGTAACACTTTGTCATGAAACATGGCCAACTCAATATGATGTTACTACACTTCAGTCTGATTGATGGGACGTTGAGGATGGCCATCATAATAATAAAATAAACAAAAAGATGAGTAAAAACTTGACATTCATATGGGTAAGTACTTAATACTTTAATGATTATGTAGATGTTTTTTATGTTTTCTTTAATCGTGTTCTGGTAACTGATGATGGGATGGTTTTGCAGGCACTTGTTGTATTCTTGATTACTATTCATGTTTATGCACACGAGAAAAGTGAGATGGAAGAGCTAGCAATGGTTGCACTTTCCGGGTGCATTTGGTTGCAAGCCTTCGTTGTAGCCATGGAGACCAAGTAAGCCTCAATCCATTAATTGTATGCTATTGATGTTACATTATCCCATTCTTGACATAAAGTTCAAAGGAGTTCATCAGCTTATGCCAATGCATCTGTTCTTGTTGGATGCAGTTCATTTACAGTGTTACAGCATGTTGCAATTTGGGGAAATTTAATTGCTTTCTATATCATAAATTACCTTGTTAGTGCCCTACCAGTATCAGGAATGTACACTATCATGTTTCGACTCTGTAGACAGCCTTCTTATTGGTTGACTATGGCGGTAAGCAACCTTGCCTGCCAAATCCACTTTCCATTAACAGCTCTTTAAAGTGGTGGAAGTCTGGTATGATAAAACCTTGTATACTAATGGAAAATCAATTATGTTTCAGCTCATAGTGGCGGCGGGAATGGCGCCAGTGTTTGCTTTAAAATACTTTAGATATACATACAGGTCAAGTGCTATCAATAAACTCCAGCAGGCTGAACATATGGGTGGATCCATTCTATCATTGGGGTCCGTAGAGCCACAAGCAAGGCCTGCAGAGAAGGATGTGGCACCATTGTCTATAACTCAACCTAGAACTAGAAACTCAGTGTATGAGCCTTTAATTTCACTCACCAACGACTACAAGATCTTTAGGATCCGCTAATCCATTTGAGTTCTTCCAGTCCGCCCAATCCAGGTTATCCTCGAGCTATTTAAGAAACTACAAAGACAATTAATTAGGGCATACAATTTTTTTATATTTATTTTGTTCTGTTTCATCATAACCATGTACAGATAATGTCAAGCATATCTGTAGCATATTACAAGATTTACCTTATAAGAGCTGCCAATCCATCAATCATTTTGGATGGTAGAAACACTAACTTGAAAGATTTTGTTCCTCCAACTCTGTTTTCAACTTTTTTTCTATCTTTAACTCGTAATCGACTTCATCTAGGAAACAAAGTTACCCAACTTTTTGCTGATCACTTGAATATTCTGTACAAACTTTATTTGCACACAGGCGTCGTGGTCCATGATCTTACAATGGTCCTCTTTTAATGCATTTTCTTTAACAGTTGAGATTTAAAGTGGTAGTTAACAGGCTATTAGGCCATAAGATCTCTAGGGTTCTGGAGAAGCAATGTCAGAGTTTATTACTTTCATAGATGCAGCTAAAATGCTGAGAGTAGGTTTTAATCGAATACATGATGGGTGTGATCCTTCACCCATCATGCAGGTAGTAAGTTATAGACGAGGGATGCAGGGCATGTATCCTTTAGTCTCTCTTTTTAAGAATCTTCTTACATTGCCTCCTCCATTCCATGCAAAACAGCCATTATGGGCACTGTCTCTTACCATCCCTCATGCCATCTCTCTTAGATAAGTTTCTTCTTAAGGAAACATGTCAAGGAGAGGAGGAAATAAAATTATAAAAACTTGAAAAATTGACATTTACCTTGTTTATATCTTATTCAATGCCAATAAGGTGATACACTATTTTAGCTCATTTCCAATGCATGCTGCGACTTGATTTGTCTCCGATATTCAAACATCTGTCATAGCAACTTGAAACCACACACTAACAATGTATATGCTCTATAAGTTTCTTTGGTGGTCTATGTCCATAGTTTCAACTCGTCACTTAAAAAAATCAATCATTAACTTATATATTGAAGATGATCGATTGATAACAAAGCATACGAGGAATTGCTTTTCTTGTGGATCATGTTGGAGCTTCTGAAATAAAGGCTTATATCTAGATTGCATTTAATGGATAGCAACATTTCAAATCTTATGGTCTACAATTAATCATCAGTAAAACCAGATGTTGTAGAGGGGCTGCGAGAGGGGCTGAAGAACATCTCCGTGAAGGGGCCGAAGAACATCTCCGAGAAGGGGCTCTGCGAGGGGCTGCGAGGGGCTCTGCGAGAGGCTGTGAGGGGCTCTGCGAGAGGGCTGCATCTCGGCCTCCTTCAGATCTGTCGGATCCAGATCTGTGTTGAGACCTTCTTCAGATCTGCAAGAGGAGGGTAGCAAGGTCTGCTCTCTGCGAGAGGAGGGCTGCGAGGCTCAGATTTGTGAGAGGAAGGTTGCGAGGCTCTGCGAAGAGGAAGGTGCACAACTGCAAGAGGACTGCGAAGAGGTCAGATCTGCTTCGCGAGAGTTTCAGATCTACCGGCCACTATTCAGGCCTGGCTTGATTAGGACACAGTGGGTTAGACGACTCCTCTAGCCATCAACCCTCCCCTTTTGGGGGGCAGGGAACCTACTGCAGCAGCTCCTAAGCCTACTTTCGCACAAATATTGGGGAAAATTCTAGTTGATGAGATTAAGGAAATACAGGTGGAAGCCACTAGATTTCGAAAAGGAGAGCTTGCCATTGGGATTACAGCGTCTGATGAAACACGTGGGGAAGACTTCATGGAAAAACATGTGATAGTTCTAAAGTTCTCTAGTTACAGGCCTACGTTGGACGACATTCGAGCTTCGATTCACAAAACTTGGGGTATCCTAGGAGATTTCTCGCTAGGATTACTTGATCAACGTCACGTTTTGGTACGTCTTCAATCGGAGGTTGAAGCAAAGAAAGTGATATCGAGAGATTCCGTTTTGATTCGTGGAGTCCGATTTAAAGCCTTCAGCTGGCACGATGGGTTCAGTCTGAGAGCGGATCCGATCTCGGTTCCTTTATGGGTAGAGTTGCCTAACTTGCCTTTGCATTTATTTCATCCTCCTATTTTGAAAGCAATTGTGAACTCTTTTGGTGGGTTTTAGCGCATGGATGATCATACTAGATGTTTATCTCGCCCGGGTTCTGCTCATGTTTGCGTGGAGATGTCTTTGGCGGCTAAGCTACCTAATAGACTTTGGATAGACAGGGCTAACAATAAGGGCTTTTGGCAGAAAATTGAATACCCGGGGTTCAAATATTGTGATTATTGTTCATTGCTAGGGCATCAGGAGGAAGTTAGGTCATAAGGGCAATGTGACAACCTTTAACTTGGCAAAAGAAGAGAAGACTGAGAAACAAAAGGTGGAAGCCAAAATTATCAAGCAACAATATTTTCCAGTGGCCAACAAAAATAAAGCGATAAAACCAGAAGTAGGCACAAGTGGCGCAAAGAATAATCAGGGTGAGGAAATCAAGGAGGGAGTTGGGGTTGAACAGTCAGTGACCAACGATCCGGTGAAAGTAAGTTTGTCAAACAAATTCGAGTCACTTATGGAGAACATTGTCGAAGATGAGAATACCCAAATAGATAATCAGTTGGTTAGTAAGGAGAAGTTTCTTGCCAGTGACACGATCTCTCAAGAAACAACGGCTGACGACCTTCTCAAGGCGGGGTATACATCTAGTGAGATTGAAAAAGCGATTGGGAAGCCAGGAGAAACAACTAAATATGACACAGCTATGCTCAACAGCTGTGCCCATAATGTGAGTGACATCAATGTTGCAGTGACAGAAGAAAATCAGGCAGCAGTTGTAGAAGACCTGACAATAGACAAGAATGACAACGAATTGGTGGCAGAACATGAAAGTAAATACCCAAATGAAATTGTGCCCAACTCAATCGAGGATGATAAAGTAGGAGAAGTCAACAACATGCCGACAACCAATAGTTCAGGTGCAAAGAAAGACAACAGCTCCCAGGATGATGATGTGCAAATTGGGCACTGCAGTGTGATACAACTCACCGAAACAAAACTGAATAAAGCGAAAGGTTTCCTTCATCTTCCTGAGATTGAATATGCTTTAACGATGATAAATGAATACGAAAAGGGGAATGTCGTTCCTTCTCCATTGCGAGAAGCTATTGCAAGTCATGACAAAGATGCAATGAAGACAAACTACATTTGGTTAAAAGATGTATGGGAAGAGGATAAGAACCGCATATGCAATAGATTGAGACAAGAAATTTGTCAGGTTCCTGAAGAAGAGCATGAGCCAGACCTCTCCAGTGATGATGATGTGTTTACAGAACCGGCTGCAAAGACGTTCTCTAACACCCACACCAAATATTTTCGACTCTGTCTCCGAAAATCAAATAGACCTAAGAAAGCAAACAAAAGGTACAAAGGCTGAGTTGGTTTATAGTCTAGGTTTATTTTGGTGAATCCTCTCTTGTGAGAGTTTGTTTCAGTATTTGCTTTTACTTTTGTTTCTTTTGTATAAAGGTTTTGGAGTTCTTAAAATCCAGCTTGATTTCAAAAAAAAAAAAAAAAAAGCATACGAGGAAAACAAAAATTTAAAATATGCTATTAGCTCATAACAAATCATTGAAGCTCACATGTTGCATTCAGTCTTCTTCTTCAAGGGAGGCAGATTAAAGTTTCAGACTTCACTGTCACTGAAGCTTCACACACTCTCCTCAGATTTGCCTCTCTACCTGCCCTTGTATGTCATGACACGTGTCACTATTTTTGCATGTTCACCACGTGTCACAATCTCATCAAGCTTGCTTTGAAAGCATGATTCACCTATAAGGTTGAAAACACCATATTCATGCATCAATCTCAAATCATCAAAAGATTGTTTGAATAAATAAATTCTAGAGAATAGGATACACATAAACTAGAAGACTACAAATCAACAACTTGAATTGAACTTAAACAAGAACAACTTACAACACCTTAAACACAAATGAAAAATCAAAAGATACAAGCAATAATCATCATGAGTTATGATGACCAATCACATTTACATCAAAAGACACACAATAGATTGATGTACAATTTCTCAGTAGGTCACTCAAACATCCGATTATTACATCACAAGCTCATTCACCCACTCTAGATCAGGACCATTGAATCCACCCAAACAATCTTCACTCAAAACATCCCTTGTTGATCTTCCACTCATCATCTTTTCTCCAAACCCCCACTTCAAATCTCCATTGTTGTTGTTAGACTTGGAAACATTGGTAGTAGCAGGAGTCTTGTAGAGCACTTATTCCGATTGCCTCCAAAGAGCTCAATAGCTCCAACAACAGAGCATTTTTGTAACTAGCTTCACTAAATCTAGAGAACAAATTATTGGGGGATAGTGGTGTTAATGTCGAAGTTGGCAAAGACACAACGGATCCACCATAACAACAACTTCCTCCGCAACGATTTGGAGGTGGAGGAGATGGTGAGGAGTGACACCCATCACCACCGCTAGCTTCGACGGCGGGGAGGATGCGAAGCTGGCGCGGGGTGTGAGCGAAGAAGCAAACCTTACGTTTGCAATTTTTCCCATCTTTGCACGCATGGGTGCGGTACCGTGCTGGATGTAGCCAGCACTCGAACACCCTAATAAGTTTAGAACATGAAGAAGAACTTTATTGAATTGATACCTTACCAGAGACCTAAGATGAGTTTATATAACCTACACTAGAATTACATTTAGAAACACCTACAAATCATATCAAGTAAGATAAACCTAGAACGAAAGAATATCCTAGCAAATATTATGCTAGGATATGATTAGAAACTTCATATCTTGTATGTGGACTGATTCTTGGCTGCTGATATAATCATGTATGTGGACTGATTCTTGGCTGTTGATACAATCATGTATTTGGACTGATTCTGGGTGAATCAATCTGGTAAATATGTATACTAATAATCCTAATACTCCCCCTCAAGTTGGAGAGTGAGGATTTCGAACACCCAACTTGCCAAGTAAAAACTGGAATTGTTGATGACCAAGGGCTTTAGTGAAAATATCAGCAGACTGCTTTGAAGACGGAACATAAGATGTGGAAATATTCCCAGACATAGTGACAATCCACTTCGATATGCTTTGTACGCTCGTGGAAGACTGGATTCGAGGCGATGTGAAGTGCCGTCTGATTATCACAGAAAAGGCGCATGGGCTTCGCGTGGAGACAACAGGAAGGATTTCATCCAAGTGCGCTCACAAATAGTTATAGCCATGGCGCGATATTCAGCTTCCGTGGATGAGCGAGCCACAGTGGGCTGCTTCTTTGTTTTCCAAGACACAGGAGAGGACCAGAGTTGAATGAAATAAGCCGTGAGGGAACGGCGTGTCATTGGGCAGGCGGCCCAGTCCGAGTCACAGAAAGCATAGAGTTGTAGAGAGCTATCTGAGCGAAGTACAATACCCTGGCCCGGGGTCCCTTTGAGATAGCAAAGGACTCGAAACACAGCGTTGAGATGGTCTTGCCGCGACTCATGCAAAAACTGGGTCAAAATGTGAACAACGTAACAAATATCCGGACGTGTGATAGATAAATAGACAAGACGTCCCACCAGTCGACGATAGCGACCCGGGTCATGAAGAAGGCGGCCCGTTGCACGAGCAAGAGTATGGTTATGCTCCATGGGTGTCGCAGCTGTTGATACAATCATGTATTTGGACTGATTCTGGGTGAATCAATCTGGTAAATATGTATACTAATAATCCTAATACTCCCCCTCAAGTTGGAGAGTGAGGATTTCGAACACCCAACTTGCCAAGTAAAAACTGGAATTGTTGATGACCAAGGGCTTTAGTGAAAATATCGGCAGACTGCTTTGAAGACGGAACATAAGATGTGGAAATATTCCCAGACATAGTGACAATCCACTTCGATATGCTTTGTACGCTCGTGGAAGACCGGATTCGAGGCGATGTGAAGTGCCGCCTGATTATCACAGAAAAGGCGCATGGGCTTCGCGTGGAGACGACAGGAAGGATTTCATCCAAGTGAGCTCACAAATAGTTATAGCCATGGCGCGGTATTCAGCTTCCGCGGATGAGCGAGCCACAGTGGGCTGCTTCTTTGTTTTCCAAGACACAGGAGAGGACCAGAGTTGAATGAAATAAGCCGTGAGGGAACGGCGTGTCATTGGGCAGGCGGCCCAGTCCGAGTCACAGAAAGCATAGAGTTGGAGAAAGCTATCTGAGCGAAGTACAATACCCTGGCCCGGGGTCCCTTTGAGATAGCAAAGGACTCGAAACACAGCGTCGAGATGGTCTTGCCGCGACTCATGCAAAAACTGGGTCAAAATGTGAACAACGTAACAAATATCCGGACGTGTGATAGATAAATAGACAAGACGTCCCACCAGTCGACGATAGCGACCCGGGTCATGAAGAAGGCGGCCCGTTGCACGAGCAAGAGTATGGTTATGCTCCATGGGTGTCGCAGCTGGCTTGGCACTCGTAAGACCCACTTCCTTCAAAATATCAAATTAGAATCCTACACAGCCTCAGTAAATGATCAAGGTTCAACCTTAGCAGTTACAGCCGCCAAGAATTGTGAATGAGAAGCCGAGAAATTTGCACAAGTAATATAATTGGCTAAAGGATACCGCGTACCTGAGGACCCGGTGGAAGGAGGAGACGAAAAGGGGTGTAAAACTTGTGCTGTGTGGCATACATAATCACGGAGACGGGCAGGCGACTGTCTAGAGCGTTGGCCGCAACCAAGAGGCTGGGTGGTCATGGCCTGGTGCAACAGGAGATGGGACGGCAGGAGCTTGCTCGTCCTTAGGAGGCGCCGAGGCCGTAGGCGTGACAGGAGCTGACCGAGTAGGGGTGTTGACCGGCTCAACATGGGAAAAAGAAGACCCATTAGAAGGAACACCTCCCCTTGACTCCAAACGTGGGGACACCAAGATCTCAGTACTCGATTGTTCCCAAGCCCAATAATTAGCTAGTGGTAATGGAGAGGAAGGACATGTGGGTGAGGCATTAGGTTGAGAGAAAGGAAAATTTTGTTCATCAAATATAACGTCCCTTGAGACAAAAAATTTATTGGTCTCCAAATCCATAACTTTCCAACCTTTCTTTCCATGAGGATAACCCAAGAACACACATCGGTGACTGCGAGGGGCAAATTTGTCTTTTGAGCGATCTTTATGATGGGCATAACATAAACAACCAAAAACCCGGAGATGGGTAAGAGAGGGTATTTGGGAGTATAATTTTTTGAGAGGTGTAAAGCCCTGATATAATTTTTTGAGAGGTGTAAAGCCCTGTAAAAGAGGTGTGGGTGTACGGTTAATGAGATGAGCGGCAGTGAGGACACATTCACCCCAAAATTCAATAGGTAGGGATGCTTGAAATAATAGGGCTCGGGCAACATCTAAAACATGACGATGTTTTCTTTCAACTTGGCCATTTTGTTGCGGGGTATCGACTATATTGGTTTGATGTATAATGCCATGTTGAGCATAAAAGGAAGTCATGGGTGTAGATGTGAACTCTAATCCGTTATCACTACGAATTATTTTGACTGATGCTTCAAATTGCGTTTTGGTAATGGAACAAAATTGTCTCAATAATAAACTAGCCTCACTTTTTTCATGCATCAAATAAACCCATACTGCACGACTGAAATCATCAATAATAGTAAAGAAATATCTTGCACCAGAAATAGTAGACTATCGATAAGGGCCCCAAATGTCATAATGAATCAAATCAAACCTTTTCGTAGCACAATTACTATTTAAAGGAAAACTAGACCGAGTTTGTTCGGCTCGACAACAAATATCACAAATAGACTGTTTGACGGACATATCGACCTTATTGTCATCAATACTTAATAACGACATAGGTTTAAAAGAAGGATGTCCCAACCGACGATGCCATGTATCATAGGATTTCGGAACTCGAGCTGCTGATGCTGTTGCGACCGCCATTGATCGATAATGGTACACCCCTCCTCGTGACTCACCCAATCCAATCGGGTTCCTCATGGTGCGGTCCTGTAAAATACACAAGCGATCAGTAAACGTCACGAGGCAATTGGTGTCATAAATCAACTTACTAACAGAGATCAAATTCACGACCAGATTAGGCACAAATAACACATGGTGAAAAGTAAGACCGGGTTGCAAGACACATGTTCCCTCTTTAACAACATACGTATGTTCCCCATCGGGCAAACCGACAGGCGACGGAGCAATGTCACGAACATTAGATAAAATAGAAATATTACCGGTCATATGGTGCGAGGCTCCACTATCAATAAGCCAACAAACATCAGAATTTTGCTTACTGAATAATTGTTCAGTTTCTGGACTGGGCTCAATCAAGGCCAGTAAATGTTGAACTTGATTATGAGAAAGGCCCGGAATCGATGGGGATGATGAGAATCCGGCAGAGGCTGTCTCGGCAGGAGCAGGGGATGACACGCCCCACTGTGTTGCAGCGGCAAAGGCCAAAATAACAGATTGTTCCCACGAAGAATAATTTTCACCCTTTAACTTAATTTGAGTCAAGACGGAACCTGGATTAGAAGACGGATGAAGGAAGTATGGTGATGTGGGATTTGTGAGAGCTGATTGCTGCTGCGTGCCATGGGAATTATCACCTTCGGGCATGATGTTTAACTAACTTCAAGAACTGAATGAATAGGGACGATGAGATGTGCGGCGGAATGCTCACCGAAAGAAAAAAAATTTATCTAACCTTGCTCTGATACCATAATAAGTTTAGAACATGAAGAAGAACTTTATTGAATTGATACCTTACAAGAGACTTAAGATGAGTTTATATAACCTACACTAGAAATACATTTAGAAACAACTACAAATCATATCAAGTAAGATAAACCCAGAACGGAAGAATATCCTAGCAAATATTATGCTAGGATATGATTAGAAACTTCATATCTTGTATGTGGACTGATTCTTGGCTGCTAATGCAGATTTAACTAACCTAAATAAATAGGTTAATTTAACCTAGTCTTAATAACTGCAAGTGCACAGTGTCTAACTGGTAGACAATGACAAGTACAGGTCGATCCCACAAGGACTGTGGTTGCAATTAAATTTCAGAGTTGACTTAAACTAATTTAAATGGGGGTTACAACAATTAAAATATCTAAACTAAAAATCAAATTAAAAAGCAAAATAAAAAGTTTTTAAGAATATAAGAAGGGAAACCAAGGCATTGAATCCACCAATTCAGTTTTTAAAGTTATTTTAATCTAACTTATTATTTTCTAAAGCGAGAAGCTTTAGGGATGAGAATCCCTTGCTTGCATCGATGATGTGATTGTTAAGAACAATTCAGTTTCAAAATCCAATGTTACAATTAACTTCAACATAAATTATAGACTCCTAGCATTGAGTGTCTTATTACGACACACTCAATCACAAATCTAATTTATTAAGTTTCAACACCTAGCATTGAGTGTCTTATTACGACATACTCAATCACAAGTCTAACTTAACCAATTAAAAATAATGCTTTAAATATTAGTAAAGAAAACTCTAACTACCGACTAGTCTAGATCAAATTCGATATAATCGGTGAAAGTAATTTACTAATATTCAGAAATTAAATGTATTTTGCAGTTAAGCACATAATAAAATAAAAAGTCAAACTAGAACAAACTCTTGAAACCCAATTGGTTTCATCTTAGCCTTGGCGAAGGGTTTAGCTCTCCATGGTAGCGGAGGTCACATCATCAATGGAGGTGGAATTCATCTCTGCATGAACACGAATCCCGAGAAAAATGGTTGATGGACTGTGGTAGCTCAGAGCAATCACAGGGGTGCAAATAGCCAAAACTGATTTTTGAATAAGTTTTCCTCCCGCCAAAGTTGCGCGGTTGTCTTCTCCAGCGCGACGCGTCCTGTGCCCTGTTTCCTCCGTCGTTTCCTCGCAAGCTTCCACTTTCTACGATCGGCTCCGGTACCTGCAAGAGAGAGGGAAACAAAATGAGGGAGATACGAGAGAGAGGAAAGAAAGGACGAACGGGAGAGGAGCAGGGGCTGTGAAACAGAGAGGCGCTCCCTGTTTGTGCTGCTGCTTGCGAGCTCTGTTCCTCCGACGCGCTCAAGTCCTTGCAAGAGAGAGAAATGGCTGGGAGATGGATGAACAGAGAGAGATTGAAGAGGAATAGGGAGAAAATGGAGGAGGGAGACAGGGCGGTGCTCCGTCGCGAGGTGGAACAAGGCGGCGGCGGTGGTTGTGTTGCTGAAGAAGAAGAACATGTAGAGAGAGATATGGGAGAGATGACGAGAACGGGCGAGAGATGGCGGTGATGGCGAAGCTCGGTGGCGAGGTGAAGATTTGACGTGAAACAGGGTTGTCACGCCCCTGTTTCGAGGTGGTGGTGGTGCTCTGGTGGCGGGGCTCGGTGCTTGGTTGCTAGACAGGGAAGGTGGCGAGGTGACGAGAGATGGATGAATAGGTTTGCTGCTGTGTGGCGTGATGGAACAGGGAGAGGAGGTGGTGTCTGATGGTGGTGGCGGCTGTGGTTGTTGGACGGTGGCGAGGTGAGGTGGTGATGGCGGGATTATCGCACTGCCGGCTCTCCTATCGAGCGAGGATTGCCGGCAGGGTGGATTGGTGTGGTGGCTGGAAAAAAGAGGAGGGGAGAAGGAACGTGGAAGAAGAGAGAAGAGGCCCCTAGAGAACTTAGGGTTATTGGGTTTTATAGAAAATTAGGGTAATTGTGTTGGGTTAACTGCACCCCTGTCTCCGTTCGTCACTACCAAATTGCTTATTATCACCTCAAACTCCGCATTAATCCGTTAACGCCCTGAATCCTGAAAAATAAAAAATTTAAATAATTAATATAAAATAGATTGTCAAAGTGAATAAAAAATATAAATTAGGTGGTATTCTGTGTAATAATTAGGTGAATATCAAATACCCCCAAACCTATATTTTGCTAGTCCTCGAGCAAAACAATAGAAATAAAATTCTAACTCACTTTCGTAGGAATCATCGGTTGCACTTACCTTAAACGTGCAACAAGGCTTTAAACCCCTAGATTACCTCTAGTGGACGAGTTATAGTCTCGTGAGGGTTTCCATAAATGTTACCCACAAACATTATGACTCAATAAATTTTCAAAACATGGTAACTCGATCACTCGATCTATTATCCTCAGAGTAAGAATCTAATTGCCAAATTTTTTTGAAAACAACTAACAGTGTCACAATAATATATCAAAGAGTCTCACAACAATTTAATAATACCCAAAGGTTAAATAAATTTCATCAATTATTCCCAACTCGAAGTGTGTGTGTGCATTGCCTTATCAACATAACTTTATTTTTCTCAGCAAAGATACGACTAGATAACCTTTGAATTGTACGCTTCAACTACAAATCTCTCTTGTCACTCAGAGATTGGTTAGTTATCACTCAGTTTATATGTGAGAAAGAGAATAAATTGTGGAAAAACAAGCATCTCATATATAATAATCATGAAAAAACAGACTTTTCAAATAATGAAATGAATATGATCTCATGGACAGGAATATTAATTACGTTGAGAATGTTGAATCACACGCCATAGTTCTTGTTTATTTAATCTCCACGTCTATGAACCAAACTTTTACTTAAGATCAATTAGGTCTTTATTAGGTTGTAATGAGCTAAGATTTTGGCTAACAAGAATGGAAAAGGATACAAGAAACTTCTCTGAGAATGGATATACCCTTTAATAAGCACGTGGGGCTCTGAAGAATAAACCAATGTTGTACACCATTAATTTTTCTTCCTTCGAAATTCTTCTTCATATATCTTTTTTTTTTTTTTTTTTGTATACATGCTTTCCCCTTCTGCACAATAAAACATTTCAGTCCCGAGGATTCATGGAATATTTAATTTCAACTCTTTTTATTTGCCCATTTCAAAAATACATCAACCATACACATTCTCAGAGACATTGGGTAAGGATAAAAATAATATGGGATATTACTCCCTAATTGGAGTAGGTATTGGAAATGGGGTTAGCAAAGAAAAAGTCTATTTAAAGGCTCAAAGGGCTGCAAACGGATATTTATCATTAGGTGGGCTAAAAGGCTAAAGAACGGTTCAAAGAAAAAAAATGCCTATATCACTTCTTAAGTTCTAGTCGGTATTATGACATCTCAACTAAATAAATCAAGAAGTTCTAGTGTAATAATTCAATTTTAACGACATTCTCAAAGCAATCAATAAAAGAAACAAGAACAATGAGATCATCAACGAGAAAATGCGGACTCAAGAAAAGTCATAGTTTATTTAATAACCCTAAAAAAAATAGAATGTCTCAAAACTTACAAGGGTTAAGTCTCCACTATTATTCTAAGGTTTTCTAGTTAATATCTTACTGATTAACTTCAAATCATGCTAACTCGGCTTATAGTGCAAGAATGGTCGAGTAAAAAAAAAATCACATGAAATATATTTAACTTAAAGATAATATCAAACCATATGTTTTCCTATTGATATATAAAAGTGACAAGTGAAAGCATGTATTCCTCAAATTTAAAGGCATACTTGAAAGCACATCCTCTTCATTGGAAAGAAATTTAGATTTTGAATGCATTTTCAAATTGAAAAATTTTCACACATTCATAATTAACTATGTATTCAATGGAGATTGAGTAGAATACAATAGTCAATTGTGAAATACATTTCATTTCAAAAAATTTCGAAGAATGAAGAAAAACTCATAAACCGCACCCCCAAACCTAAACCAAATATTGTCCCCAATGTATAAAATAATGATCATGACAAATGCAGGAAAAAGAAAAGATGAGAGTTAAAGTGATATTACCATGGGAAAGTTTTTACCAATTTCGACGAAATCTTCCACCAATGAACGCTCAGAGACATAAGAACTGTGGACTCATCATGATAAATTGATAAAAAAAATACAGGACACAAATGAAAAAAAAATACATGTATCAGTTGTAAGTCAAAATTGTTACGGAGCTAACGAGTATGAGTGAAATGCAACTAGAAAAAACTCGAAAATCAATCCAGACTAACCATAATGCACAACTGAAGCTAGGATGCCTCCTAGGAGCGCTTGGTTTAACGTCGTCAGCCCGACATACATTCTCCCTCATGAATGATATATCATGAAGTGACGAGGAAGAACATAGGGAACATTCACTTCCAAACCTAGTCTATGATATAAACGAGTCAAAAGGGTTAAGAAATCGTATACCAACAACCTGAAAAGTTGAGGATCAGTCCACTCAAAAATAGCAACCACATGCGACACAAGATATACTAGCACATCCCGAAAGTTGCAAGGACACCATCTAAAATCATATAGAAATTGTAAAGAAGCTCGCATTCCTTGGAAGTCAGTAGGGATCTTAAACATGAATGGGTCGCAAGTAGTGATATGCAACAAAGGATCCTCCCTTACTCCTAAAATGGAACATCCTAAGTCTGGTTCCAAATCAGAAGATTGGATAATTTTCACATCAGGATGGTGAAAATTGAAATCCTCACTCAGGAACATGGGATCCACATAATGAGCCCTGGTCAAAGGAAATGTGATGCAGGTAGATGTAACTATAGATATATCAGGTGATACAGGCTCATCATAACAAAATGAACTACACCAAGATGATAAGTTAGACAACGTAACAACACCCCCAAACATAGAATTAACACTACCTATGGCATGTAGTCACTCCAAGGAATACTGAGGATCAGACTTCATGTAGAAGTCACAAGGAGGACATATGTCAAATGGGTCATCATGAACAAGCGGAAAAGGGAATGGGTCAGAAAGCCCAATAATATCAGCAAAAAGGTTCAATTTTGACTCACGGAGTGGAAGGAGTTCCACTTTAGGCTTCCATGTGTAACCTGGATCCATAATAGGGGCTGAATCAAGCAAAGCATTCACTTTTCTAATGGAATCATCAATATCGAAGTCTAAAACAAAGTGAGTCAAGCATGCTGCTAAGGGATCATCTGATACAGACTGCAATAAGGAATGCTCCATCGAACTCTCAATCATGTCAACTTCACAAACATCATCGGGCTCAGGAGGTTGTTGACTAACATTAAAAACGTTGAGTTTGACGGTCATGTTGCCAAATGACAATTTCATAATTCCATTCCTGTAGTTAATAATGGCATTGGATGTGGCAAAAAATGGTCGACCCAAAATGACTGGAATGTGACTAGAGGGATTGTGAACAAGTTGTGTATCAAGAACTATAAAGTCCACAGGGTAATAAAAATTTTCAACTTTGATAATCACATCCTCTATAACACAACGGGGGACTCTGACAAACCGATCTGCCAATTGCAGTGTTACACTAGTCGGTGTTAACCCACCGAGACCTAATTGCTCATAAACAGAATATGGCAATAAATTAACACTTGCCCCTAAATCCAATAATGCCTTATCTATCACATGATTACCGATAATACAAGAAATAGTCGGGCAACCGGGATCCCTATACTTAGGCGGGGTTATGTGTTGAATAATTGAGCTCACTTGCTCGGTGAGGAAGGCTCTCTTTTGCACATGGAGCTTCCGCTTTTGTGTGCAAAGATCCTTAAAAAACTTGGCATAGTTAGGAACTTGCTTGATGGCATCGAGTAATGGGATATTTATGTGAACTTGTTTAAAAATTTCCATTACATCGTTTACACTTGTTCCTTTCTTTGCCGGAGCTAACCGTGATGGAAACGGTGCCCTAGGCAAATAATATGCCTGAGTGGGGTCAGAGTCAAGAGGCACAACATTAGAAGATGAGGCTTTATCAGCCTCCTTGTCAGATGGAGATGCAACCTGCGTTGACTTAGACGGAGATGCAACGACACTCGAATTAGACACTTGTATCCGATTCTCAACCTGTTTTCCATGCCGAAGGGTAGTAATAGATTGGACATCTTCATGGTGTGACTCAGATGTACTACCAACTGCGAATTGATCCTTTGGGTTTGGAACAGGTTGACTAGGAAATCTCTCTAGCTCTTTCTCCAAAAAGGACTGAGTAATCTTACTCACAACTATCTCAAGTCTATTGAGGGCTTGAGATTGGTGTTGAGTCGTGACTTTCAACTCAGATATGTCCTTAGAATGCTGCTCAATTATACTTTCTGAGCGCTGCAAAAGCTGGTTAACCGTTTCCTCTAAACTTGATGTGTTGGATGGAGGAACTTGGTTATGGTGGGGCCTAACATGGATATGAGCTTGAGGAGTCTGGGAGACAACAATAGGCCCCCCTTGGTGTGGGCCATGGGCCCAGGAGAGACTTGGATGTTTGGCGAACCCTGAATTGTAATAGTTAGGTTGCAGATTATTGTCAGGTCGCAGCATCGCATTAAAAGAGTTGACTTGCTCAGCATAGTATGCAGGATAATCGTTTTGCAAGTCACAATTAGCTATTGAATGACCAGGACTCGAACATGCAGCACAGACTTCAGATGAAGCGTTTGCGAAAGGTACATGTTGACTCAAATTCAAAAGTGCATCTATCTTTTGAGTCATGGTCATAACAACCGTCTCTAACTTTGAGGCAGAAGGGGGTTGAACAGATGTATCTCTAACTTCATATATACCACCCTTACGCCTATCAGACTCCTTTCTCGAATAATCCCATTGCTGAGAATTTTCGGAAAGAGTTTCAAAGAATTCTCAAATTTCACTGACACTCATTTTCATTAATGACCCACCACTAGTGGCATCAATCATATGACAGTTTTGAGGGGTTAAATCGTCTTGGAAGTATTGAACTAGCCGCCACTTCTCGAATCCGTGATGGGGACACCTGACAATGAGCTCATTGAACCTTTCCCAACATTCATAGAAATGTTCACCCTCTTTTTGTTGAAAATTAGATAAATCTCGTCGGAGGGCATTTGTTTTATGAACGGGGAAGTATTTTGTCAAGAACTTTCTTGACAATGCATCCCATGATGTGATGGATCCCGTCTCTAATGCATTTAACCACGATTTCGCCTTATCTTTAAGAGAAAAGGGAAATAACCTAAGACAGACCGAATCATCAAAAAAGTTTTGGTACTTCAGGGTAGCGCATACGTCAAGAAATTCTTTGACATGAAGATAAGGGCCCTCTTTCTCAAAACCATAAAAAGTGGGCAAGAGATGAATAATAGATGGTTTGAGTTCGAAACTGTTTGCATTTGTCTCAGGTAAGACAATGCAAGATGGAACACTACTAGGAAGAGGGGCGAAGTAATCCTTAAAGGCCTTCCCCTCAGCCATCTCAGTGGACAAGGATGATGAACCTAAATAGGTAATGGGGACTTCAAAGAACTCTTCGAATTCTTGTCGGACAAGTTTACTCTTAGAATCACGCAACCAGGTATGCATAAACTAATGCATAACGAAGGTGCAAAGTCAACACTCCTAAATAGACTTCAATTTTTTTTTTTTTAATGCAAGCCTAACCTCTATATGAAGATGACATAACTCTAAAAAAAATAAAAATGGGAAAACCTAATTAGGACCTATATGATGCGCAAGCAAGATGAATGGCAAACGACCCAAGATAAGTACCTAGCAATACAATCATTCAGATTGCCTTCGGGTACTACGCAACTGATAGTTATAGCCCCACGAAAAGTCGAGGTTTCTACGAAGCAAATTAATCTCGTGAGAAACTAATTTACTAGGTAGAGGCTGTAACGTCTGGTAATCCCTACAAGCACTCCTTTTTATTACCTATGTTTGTTACTAATCAAGGGCTGAAATCCATTTTAATTAGCCTATCCGCGGGAGAGAGCACGGAGTTTCCCAGCATAAAAAATATCCTGAAATCTAATTGCTCTTACCTCTTTTTCTACCTTCAGCTTAAAGTGTAATGCCAGTTTCATAACTATTCCAAGATTGGATATGATCATTCACTTGACTACTTTAAACTTGCAAGTTTCAAAAGAGGGGTCCTATGAGCGTCTTGTCCTAATTTATCTTGCTACAAATTTTAATAGTGAGGGATTAGGTCCCTAACCCTAAAATAGATGGTGGTTAACCTATCCGCGGGAGAGAGCGCGAAATTTTACAGCATCAGAAATATCCTCAATCTATTCAAATTTGCATGCAATTCTAGCTAAAAACAAAACAAGCAAAACACACAGTAATCCACTCAGAAACCGCGTGAAGATGCAGTGGGAAGAAGTTACCTCCGGCGTGAACCTCTCTTGGGTTACTTGTGACGCCGGGTAGAAGTTGAGTTGACGTCGATCAGAAGCACCGTCCACCTGACGGCTCACCGACTTCTGAGAGTATTCACGCGATAGCAACCTGTAAACAATTCAAACCCTGTGTTTTTTGTTTTGTTTTTTTTTTTATGAACCTGTAATATATGCTTCCTACCTGTTAATACCTGCAAAAATAAAAACAAGTATCAAAACTTCTAAGACTTAAAAGAAATAACTAAAAAATAAAATCAAGCCACCTAAAAGCAAAAGCAATCTATATCTGGCCTAATTTTTTTTTATTAACCTAAACTACAAATTAGTGAAAATAAACTCTTAAATTCAATTACACCGCTATAGTCCCCAGCAACGGCGCCAAAAACTTGATGCAGATTTAACTAACCTAAATAAATAGGTTAATTTAACCTAGTCTTAATAACTGCAAGTGCACAGTGTCTAACTAGTAGACAAGGGCAAGTACAGGTCGATCCCACAAGGACTGTGGTTGCAATTAAATTTCAGAGTTGACTTAAACTAATTTAAATGGGGGTTACAACAATTAAAATATCTAAACTAAAAATCAAATTAAAAAGCAAAATAAAAAGTTTTTAAGAATATGAGAAGGGAAACCAAGGCATTGAATCCACCAATTCAGTTTTTCAAGTTATTTTAATCTAACTTATTATTTTCTAAAGCGAGAAGCTTTAGGGATGAGAATTCCTTGCTTGCATCGATGATGTGATCATTAAGAACAATTTAGTTTTAAAATCCAATGTTAAAATTAACTTCAACATAAATTATAGACTCCTAGCATTGAGTGTCTTATTACGGCATACTCAATCACAAGTCTAATTTATTAAGTTTCAACACCTAGCATTGAGTGTCTTATTACGACACACTCAATCACAAGTCTAACTTAACCAATAAAAAATAATGTTTTAAATATTAGTAAAGAAAACTCTAACTACCGACTAGTCTAGATCAAATCCGATATAATCGGTGAAAGTAATTTACTAATACTCAGAAATTAAATGTATTTTGCAGTTAAGCACATAATAAAATAAAAAGTCAAACTAGAACAAACTCTTGAAACCCAATTGGTTTCATCTTAGCCTTGGCGAAGGGTTTAGCTCTCCATGGTAGCGGAGGTCACAACATCAATGGCGGTGGAGTTCATCTCTGCATGAACACGAATCCCGAGAAAAATGGTTGATGGACTGTGGTAGCTCAGAGCAATCACTGGGGTGCAAATAGCCAAAACTGATTTTTGAATAAGTTTTTCTCCCGCCAAAGTTGCGTTTTTCTCCCACCAAAGTTGCGAGGCTGTCTTCTCTAGCGCGACGCGTCCTGTGCCCTGTTTCCTCCGCCGTTTCCTCGCAAGCTTTCGCTTTCTACGACCGGCTCCGGTACCAGCAAGAGAGAGGGAAACAAAATGAGGGAGATACGAGAGAGAGGAAAGAAAGGACGAACGGGAGAGGAGCAGGGGTTGTGAAACAGGGTGGCGCTCCCTGTTTGTGCTGCTGCTTGTGAGCTCTGTTCCTCCAACGCGCTCAAGTCCTTGCAAGAGAGAGAGATGGCTGGGAGATGGATGAACAGAGAGAGATTGAAGAGGAATAGGGAGAGAATGGAGGAGGGAGACAGGGCGGTGCTCTGTCGCGAGGTGGAACAGGGCGGCGGCGGTGGTTGTGTTGCTGAAGAAGAAGAACGGGCAGAGAGATATGGGAGAGAGGACGAGAACGGGCTAGAGATGGCGGTGATGGCGAAGCTCGGTGGCGAGGTGAAGATTTGACGTAAAATAGGGTTGTCACGCCCCTGTTTCGTGGTGGTGGTGGTGCTCTGGTGGCGGGGCTCGGTGCTTGGTTGCTAGACAGGGAAGGTGGCGAGGTGACGAGAGATGGATGAATAGGTTTGCTGCTGTGTGGCGTGATGGAACAGGGAGAGGAGGTGGTGTCTGATGGTGGTGGCGGCTGTGGTTGTTGGACGGTGGCGAGGTGAGGTGGTGATGGCGGGATTATCGCACTGCCGGCTCTCCTATCGAGCGAGGATTGCCGGCAGGGTGGATTGGTGTGGTGGCTGGAAAAAAGAGGAGGGGAGAAGGAACGTGGAAGAAGAGAGAAGATGCCCCTAGAGAACTTAGGGTTATTGGGTTTTATAGAAAATTAGGGTAATTGTGTTGGGTTAACTGCACTCCCGTCTCCGTTCGTCACTACCAAATTGCTTATTATCACCTCAAACTCCGCATTAATCCGTTAACGCCCTGAATCCTGAAAAATACAAAATTTAAATAATTAATATAAAATAGATTGTCAAAGTGAATAACAAATATAAATTAGGTGGTATTCTGTGTAATAATTAGGTGAATATCAGCTGATGATACAATCATGTATTTGGACTGATTCTGGGTGAATCAATATGGTAAATATGTACACTAATAATCCCAATACACCTCGTGTGCAAACTCACACGTGTCACCTCTAGGACACGTGCCGCGGCAAAAATCTGTGCACGCTTCACTCGAGTAATAGAAGCAACACAGATCTTTTCGTTTGAGTGGACGAAAGGGCAGTCGGTCCAATCGTGGACCCAACTACGCGTGCACCAGCGGATTTTGAACTCGTACATATGAAAGTCATCAGTCGAGTACGGGTCAAGGACGATATCGAGGTTGTCATCATCGTCGTCCATGTTGATTGATAATGGTGGCTGAATTTCAATGGATCGACACCGAAGAAGCTTTCTTGGTGGCAGGGAGGTTTCTTGATATGGAGAAGACATGGTTGATGGGATTGTGGGGAGACTTAGAAGACTGTATAGTGGTGGTGGTGGTGGTGAAGGTGATGGTAGGAAGGGGGGTTTAAGAAGGAAGAGGTAATGAGAGATGCTTACATAAGAAATGCATAGGAGGAATAAGAAGATGGTGGGAGTTATGGGGGAGGAGATATGTGTGGCTTGCATGGTATTTGGTGGAGACATAGAGAGTTTACATGTGTCAGTTGATGTGTGTACACATTTCTGAGTATTCTAAACAACCTCCTTTGTTTCTTTTGTATATTAAACTTGTATGTAACAGTATTTGATAGAAATTAGAGAAGAGTACCTTGACTTTAGACTTCTATTTTGACCTTATCACAATCCTTAAATATTACATAAAAAGTATCATACGACTCATTGTGTCATATAGACCAAGGATTGTGATTTCATTTTTTGAGTTAATTTCGATCTTCTGATTTTAAGAAATATTTCAGTGTAAAGAAACAGATGAGTTCAAATCTCGTATTCCTAAGAGTTTGACCTGCAAAACAGATGTTAAACTGCCAAAGACCACCTTTTTGGTGGTCGAAGGCACTCTGATGCTTAAGTCAGCGATTATGTTTGAAGAATGAAATAAATTTGTACAAAACTTAGTTAAAGTTGCATCATGTAGATAGGATAGTCGAATCGACCGCCCATTCTTATACTTTTTTCCTTTACCTTTATATAATGAATGAATTGGTGACTGCATCTAGTTGTGTGCATGACTTAAGCTTGGTTGGTGCAATGAAAGGGGATGTTTATTATAATGATCCCCTCCTTCAATGAGATGGAGTGATTTCCTCCATCCCTTTCGTAACGGTCCATCAACATTTATGATGACTTGAGCCTTCGTAACAGCTTTCCAATATTTATGATGATTTGAGCCACGTATAGCCATGATCGGGTGACGATTTTATGTATCATCAGCTACTCCCCCCTTAGTTAGTAGGCTCGTTTGCATGGCCACTAACTTGTTAACGATAGTTTTCTTTATTCGTTATTTGAAGTCAGTGTGACAAGTCATCGGGGTCAGACTGTGTGAGTTCGGATCGGATGAAATCATCGGATTCGGGCTGCCTGAATTCTAACTAGATGAAGATTTTTGTGACAAGTTATTGTATTCGGACTGCGTGAGTTCGGACCAAATGTCGTCCATGACGAATCATCGTAGTGTTGCTAGCTGAATTCAAACTCACGACCTGAGGTCTTCTAAGCAACACCTTTACCAACTCTGCTGGGACACCTTTGACAAATTATTTACTTCTGCATCATTATATCCAAATGTACCTGGATTACCTGTCTAACTCACATAACACAATTTTAGTAACTTTAACCAAAATAGAATATTAGAATTTTTGTTAACATTGATATTGGAAACGACTCTAGATGATCGTAACATTCTCCCGTCTTGTTGCTCAATTGTGATCAAGCATAAGTTTTTTTAAGGAAACTGTCGTTCCCCAAGATGCATCCAAATCTCGTATTCTTAAGAGTTTGACCTGCAAAACAGATGTTAGACTGCCAAAGACCACCTTTTTGGTGGCCGAAGGCACTCCAATGCTTAAGTCAGCGACTCTGTTTGAAGAAGGAAATAAATTTGGACAAAACTCAGTTAAAGTTGCATCGTGTAGATAGGATAGTCGATTCGACCTCCATTTTTCATACCTTTTCTTTTACCTTATATAATGAGTAAATTGATGACTGCATTCAGTTGTGTGCGCGACTTAAGCTCGGTTGGCGCAATGAAGAGGGACGTTTATTATAATGGTCTCCTCCTTCATTGAGATGGAGTGATTCCCTCCATCTCCTTCGTAACGGTCCATCAATATTTATGATGACTTGAGCCTTCGTAACGGTCCTCCAATATTAATGATGATTTGAGCCACGTGTATAGCCATGATCGGATGAAGATTTTATGTATTATCAATCATCTTTAGAGATGGTAAAACTTGCCTCATGTCCTAGTTCTGCAATGCCAAAGGAATATAAGAAGCTTATAAACAATTGAGTGAATTTTTTATGAAACAATTGATTCACATGTTATATACAGATGATGAATATTAATATTTTATTTTAGTGTTATTTTTTTGAATTATTTGAGAGACAAAGGGGAAGAAAGCTCTACATTAGGAGGTAATATAAAATATTGTTAAGTAGCAGTTTCTATTTGTGATAGGTAGCGGTACAACCCTTGATGTACACAACGATATGTTATTTTGTATATCTCGAAGTTCAATAGATGCACCTCAAATGGTTACGAAAACCTGTAAGACTAGATTTTTCTTGTGTGTAACATACAAGGAGACTTGTTGGGACAGGAGTCAACAATCCCATTCGCACACATCAATGCATAATTACCATCAGTACACTCTACTTGGGTCAGGTGGTTCGTGAGGAGTCATCTAGATTTTTCAAGTTAGCTGTGATAAATTGTAGGAAAATTGCAAATCAATGCATAATTACCATCAGTATGCTCCACTTGGTGCAAATTCCCTAATTCATTCCCCTTCTCCCAACCACCACCACCAGGGAAACAACTCTCTCGATGCCTCCCACCAACACTACCACTCTCCAGAACCCTAGAGATTGCATGACGGTGTGACCTAAAGAAAATAACCATTTGTCATTTCATTCTTACTAAAATAGATTCAATGAGACCTTTCAATACACAAACAAAGAATAAGATTACAGCTTGGTGGTTGGAGGTTGGAGCTAGTTGATGGTTGGAGGTTCGTAGTTGTGAGTCGGTAAAATGTAATTATGTTTTGGATCCCTGTAAATGCATTGATATTTTAACGCTCCCCTCAAGTTGGTGCATAGATATCTTGCATGCTCAGCTTGTCTAAGAACATTGTGAAAACTTGATTTGAGACCGCTTTGGTGAGAAAGTCGGCCAACTGATCTTTTGACCGAATTTTTGGTAACTCCATTGATTTCTCCAACCCAGTTAGCATCAATATACACATCTATGTTCTAAAAGTTTGTATTTTTGGAAAATAAAATTCCCTTCCCAAGTGCAGACTTCAATTATCGTAAAATGCACATCACTACATTCATATGCCGCTCTCCTGGATTATGCATAAAATGGGTGATAATACTCAATGCATATGAAGATCTGGTCTGGTGTGAGCCAAGTACATCAATCTTTAAACGAGTATTTGGTATCTTGTTTTATCAACTAGAACCTGATCAAAACCAATACATAGCTTCAACCCTTCTTCCAATGGTGTATCAGTCAGTTGACAAGCTGACATACCTATCTATGACATACTTCCTTCGAGACAAAAAGATTCCTTCATTTGATCGTGAAACCTCGATTTCGAGAAAGTTTTTCGAATGACCTAAATCCTTCATTTCGAACTCTCTTAATAAATATCTCTGTAAAGCTTTCCTTTCTTCTTTGTCATTCCTGTAACAACCATGTCATCTACATATACAACGAGGGCAGTGATCTTACCCTATTGCTTCTTCTGGAATAAGGAGTGGTTTGATTTGCTTTGATTGTAGCCAAAAGATATCATGGACTTTGTGAACATTCCAAACCATGCTCTTGGAGATTGTTTCAATCCATACAAAGATTTCTTTAATCTGCACACCTTCTAACTTTGTTTTTCTGACACAATGCATCCTGGTGGGAGTTTCATATAAACTCCCTCGGTCAATTCGCCATGCAGAAATATGTTTTTCACATCAAACTGTTTTAATGGCCAATCTAAGTTTGCAACTAAAGACAATAAAACCCAAACTGTATTGATTTTAGCTACAGGTGCAAATGTCTCTATATAGTCAATCCCATAGGTTTGAGTGTACCCTTTTTCCACCATTCTTGCTTTAAAGCGTTTGATTGAGCCATCTGCTTGGTATTTCACTATGTAAATCCATCGACATCCAACTGGTTTCTTTCCTGGTGGATGATCAACGAGTTCCCAAGTTTCATTTTTTTGTAGGGATTTCATATCCTCATTCATAGCGATTTTTTATCTTTTGTCAGCTGAGGCTTCCTACACACTGTTAGAAATAAATACAATAGACAATTGATTCACAAATGACTTATTTGATTATGAAAAATGATGGTTAGATATATAGTTACTCATGGGATACTTGGCTTTGCTAGTGATATCAGGTTCATATGTGGGTTTAAGGTTTAAGAATACCTTTGTTGCTACAAGGAGGAATTGTCTCGAAACATTCTCCACAAACGATTGGTCGGATGTGTCTACTTGTAGCCAGAAGGATTCCGATTCTTGAATAGGTTCGGATTCACTTTCATTTGCGTCACTACTTCCATCCAATTGTATATCACTTTCGTCCAAGTCACCCACATTCTGATTGTCACTACTTTCATCTAGGTTGGACCACTTATGTCCAATCCGCTCACAGTGTGGTTCACAGAAAGTGATTTCAGGATACTATAGAGTATGAATCTCCTAATGGTATGCTCCTTGAAGTTCAGACTCATAGTGGAAATACAGCTTCATGAAACACAACATCTAGAGTAGTATGCATATTGTTTGATGGGGGATGGTAACACCAATATCCCTTTTATTTGGAGCATATCCCACTAATACACAACGTAATGATTGAGGAGCTAATTTACTACATTGATGTTTATGAAGATGAACAAATGACACACATCCAAAGACCCGTTGTGGCAGGTTGAAAGTAGTCGGAGCATTGGTGGAAGTTTGCAAAGCTTGAAATGGTGTCTGAAATTGTAAAGTTCGAGATGGAACGTGATTGATGATATAGGTATCAGCGGTAAGGGCTTCACTTTAATATGATGTAGGCAAATGGGCTTCAATTAAGGATGCACGAATGACTTCCAGTAAGTGACGGTTCTTCCTTTTAGCTACCCCGTTCGGTTGTGGTGTATTAGGACACGTGGTTTGATAAACAATACCATTTGTAGTCAAATACTGATGTAACTCAAAAGTCTTGTATTCTCCATCATTATCACCACGGAGTACCTGGACATGCGCATAATATTGAGTCTTAGTCATTGTATGAAATTTCTAAAACAATGAGTTGAACTCCCCTTTGGATTTCATCAAGCATACCCAAGTCATTTGACTACAATCATCAATAAAAGTAACAAACCAACGTCATCCACCCAATGTAAGAATTGGAGATGGACCCAAATATCATAATGAACAATCAAAAAAGGAAATGAACTTCTATTCAAATTTGATGGAAAGGAAACACAATGACTTTTCACAAGTTCACAAACATCACAACGGAAGATAGAAACATCCCATTCGAGAATAAATTAGGAAATATATTTTTTTTAAATAGACAAAAGAAGCATGTCCTAAACGTCGATGCCATAGGCAAATATTTGGATTTATTTCCTCCCCCTTAGAACCATCCACTGTCAAGGCCTTGTGTAGTTGATCCAAACTCTTTGACACCAAGTCAAAGTAATACAAGTTCTCATGTCTAACACCACAACCAATCATTTGCTTGTTTGAATGCCCTTAAACACACACAAATCGGGGCCAAAAAAATTACAACACAAGATAAAACAATGGTTATTTGGGAAACAGACAATATGTTATAATTCAAAGAGGGAACAACTAATATCGAATCTAAATTTAAAGTGTTAGTGAGGGACAAAGATCCTTCCCCAATAACTGAGGTTGAGGTACCATTGGCAGTAGTGATAGATTTCCAAGAGGAAGGTTTTAATGGGAAAATTTTACTAGAATCAAATGTCATATGATTTGTTGCACCTGAATCAATTATCCAAGTAATCATCAAGTGTAGAAGTATTGAGAGCCTTACCAACATTGGCGGAGGTTGCCATTATGTTGAGGCTTTTTCGACAAAATCTCTATCTGTTTTGGTTTCAGCAACGGTAGCAAGAGAATTTGTCTTGAAATTCTTTTTTCGAGAATCACGATTGTGATCCCACCAGCTTGGACATCTCACAAGCTCAAAACATTGATCTTTGTCATGACCTTTTTATGCAATGGGCGCAATTGGAAAAAGATTTTTCGATATTCTTCATTCGATCTTGTTGGTTTTGAGTAGCTTGATTTCGAGTTACCATGGCAGAAGCTTCAAAGTGGCTAGATTTCTCCTTTTGAATGGGTCGCCAGATTTCTCCTTTTGAGTCGTACTACCTCACGTCGAATCAAGAAACAACATTCTTCTAAATCTTGGACTGAGTCTTTGCACAGAGTTATTCCACGAACTTGCTCGAAATCACCATCTAATCCAGCAAGAAATATGTGTACCCTAAGTCGCTCAATGGATTTTTGGTATTCTTTGATATCATCTAGATCCTTCATGACCACCTTATCACGATGGTCCAGTTCTCGAAAAAATTTAGTCAACTTTCTATAATATTCAGATAGTGATTTTCCATTTGTTTGGCAGTACAGGCCCTCTTATTCAAGAAGAACACAGAGTTCATCACTCCCATCATAGAAAGTTTTTAATAGAACAATTCAAATTTCCCGAGTAGTGGGTAAGCGTAAATAGCGCATCATTATTTCTGGCTTCATGGACATTAGCAACCACTTTTTGACTTTCAGATTATCTGCATGGCACTTCTCGTATCTGTTTGCTGATTCGGAAGGTGGCGATGTTTTACCACGAATATAAGAGAGTTTTTCCCGCTCAGCAATATGCATTTCCATCTGGGCCTCGGGTGTGGGGTTTTATCTTAAAATGCCTTGTTGCTATATAGGGAATGGACCATTGCTTATAACCTTGTATGACAACCCTTAATTAATTGATGTGGACTATCTTTAGCCAACACCAACCCAACAATCTCTACCTCACCCCTGAGAGCCTTGCGCAACCACGATATTTTAGGTAGCATTCAGTGTACGGACTCGACTCCACCTAGTTGAAATCACCACACTAACTCCACATTCGTCCAGACTTGTAGGACACCACCTAGGCAAGAACCATCGAATCTGATACAAGAAAATAACCATTTGTTATTCATTCTTACTAAAACGATTACAATGAGACCCTTAAATGCACAAACAAAGAAGAAGATTACAACTTGGTGGTTGGAGTTGGTTGATCATTGGTGGTTGATGAAATCTTTGTCACTAAAATAACATAAACTCCTATATTAAATAAAAGTGAAAATCATAAATACCATTATTCATCGTGAAAACATAAAACGAATCAAATACAAATTAAGTGTGTTACATCTAGGAGTTCATCTCTTCGCCTTGCTTGGAGTTTAGTAATACATGGTGAAGGTGATGACAACAATAGCGGTGTGGAATTTCATCTGCATGGCAGTGCGTGGTGGATTAGCGATGCGCTCTCTGCTGTTGATGCGTTGTGTGCCTCTTCTCCCTTTCCCGTGTGTTGTTGTATTTATGGTAGAAAGAAACAATTCCTTATTGGAAACCCAATTGGAAACCAAATACAATTGGAAACCAAATACAAATTGAAAACCAAATACAAATTGGAAACCAAAAAAAACAAAAGGAAACAAAGGGGTCCCACCCCTTTGTTTAGATTTTGTTCTAATAACAGGAAAGGTGGGTTTGGCTATGTTCATCCATATTACTCTTTTGTTCCACCAAAATTCAAAACTAATTTACTTTATTTTTTTTCTTTGGTTCTCTTTAATGCACTTTTGTCATTTTAACTCCAAATCCTACAAAAATACAAAAATAAAATAATTAAACTAAAATACACTATTTGAAACACTAACAAATATAAATTAGGAGGTATATTATGTGAATATCAAATACCCCCAAACCTATATTTTGCTAGTCCTCGAGCAAAACAAAATTAAGAATAAAATCCTAACTCATTTTGCTATATTTTGCTGGTCATCGTAGGAATCACGGTTGCACTTACCTTAACGTGCTACAAGGCTTTAAACCCCTAGATTATCTCTAGTGGACGAGTTATAGTCTCGTGAGGGTTTCTAGAAATGTTACCCCCAAACATTACTGACTCAATAGAACAAAATCTATTTTCTAAAAACATAATGCAAAAACATGGGCATTCTCCTTTATTTTCCTTAGAGTAATTTTCTAATTGCTTAAAATTCAAGAAAAACAACAAACTAAAAATGTCACAATAGAATATCAATAGAGTAAAATTATTTAATAATATCTAAAGGTTAAATAAATTTCATAATCATTCTCAACTTGAAGTGTATGTGTGTGTGTGAGAAACCTTATTAACATAACTCTTCATCTCATAGTAAAGATGTGACGAGATAATCTTTAGAAAGTACACTTCGACTACAAATCTCTCGTGTCACTCAGAAATAAAACACTCATATATTAGGCACTCAGTTTATATGTGAGGAAAATGATATAAACTATGGAAAATGCAAACGTCTCACATATAATTATCATGAAAAACAGAATTTTCAAAGAGTGAAATGAATATGATCTCATGGACATGAATATTGATTACTTTTAAGAATGTTGAATCAAACACCATAGTTCTTTCCCATTCAATCTCCACATCTACTAAACCAATTTTCACTTAAGATCAATTAGGTCTTTACTAGGTTGTAATGGGGCTTGGATTATGGCAAACAATAATGGACAAAAAAAGATACAAAAATTTCTTGAGAATGGCTATACCCTTGAATAAACACATAGGGCATTGAAGAACAAATCAATGTTGTACACCATTAACTTTTTCTTCATTATTTTCTTCTTCAACCTTTTTTTTTTTCTTTTTCAACCCCTTTTTTTCTTCTTCAACCTTTTTTTTTTCAACCCCCTTTTTTTTACATGTTTTCCCCGTTTATACAATCAAACACTTTTACTTCGAGGGCGCATGAAATATCTACTTTCAACTTTTTCTATTTGCCAATTCCATAAATATATCTCACCGTATACATTCTCTGAAAATTGGGTAAGGATAAAATAATAGAAGTATTACTCCTTGATTGGAGTAGGTAATGGGAATGGGAATAACAAAGAGAAGCTATTTAAAGGTTTAAATGGATATTTATTATTGGGTAGGCTAAAAGACTAAAAAAAATGGTTTAAAGAAAGAAATGCCTATATCACTTCATAAGTTCTAATTGGTACTAGGACATTTCAACTAAATAAAGCAAGAAATTCTAGTGTAAAAATTCAATTTTTATGTCGTTCTTAAAGCAACCAATAAGAAAGTAAAAAATAATGAGATAATCAACGAAATAATGCGGACTCATGAAAAATCAGAGTGTATTTAATAACCCTCAAGAAATAAAGAATGGCTAAAAACTCACAAAGGTTAAGTCTCCACTATTATTCTAAGGTTTTCTAGTTCAATATCTCACTAATCAACTTCATATCATGTTGACTTGGCTTATAGTGCACGAATAGTCGAGTTGAAAAGTCTCACGAAATACATCTAACATAAGGATAATATCAAATATCATGTTTTCTACTAATATAATTATGTGACACGTGTTAGTATGTGTTTTCTCAAAATTAAAGGCAACAAAAATATTCTCTAAAATTAAAAATGACTCAACCCCCCCCCCCCCCCCCCTTTTTAAATTCACAAAGAGTTCAGATTTCGAATGCATTCTCATAAAGATTTTGCACAATTACCATAATCATCTAAGTATTCAATGGAGATTGAGTAGAACACAAAAAAAATGACTCGGTTTAATTGTAAAATACGTTTTAAGCTCAAAGATTTTTGAAAATTGCACAAAAAATCTAATAAACAACATCACTCCCAAACCTAAACCAAACATTGTCCTCAATGTATAAAATAATAATCATGACAAATGAAGGAAAAAGAAAAGAGGAGGGTCAAAGTGATATCACCATGGTGAAGCTTTACAAATTTCAAATAGACAATGTCCTCACAGTCACCAAAATATAAGAAAATCATACCGACGGGAGAAAGGAACACATGGGATGAGGGGCTCCGAGTGAATCCAGTAGCAACACCTAAAATAACCTTAAACACTAAAAGAAAAACATAAAAGCAAAAACCTAAACTAAAAAAAATAAAATAAAAAACCTAAACTAAATATAGGGTGGAGAACATCAAATCAAGTAGACAGGGACAACCAGAGAGATCTCCTCTGGTACCTCTACTCATTCTACATAGTGCTTCAAACGTTGCCCATTTACTCTAAATACTCTCCCATCTTTTGGATCTTCAATTTCTATGGAACCATTGGGAAAGACTTGTTTTACCATGATTGGGCTCATCCATCTCGGTCTTAGCTTGCCAGGATGAAGATGAAGTCGTGAGTCATAAAGATAGACTCGTTGATTGGGCTCAAAATGTTTCCTCAAAATTTTCTTATCATGAGCTTCTTTCATCTTCGCCTTGTATATTCGGGAATTGTCATAGGCATCATTCCGCAACTCCTCAATTTCAGCTAATTGAGATTTCCGCTGAATACTTGCATTATTGAGATCAAAGTTAGTGTTTTTGACAGCTCAATAAGCGCGATGTTCTAACTCAATAGGTAAATGACAGGCTTTTTCATATATAAGCCGATACGGAGACATCCCAAGAATTGTATTATAAGCGGTACGGTAAGCCCAAAGTGCACCAGGAAGGAGCAAGGACCAATCCTTCCTATCAGGATTCACCATCTTTTCCAAGATTTGTTTCACTTCTCGGTTTGCCAGCTCGGCTTGGCCATTTGTCTGCAGATGATAGGCATTGGCGACATTGTGATGAACTCCATACCTGTGCATGAAAACCTCAAAAGAGAGATTATAGAAATGAGTCCCCTGATCACTAATAATGGCTCATGGTGTACCGAAACGGGATAAAATGTGTTCTTTGATAAACCTGACAACTGTGTTGTTGTCATTGTTCCGGCATGCCACAACCTCTACCCATTTGGACACATAGTCCACTGCAAGCAAAATATACAAACATCCAAAAGAAGATGGAAAATGTCCCATAAAATCAATCCCCCAACAATCAAATATCTCAATGACTAGGATGGGGTTAAGGGGCATCATGTGTCTCCGGGACAGTGCACCTAACTTCTGACATCTATCACAAGAACGACAACAATTGTTAGTGTCCTGAAACAATGTAGGCCAATATAATCCCGACTGAAAAAATTTTGCAGTGGTCTTTTTCATAAAAAATGGCCTCCACAAGCTGCACTATGACAAAAATGTAAGACACTTCAATCTCACCTTCAGGGATACAACACCTCATGATTTGGTCGGGGCAATACTTATATAGATAAGGATCATCCCAATAAAAATTGTTTGCCTTGACCAGAAATTTGCGCTTATCTTGAGCACTCCATGATGATGAACTTCGTCGGAAACCAAGTAATTAACAATGTGCGCATACCATGGTACTTGAGTGATGGTGAATAGGTGTTCATCAGGGAAGTCATCACGAATGGGTGGGCCATTGGCATAGTCATTGAACTCTAGACGAGACAAGTGATCCACCACAACATTCTCGACTCTTTCTTATCCTTTATAGTTAGTTCAAATTCCTACAGAAGTAAAATCCACCTAATCAATATTTCCTTATCATCCTTTTTAGAAAGAATGAACTTAAGAGCCGCATGGTCAGTAAAAATAGTGATAGGTGTACCAATAAAATAAGCACGAAATTTATCTAAAACAAAAACTACGGCTAGCAACTCTTTTTCAGTAGTCGAATAATTCATTTGAGCATCATTAAGTGTTCGACTATCATAGTAAACAACAAATGGCTTCCCTTCCCTTCGTTGTCCCAAGATTGCCCCCACAACACAGTTACTTGCATCACACATTATGTCAAATGGTAAATTTCAATCCGGTGGCTGCATGATGGGGGTAGAGGTGAGCCTATCAATGAGTGTCCGGAAGGCGTCCTCACACTCTTGTGTCCATTGGAACACAACGTCTTTGACCAGGAGACTACTTAATGGTCTAGAGATGGCAGAAAAATTTTGTATGAACCTCCTATAAAAACCCGCGTGCCCTAGAAATGATCTCACATCCTTGACACTTTTAGGTGTAGGTAATTTAGAAATCAATTCAATTTTTGCTTTATCAACCTTGATTCCTTTATCAGAAACTATGTGTCCCTGAACTATTTTATAGGGAACCATGAAATGACATTTTTCATAATTAAGCACTAGACCCTTCTCTTCACATCTACTGAAAACAACATTCAAGTGAAGTAAACATGAATCAAAGGAATCACCAAAAACAGTCAAATCATCCATGAATACTTTCATATATTTTTCAACTATGTCACTAAAAATACTCATCATGCATCTTTGAAAAGTAGCCGGTGCATTACACAAACCAAATGGCATACGCCGAAAAGCATAAGTACCAAAAGGACATGTGAAAGTAGTCTTATCCTGATCCTCTAATGCAATCTCAATCTGATAATATCCTTAATACCCATTTGGAAAGCAATAAAAAGAATGACCAACTACTTGCTCTAAGAGTTGGTCTATGAATGGAAGTGGGAAGTGATCCTTGGGGGTGGCAGAATTAAGTTTCCTATCATCAATGCACATGCGTCACCCTGTCACTACCTTAGTAGGAACAGACACCCCCTTATCATTAGTCACCACTATTATTCCAGATTTCTTGGGAACTACTTGAGTTGGACTAACCCACTTGCTATCAGAGATGAGATAAATGATGCATGCATCTAACAATTTTAAGACCTCATTTTTCACTACCTCTTTCATAGTGGGGTTAAGTGGTCTTTGAGGATTTCTATGGGGGTTAGCTCCTTCTTCTAACTGAATCCTATGGGAACATATTAAGGGCTAATACCTTTGATGTCAGCTATAGTCCAACCTAATGCAGATTTGTGCTCACGTAACATATTAATCAATTCTTCTTCTTGTGAGCCATCAAGCACGAAAGAAATAATAGCAGGAAAGGTATCACCTGGTCTGAGGAATGCATGTTTAAGTCCCTCGGGCAGTGGAGCTAGGTCAACTTTCAGAGTTTCCACGGTGGATGGTTGTGGTTTCTGTCTTTCATTTGGCAACTCCTCAAAGCATGGTTGCCATTTTCGTCCTCATTTATCCTTTAACCCTGAAACAACAGAAATATCAAAAGCATTGTCAGGATAAAGTGAACTCTCAGAATCAAAAATAGAAAAGGAGGTACTCTAAGGTTTCAGAATCTGTGCTCAGGATCACCTCTTCTAATATTAGCGTGTCTATCATGTAGGTATGATGACACTCATCATCATCACGTGGTTGGTTGCTAATATTGAATATGTTGACCTCCAGAGTCATGTTCCCAAAATACAACTTCATTAGACCGTTCCTGCAATTGATAAGAGCATTAGCTGTGGCAAGAAAAGGTCTACCTAAAATAATCAGAACTGTAGAATCCATATTAACCGCAGAATGAGTATCTAAAATAAGAAAGTCGACGGGATAGTAAAACTTATCAATCTGCAGCAAGACATCCTCGACTATTCCTCTTGGCTTCTTAACCGATCTATCGGCCAATTGTAGTACCACGGATGTGAGTTTAATCTCTCATAGACCCAGTCGCAAGTAAATAGAATATGACATCAGATTTACACTTGCTCCTAAATCCAACAAGGCTTGGCCGAACTCATGAGTCCCAATCTGGCAGGTGACTGTAGGACACCCTGGATCTTTGTACTTGGGTGGTGTCTTCTGCTCAATCACCGCACTTACCTGTTATGTCAAGAAGGTAGTCTTCTTGACATGATGCTTCCTCTTGATAGTGCATAGATCATTGATGACCCTCACATAAGTTGGTACATATTTAATCTCACCATGCATTTTCGATTTTTTTTCCAGTAGGTCATAGTGCTTGAGGGATCATGCTAGAGGAGACATAGATGAGAGTAAAAAAGAGAAGGAGAAGGAGACGATGGCCGAGCAAAGACCTCTCTTTGTCTTTGGCTTCTTCTCTGAGAAAAACTAAAGAGAGGCTGAGCCGGGAGGTCATTTTCTCTCTGAGAGAGAAATGAAGACGATGGCGGACAAAAATGAAGAGAGATCTTTTTCTCTCTGAGAAAAATGAAGAGAAAGTGAGAGAGAGGTAAGATGGATAAGGGTAGTTTTTTTTTTTTTTTCGGAAGGCAAGCGTGGGGTATAAATGGGCTCCCCAGACCACTGAAGAATGATAATTACATGTTACAATCTATCATAAATTCTACCACTTGCGTCATCAAAAATTATTTTTTTCAAGTCCTCAACAAAGGAGCTAGAGGTAATCTCTACAAATTCAGAAGTAGGTAACAGTTTAGAAAGCCTGTCAGCAGCCTGATTAGTCTCTCTATACGCATGTATCATCCTACATTCGGTAAAATCTTCAATAGCCTTCTTGATGCGTCTTATGATGTGAACTGTTTCCCAAGGAGGGGGCTTATTAGTAGTCAGATACAAATGTGCATTCCTAGAATCCATACAGAGAGCGACTCTCTGTTGTCCATAAGGGTAGTTTTTTTGCCTTTTAAAAGGTTAAGGGCACTTTTGTAATATCAATACCTAAACGGATATCCGTGGGGCGGATATGGCTAAATCCATATCCGCCCCGAATATTCGACAGATTTTGTTTGGATATCCGTATCCGCCCCGAAATTCCTATAGCCATATCCAAATCCGCCCCATACGGATTGGGTGGGGCGGATATCCGTGAAAATCCGCCCCACTGCCATCACTACTAAGACAATCTAACATATTATTCAAGGGGGGTCCAGAGTAAGGAAGTCGTAAAATTTGCCTCTTCTTAGACCCGAAAAGAAAGTTGTGACAACAGTGTCATCACTACAACCGTCTATGATGGTCAACTCATCGAGTGACGTACTCCCTCAACGTCTCGTTTTATTTTTGCTTTAAGGCAGCGAATAATACAGGCCCTTCCTAATCCGCTGGTTGCCCATGAAGCTTGTGAGGAACGTCGTCGCCAATGTCTGGAATTAATCAATAGATTTCGGAGGGAGGTTGTGGAACTAGGTCAGCGCTGACGTCTTCGGGCTATCAGGGAATGATCAGACCCTTCATTGAGCGTCATAACGTGTTTTCGTAAAACTCCAGCTTCGGAGGTGTGTACTTCTTCGGCAGCGGCTAGTCCATGATATGATCCATGAACGGAGCAATCATGAGATTAAACAACACATGGGTTTGTGGCCACGTTCTCGATGGGGTTGTGAGAGACGTGCCTGTCGACTCTGGACGCTAGGTCTATGTTGGCTGCTCCTCCACCACTAGTCTATTTAGAAGTTGTTGGGCAGCATGGCTAACCTGAACGTGTTCTCTAGAGCTCTCTGGGGACTGGGCCCTTCGTTGTTCATGGTCTCCTTCTCCGGGTGGAGGATTTCGCTGTTTGAGTGCCTCGAGTGCTTCTGCGATTTGCTACATCTGGGTTGACAGTATATCCACCCTTGGGTTAGGGGGTTCCACCCGCGGTGGTGGCGGAACGGGCGGCACTCTGGCAGTTTGAGCTTTTGATTGTTCCGCAACATCTCCATTGTTGCGAGACCTTGTTGTCACCATCTTTCTAGTTCCTTGGGAAAAGTGGTACTACTGTTTCTTCTGAGGAAATATGTCGTTCCCCACGGACGATGCCAAACTAATGTAGTCGAATTGTGTTTTCCTTCATCGCTATTACCTGGACCTGCACAAGTAGCACACGTGAGCCAAAGACCACCGTGTCACGACATCAGATGCTTAAGTTAGGTAATGCTTATGAGAGGCTTAAAAGTGTAAATTGGGATTTTGTAGTGTACCTCAAGTTCATCGACTTTATCCCCTTTTATAGTGTGAGAGTCCTTGTCCGACTAAGCCTTTTATGGTGTAGTTTAGGGAAAGAGATCTTGTTGGAAATCTTTTCCTGTTTGGGAGTTGTCCATGTAGAGAAGTTTCCCTACATGATTTGTGTTTCTAGATCTGCTGGAGAGGTTTTCCGTTCTGAGTGTTGTCCATGCAAGAAAGTTTTCTTACTCGACTTATATTCTAGTATTTGTTTCCTAGTCGAATCTGATGTATTGCTAATCTGCCTGTCATGGGTCGATCCCCCATATACTTTCCCTATCAAGGCTTACTTTTGCTTTATCAGCGTTTAGGAGTATTGGGTTTGACCACGTGACGTATGGGCTCATTAAGGCGCTGCAATTCGGGCCCAACATTCTGGAATCTGCCAATAGTAGGCTAAATGTTTTCTATGCTTCGCTAGATTGAGCATGCAATTGGGCATGTTTTGTTATGTTGATAAGATTTTCATGAAACACATACGGTGCTAATCAAAGGGCGGTATGGTGTATCATCAACATCTATGTTCTGAAAGTTTGTATTTTTGGAGAATAAAATTCCCTTCCCAAGGACAGACTTCAAATACCGTAAAATTTGCATCGTTGCATTTATATGTTTTTTTTTTTTTATAAATTAACCTCCAGTGGGGAGGGGCAACTATGGAATGCCAGACCTTTATTACTTATCAAAAATTGACTTACATACGCTACGGGGGTACATTACGACGTTACCCGTATTAAAAACCAAAACAAAATAAAACAAAAATTGTCCTTAAAACAGTTGCAAAGACAAAACGTTGCATCCTGAAAAGAAACAAATTGCAAAAAGACCCAACCAGATTTAGCGCAGCACGCTGAAACGTAGCAGCACGAACTCTGTGTCGCAGCAGCGTGTTTGCAGCCACCATCGCGACACTGGACAACACCCAGCACCTCAGCATCATCTCAGCAAGCCGCAGCATCGCAACAGGCCGCAGCAACTCAGCAGTCCGCCTAGCTTAGCACCCAGTACATCACAAAACAGGGTACACTCTGTTTTGCAACAGAGTGCCCAACATAACCCTCGCATCCTGTTCCAAGACGCTTAAGTTTGGAGGCCACACTAAACATAGACCCATTGCCTTCTACGGCAGCATTCCAATTTCTTTCAACAAATCCTAAGAAACCATCATGAGTTAACCACATATTCTGAAATCGGAAAGGAGACATACCTGCTCTCTGAGACAATAGTAGAGAAAGTAACAAAGGTGCATGATCCGAACAAGCTCTAAGTAGATGATCAACTCGAGCGTGCTGCATTACAATTAACCATTCTGAGTTCCCCAGAAAACAATCCAATCTAGCCCAGGTTCTGTACTCCCCTCTTTGATTGTTACACCATGTGTATTTAGGTCCTTCAAAACCACAGTCAGAAAGCTCGCAACTCGAAATACAACTGGAGAATTCTGTCATCGCCAAACTATTAGGAGGGCGTCCTCCTAACTTTTCGCCGCCTTCAACAATCACATTAAAGTCTCCACCAATGATCCATGATTCATTCATACCCATTGCAACGTGTTCCAGATCTTCCCATAAACTTCGCCTCTCCTGTACTGAACACTTGGCATATACAAAAGAAATGAAGAATACGATATTGGAAAAGAGAATATGAACCTTACAGTGCATTAGTTGATTCGTGTTGATCAGTACGTCCACTTGTAACTTATTATCCCAGAAGAGCCAAATTTTACCACCATACTCATCATTCGTTGCAAAGCAAGGCAAGCTCACCTTACTTGCGATCTCCATGTGTCTTGAAGAGTGAATCATAGGTTCCGCAATAGCAAGTAACCGAATATTGTTATCTTTAACCAGCTTTTTGAGTCTACATCGGGTCGCCCGGTTACCAACTCCCCGTGCGTTCCTAAACATGATGTTATCTATCATTACTAACACTTGGGATAGCCATGTTTCTCGTCACTCTCCGAGACCCCACCACCGATCAGTTCTTAGAACTTTTCTTTTTTTTCTTTCATCTTGACCTCACCCGAATGGTACCCTGGATCAATCAAATTGTTCGAAGACATTTTAGTATCGGATTCATTATCCGACACCGCGTCACGGTCTAACCTTTTACCATCTCCCTATTCCTGAATTATGTGATCAGTTGTGTCTTTAGCCTGTTCCTGCAAATTATCGGGGTACCTTGTAGCCTCATGTTCACCACGTTTCAGCTGAAGCTGCTCAATCTGACTCTGTTTCGGCATCTATTCAAGCGGATTCTGTTTCAGCATCCGAACTTCACAAATTTTCAGCTTTTGCGCCGTTGAGTCTAGCGTATCCTGCAGTATATTAATCCCTAACTCTGATGTGATTAGTTCAGGCCCTGGTCGCTGGATGTGCCCTGGCCTTTTCAGGACCCTAAGACCGTCAAGAGCTGGCCCCTGTATCTCCTGTTGCGCCTTTATTTCAGCAGGATTTATCGTCTGCTGCTCCTCTATTTCAGTAGGAATTCTCGGTTGTTGCTCTTCCATTTCAACAGGATTATAAGAAGGTATATCACAGCCTGACCTACTGTCTTTTTGTGTGTTATTAGAGCTACTATCCCCCACAAACGGAACCATCCACAATGGAGCCGCATTCTCAGATCCTCCTTCAAATTTGGCTGCATCACAATTCTTCGTCAACATTGTCATTTTAATTTCACTCGTTGTGTAGCCGGCTTCTCTTAAAACCTCTTGTGTATTTTCCAACTTATTCTTACTCATCTTCGTGTTTTGAGCCTCCATCTTGCGATCCTCTTGGGTTTTTGTTTCTTCATCATTACCCTCCCCAATTCCTTCCGGATTTTCTGTCGCTAATAACCCGTATTTGTTCGTCAAAATCACATTCTCAAATTCTTTTCCCCTTGTATTCTTCTTGGTTTCTTTAACAAGTGCACTATTAATCTCGACTCCTTGAGAATTTTTGGCTCCGCTGGTTCCTATTTTTCCATTTCCTTCCATCACTTTTTTGGTAACTGGGACATATTTTTGCTTTTGCACATGATGGTCTTGCTTTGCTTCAAACTGAGTTTGTTTCTGCTTGTCCTTTTGAAGAGACTTTGTTTCGTTATTGTTTTCTCCTTCCACTTTAGTTTGTGCTCTCTTACTTCCAACCAGTTTTCTACAATAGTCCTTCTCATGCCCAATTAATGAGCAATGATCGCAATATTTGAATCCTGGATAGTCAAGTTTTTGCCAATAACCTCCATATTTCGGACTCTCAAGCCAGATCCTATGTGGGAGAGGTTTAGAGACTTCCATCTCTACGCACATTCGCGCGACCTTTGGGCGGGCAAAGTATCTAGTACCATCATCAATCCGAAGAAAGTTACTGAAGGAATCTCCAATCGCCTTCATAATTGCAGGGAGAAAGAAGGCGAAAGGAAGGTTAGGGAGTTCAATCCATATTGGTGCCAATTCCGGATCCGCCCGTAGGCTAAAACCAGGATGCCAACGAAATATTTTATATCTAACTCCCCGAATCGTAAAGGAATCCTTTGATAATACTTTCTTGACTTCATCTTCAGATTGTAAATAAACCATCACATGCCTAGGATCAATGAGACCCATTATAAATTCACCGGATATCCCCCAAGATCTATGGATGGAGTCTCTTATCGAATCTAGCGACGGTCTGAAACTAGATAATTTCATAACTACAATATGATTAGAAACATGAGACTCACCTCTGGCAACATCCGAATCTGATAGCCTTAAAGCCGGACTTCCTTCTTTCCTAAAGGTCGTGGAATCCGTCGGCTTGTCATCAAGATCATCCTTCATCGCCTTCCCAAGAACCTGCGCAAAGGAACGCCTAAGAGAACCGTCTTCCTCCTTGCCAGCCGCAGGGACATCCCCCTTGGCTGGCTGTGTCGCCTCCATAGAAAAACCTATTCGCCTCTACAATCAAGAACCCAGCCAGCCCTTTTGAATCCCAAGGATCACTAGGAAACAAAGACCAGCAACACGGCTAGGGAACAAGCGCCAGCAACTCGACCAAATACGTCCTGAATACCAAGAACCAAGAATCACACGTCTAGGAAACAAAAAGCCAGCAGCACGACCAATCACATCCAGGAAACCAATCTCCAAACTCGACCAAACACGTCCAGGAACCCGACACCAGCAATCAACCAAGCAACGTCTTGGGAGGTTGAGCGTCAAGCAGGGCGACGACCGATCGGCCAAGGGATGACGGCGGATGCTTTAGGTTTTATCTTTTCAATGGTGGGGATTGTCTCCAAAAATCTTGGAAAGGTTATGATTGAAAGGATTAAAATTGGAAAAAGATTCCAGTATTACCCCTCAAGTCGCCACAGAGCAGAGCTCTTTTCCACCCATGGTCATATACTTATTCGCATTCATATGTTGTTCTCCAGAATTATGCATAAACTAGCTAATAATACTCAATGCATAGCACGATCTGGTCTAGTGTGAGCCAAGTGCATCAATTTTCAAAAGAGTCTTTGGTATTTTGCTTTATCACCTGGAAGCTGATATAAACTAATACATAGCTTCAACCCTTTTTCCAATGGTGTATCAGTCGGTTGACAAACAGACATACTTGTCTCCTATAATAAGTATAAGGCATAATTCCTTTGAGACAAAAAGACTCCTTCGTTCAATCGTGAAACCTCGATTTCGAGAAAGTACTTTAAAGGACATAAATCCTTTATTTTGAACTCTCTTGATAAATATCTTTGGAGAGCGTTCCCTTTTACTTTGTCATTTTCTGTAACAACCATGTCATTTACATATATAATGAGGGCAGTGATCTTACCTTGTTGCTTCTTCAGGAATAAGGTGTGGTCTGAAATGCTTTGACTGTAGCCAAAAGATATCATGGACTTTGTGAACCTTCCAAGCCATGCTCTCGAAAATTGCTTCAATCCATACAAAGATTTCTTTAATCTGCACACCTTCTGACTATTTTCTGACACAATGCATCCTGGTGGGAGTTCAATATAAACTTAATCGATCAATTCGCCATGCAGAAAGACATTCTTCAAATCAAACTGTTGTAATGACCAATCTAAGTTTGCAGCTAAAGAAAATAAAACCTGAACTGTATTGATTTTAGCTACTAGTTCAAATGTCTTTGTATAGTCGATCTCATAGGTTTGAGTGTACCCTTTTGCCACCAGTCTTGTTTTAAAGCATTTGATTGTGCCATCTTCTTGGTATTTCACTGTGTAGATCCATCAACATCCAACTGGTTTCTTTCCTGGTGGATGATCAACGAGTTCCCAAGTTTCATTTTTTGTAAGGATTTCATATCCTCATTTATAGCGGTTTTCCATCTTATTTCAGTTAAGGCTTCCTGCATACTGTTAGAAACAATTATAATAGACAATTGCTTCACAAATGACTTATTTGATTCTGACAAACGATGGTTAGATACATAGTGAAATACTAAGCAAATGGCACAATCGAACGCTTTAAAGCAAGACTGATGGCAAAATGGTACACTCAAACCTATGGGCCCCCCATTCAACAATAAACTTCATCAATGAGCTTCTATATATGTCAAATCTCTCGCCACTGCTCCTATTTTGTAACTCGAACAAAGCATCTCTTTCTAACAGAGTGTCATAGATACCAAGAAACTCTACCAACAATGGAGGTCTGATGCAAGCCAACCCAAATGCTGATGAATTTTTTCATCCTTTGTGCTTATGGGGAGTATTGAGACTAGAAGTCCACTCTACCCATCCATGGACCCCGACCCATTCAACAATAAACTCCATCAATGAACTTCTCTCTATGTCATTTCTCCAGCCATTGCTCTTTTTTGTTACTCGAGCACCTCAAAGGTGGACTGTCACCCGAAAAAATATATTTTCAGGCAATTGCCGACGGTGTCGAAACTGAACAATCGTAGAAGAAGAAGAGAACTGAAACGCCTTCCACCATTCAACATCTACAACAACAACTAGACGTAACTAGTCAGCTAAGCCTCGACTCCACAGACGTCCAGGTTTCTGTACTCAGTCATGATGACTCGAGTTGAACCATTATCAGTTTTATACCCGACTTTAGAACTAGTTCTACAAATGATGAGGTAGATTTGCGTACTAGACTTCATGATCTCACTCATCGATCCAAGATTGATGTCCCCAAATTCAAGGCCGGTAGTTTTATTAAGGAGAAGTTGAAAAATAAATTGGAGGTACCAAAAATTTGGTCAGAAGATCAACTGGCCGACTTTCTCACCAAAGCGGTCTCAAACAAAGTTTTCACAAAGTTCTTAGATAAGTTGTTCATGCAAGTGCACCAACTTGAGGGGAATGTTGAAATATCAACGTGTCTATAGGGACCAACGACACACAATTCAACTCCACCGACTCACAGCTATGAACCAACCACCAACCATCAACCTGCTTTAACCTCCAACCACTTCACTAACTCCACCTTCTTCCAGACTTGTAGTACACCACCTTGGCAAGAATCGTCGACTCTAATACCATGAATAAAATAGCCATTTGTTATTTCATTCTTACTAAAATTGATTACAAATAGACCCTTAAATAGACAAACAAAGAAAAAGATTACAGCATGGTGGTTGGAGGTTGGAAGTTCGTAGCTGTGAGTCGGTGGAATTGAATTGTGTGTCATGGATCCCTATGGACGCGATGATATTTCAACACTCCACCTTCTTCCAGACTTGTAGTACACCACCTTGGCAAGAATCGTCGACTCTAATACCATGAAGAAAATAGCCATTTGTTATTTCATTCTTACTAAAATCGATTACAAATAGACCCTTAAATAGACAAACAAAGAAAAAGATTACAGCATGGTGGTTGGAGGTTGGAAGTTCGTAGCTGTGAGTCGGTGGAATTGAATTATGTGTCATGGATCCCTATGGACGCGTTGATATTTCAACACTCCCCCTCAAGCTGGTGCATAGATATCTCGCATGCTCAACTTGTTTAAGAACTTTGTGAAAACTTGATTTGAGACAACTTTGGTGAGAAAGTCGACCAACTAATCTTCTTACCGAATTTTTGGTAACTCCATTTTTTTCAATTTCTCCTTAATGAAGAATCTATCTGGCTTGAGTTTGAGGACATCAATTTTGGATTGATGAGTGAGATTGTAAAGTCTGAGTACGCGAATCTACCTCATCACTTGTGGAGCTAGTTTTAAAGTCAAATATAGAATTGCTAATGGCTCAACTCGAGTCATCATGACTGTCGAGTGCAGAAACCTGGACATCAGTAGAGTCGAGGCTTAGCTGACTGATTAAGTCTAGCTGTTTTTTAGATGTTGAATGGTGGAAGGAGTTTCAGTTATCATCTTCTTCTTCTACGGTTGTTATCGGCAATTGCCTGAGAAGACCTTTGTTCAAATGATATGCATGGTCGGACATCATCTCAAGCATTTGGTCGATGAATGAAAATGGGGCATGGTCTTTCCTAGTTGCCGAATTAATCTTCGGTAATCTATGAACACACGCCATCCAATTTAAACACGGGTGCGAGAAAGTTAATTATCCTCATTTTCCACCACTGTAATCCCAGACTTCTATGGTACAACATGTATCGGCTCACCCACTGACTATCCAAAATAGTGTAAATGATACGCACATCCAACAAATTCAGTACGTCTACTCTCACTACCTCCTTCGTATTAGGGTTTAACCTCCGTTGATTCACGAGAATGTTTGAAACCTTATTCTAAGTGATTATGATGCATGCAAATAGAAGGGCTTAAGCTTTTTATATCGGCTATGGTCCAACCCAAAGCTGACTTGTGTTATTTCAACACATCAATCAACTTTTCCTCTTGTTCCCCTTCAAAATCATATGCAATGGTGAAAAGTGAGTTGTTCTCTGGACCAAGATAAACATACTTAAGAGTGTCTCGCAAAGTTTTCAAATGATGAAATAGGCTTAATGGTAGATATTGGGAAGGGTTTTATCTTAACTTTCCATTTGATAGTGTTTAAGACATAAACATAATCTAAAAGTGAGTTAAGGTCATCATAAACACTATCAACATCGATGTCTCCTCCAAAGGGAGCTAAACAAACCTCTACATGATCCTAAGAATAATGAGATGCAACAGAATCACGAACTATATCCTCAATCATATTCACCTCACGAAGTTCCTCGATCTTAATTGGTTGTTTACTAATATTGAAAATATTTAGTTCAACAATCATGTTACCAAATGAAAGTTTCATGACTCCATTTCAACATATGTCGTAAAAAAATGGCAGCCTGGTAACACAGGAATCTGGGATGCTGGATTTGACGTAGGCTGGATGTCTAAGACAATGAAGTCTACAAGAAAGTTGAACTTGTCTACTTGGATGAGTACATCTTCTACAATACCACGTTGAACTTTCACTAATTGATCCGCTAGTTGTAACGTCACTCTAGTAGGTTTGAGATCACCTAAACCAAGTTGTGCATACCCTGAGTAGGGTAACATGTTCACTCTGGCTCTTAAGTGTAACAAGGTTTGCTCTATCCTATGATTACCAATAACACAAGGGATTGTAGGGTAGCCTGGATCCTTAAACTTGGAAGGGTTTTGTGTTGCAAAATTAAACTCACATGCTCAGTGAGAAATGCACGCTTGTGCATACTAATCTTTCTCTCAACAATGCACGAGCCCTTAAAAAACTTGGCATAATATGGAAATTGAACTATGACGTTGAGGAAAAAAATGTTAATGCAAACATTCCTAAAGACCTCTAAAATGTTTGAATCCTTTGTGCTCTTCTCACCCAACTTTTATGAAAAAGGGCCTTTGAGCCAAAAAGTACGTAAAATATCACCTTTGGGTACATTTGGTTCAGGACAAAATCCTTCGAAGATTTCTTAGAATGATCATTATCCGTATTTTCAACAAAAAAGTTGGACTTTGTTATCCACTTGTTCACCCGACCTAAATGTCAATCGCTTTTGAGTTTGAGGGGCAAATTGTTCATTGAAGCTGTTATAAGAATTTGACTGGTACAAAATGAACTTCCTCACACAATGAACAAGATGATTGTTACTCTCTCCCCACCCTACCCTCAATATGTTTTTGTTGTTTAAATATATATGTGGCTATATGTCATTGGAAGTTTTAAAGCATTGGAAGATAATAAAAAACATTACAACTTTAGTAAATTCTAGAAGTAATCTCATCATGCTATTTCAAAAAAGAAGTTCAGTTGTTATGAAATATTGCAATGCCAACTTCTACATGAAAAACATCGAAGATTATGATATTTTCATGTAGCTATATGTCATGACGTACCCTAATATCGATCATCTTCATGTAGCTCGACTTCACAACAAGCCTTAAATTCATACGTTAAGACTTTTGAAAACATGTCAAAGCATATGGTTTAAATCAAATACATGACAATTATTACTAAAAAAATATTATAGTAAACTTTATGAAGTACCGGTTTAGTGTTGTACTGATATTACATTATAATGTGAGTTTTGATCATGTATTCAACTAGCGTAATCAATTAAGGTTATTACAATATTTCATCTTTGTTCTTTGTTTTGCCGTTTTGCATGCTTATAAATTTTATCTCCACGTACTGATAAATTCTTAAGTTCTCAACGTTTACAATGAACATGTTTTCAATACAATGAAAACGACTGACATGGTCAATATTAACACATAGGAAGTGCCTTTGAATGACTGGTCGATCGACATTTACTATTGAAAAAGGTAAAATCACTGAATTTTTCATCAATGTGTATTTAATTTGGTCAAAGAATTCATCAAATATATCTTAAAGAGATTCCTCAACATCCATTGTCTCGACACATGTAACATTGACATTTGAAATAATCTCAATGAATCTTTGTATCACTTTACCATATTTAACAATCTTGTACATACCATCTACTGTAATAGTAAACAACTAGTAGCTTGATAAAAAAAATCAATCGAAACTTAATAAAATATGAAGTCTAGAAATAGTCTATAATAATAGATAAATATTGTTCATATATAGAAATGTCATCTATGGAGACTTGGGTCTTATTTGATCAAGATTTATAATAAGATAAATAAAATAATGATAGACAAACGAGAATAAACCATAAATATTATCAATGCAAAGTTGGATTTGTTTCCATTAATTGAGCTTTCGACATTCATGTATGCATATAGAAATACATGTGTTTTTTACATCGGTAGTTATACTCTTTCTATGTGAGTGCTATATTAAGTTTATATACATCAATAGTAAGCCACAAAATTGTTTTTGCAAAGATATTTCAAAACTTAAAATTGGTTTTGAACAAGTACAATGTGGGTTTTGTACAAAAATTTCTAACAAGTGACATTTTTCTTTTTTCAATAAAAGTCTCAATTGACTTTGACATATTTGATTAAAGGGTTATTGGAAAAGTAAGCACCGAACTCATAACAAAGCTATACCAATAATTCAACAACAACATTCATAACTCTATATACATAATAAAGTGTAGATGTGTTATTCACAAATACATGAAAAAGTAAGCGAAAACAAAAGCGATAACACAACCACACAATAATTACTTTACAGAAATGAGTTGGAAGATATAATCATTATTGAAATAAAATCATTGTTTTAGTGTGAGTCCATTTGACATGGAAAAGGAACTGTAACCTGTTAGAACATCCTTCAATTGAAGGAACCAACGTTGACTATGTGTATAACATAAAATTTCAAAGATTTTTCCAATTTTGTTTTGTTTTCTTCAGAGGAAGTAATCTCATACTGTCTGAAAAACGAAAGTTTAATTCGTACATCATTTCTATGTAATACTACAATGCCAACTTTTACATTAAAAGTTTCACGGATTATTTCTTTTTAAATTTGACAAACAGTTGTTTTATCTTAATTTGTACACTAAAAAATCTTCATGCAGCTCAACCTCACGACAAACCCTAAATTCGAACATTAGGCTTTGCATGTTAACTTGACTTCGCGACAAACTCTAAAGTTGTGCGATAAAAATCTTTTCATCAGTTGTTGTCCTTTTAAATCCGACAAACATCAGCTCGACCTCAATCCATACATTAAGAATCTCTCCACATATCTTCTTCTTACGACAAACCCTAGATTCATACGTTAAGAATTTCCATGTAGCTCGACTTTGTGACAAACCTTAAATTTGTATGTTAAGAATCTTCTCAGATGTTGTCATTTTAAACTCGACAAACGATATCTCAACTTCAATTCATACATTAAGAACCTCACTATATATAGCTTGACCTCACAATAAACCCTAATTTACATGTCAACAATGTCAAACAAATCTTAATTCTCCATTAAAATTACATTGTTACTCCATTTCCAAACACTAACAAACCTTTTTGTTCCATTGCTAAGAAAAGTAATAGAAAAAGGCATAACCCATAACTAGATGACCGGATGAAGTTTTGCATCTTTAAAAGGAAGAAGATGCTGAAGTGGAATTTTGGACCAAACCCCGGGGCTGGGGCCATAATCCTGCTTACGCTGCTGGTTTTCGTTTCCCACGTCACAACCTAAAAACCTGAGACCGTGAGCTCAGACAGACATACAGACCGAGAGCGAGAGAGACCAAAAGAGAGAGAGTGAGAGAAACCAAAGCGAGAGCCAGAGAGAGAGAGAGAGAGGAGAAGTGACAGTCGCTCTTGCTCGCTTGCTCAACAAATGCCGTTAAGTAAAGACGACGAAATGACCATCAAGGGTTCGTCGGATTCTGAACCAGAGGAAGTCGAAATGGAGGAAGAAGAAGAAGAGGAGGTACAGGAGGAGGAAGAAGAACCTGAGGAGGTCGAAGAGAATGGCGGAGACGGAGATGGTGAAGTGGTAGAGGAATTAGAAGAGGAGGAGGAACCAGAAGAGGAGGAGGAGGAGGAGGAGCCAGAAGAAGAGGAGGAGGAGGAGGAGGAGGAAGAGGAAGAGGAAGAGGAAGAAGTGGAGGAGGAGGAAGATGATGACGATGAAGAAGAGAAACCAGCTTATTCAGCAGACAAGGAGGAAGATCGCAATGGTGAGACTCTCAATTGATTCCATTGGAAATTTCTGAGCTTTATTGCTTCTGATTATCTGCATTACTCTGTGAATCTGCAATTTCATTTTTCTTACAATAGGGTTTTCAGCGTGATTGGTTGATTTATTGATGAGAGACTGTATCTGTATCTGTGAAATGTTTTCTTCCTTATTTTCCATATTACCCAAGTTTCTTCAATTTCATCGATCTTGCATTGTTTGTAAGAAACCTGATTTGGTTTTCAGCATGATTGGTTTGTCTATGAAATGTTTGTTTCCTTGTTATTGAGATCTGTTTTGTAAACTGTCTAATTGTGATCCTGATTTGATTTTTGTAATTTGGCTATGCTTGGTACGGTTCATAATGATTTTTGATGCCATTTATCAAGTAGCATTTTTTTTTATCTTGTTTTCCTCTAGTTTTCAGTGGAACAGTGGTAGGAGTATGGGTTTTGGAGCAAATTAGGGTTATAGTACAAACATGAGAGCTTACTAGGTATTCAACAAATCCTAAAGCTTGGATTTTTAAGATAGGAAATTTGGCGATGAAGGATTGAAAGATAGGAGTAATTGCAATAGAGGTGTGGTTTGATACAAACGATGACTGATGAGTGTTTAGCATTGTGGAGATATTCTTTGTAGACTTGCTAGGTGTCAAATTCTCGAGAATGTAAATGGTTGGTCATAGGTGTTGGCGCTGTTAAGCCCTTTAGATGTCTACTGTTTTTCTACTAGGGATGCTTCAACTATATATGGTATCTGTTTTCCTTGCTCCAGCTACAATAGATGTCTGCATTTTCTTTTCTTCTATTTGAAGTCAGAATGAACTCTCATTTCAGTTCTATAAGATTGAAGTTTATTGCTAGAACCCTATTTTCATTCTATATTTTAATACTTCCTCTCCAACTCGTGCATTTTAAAAAAGAAAAATTTTCATGGTCGAGGGACAGAGATATAACTTCAGGATAGGAATAAATGTTTTTCATCTGGGTTCTCTCCCATGGAAAAATACTAACTCTTAATGCTTTGCAAAGAAGGGGATTCATAGTCACAAACATGTCTAGTCTCTGTGAGTAGTAGGAAGAATCAATTAATGATTTGTTCTTCATCTGTTCTTTTTCTAGACAAATCTGGAATCTCTTTGGGAAGGAATCAGTTGCTCCTATCCCTTTTGAATCTTGCTTTATTCACTTGGTGGGGATGTGGAAGGAAGCACGAGTAAACTCTCTAAAGGACATGCTGCCAAACTTGATGAAAACAATAATTTTTTTTACAGCCAACTGTATCAGTAGTCTATATATACCACATTCTTCTCCATTATCAATTCAAGGATAGAGTTTGGATCTCCTTGTTGAGTTAGGGTTTTTCTTTGTGTGATAGGGTTGGTTGGGTAATGTCATGTAAGACGATAAATCATATCTTTTCATGGAAGTTCGGATCCACGGTTATCCCCTTTGCCATCATTTGGTACTGGATTGGAGAGAAATTGGAGAATTCTAAGGGCTTAGCCCATTGTGTGTTATCCCCTTCGCCATCATATCCAGTCGTCATTCACCTTGCGATTCCGTTTCTACTAAAGCAAATTACATAGAGTTGCAAAACTACTACCCAATCTTTAGATTACAATGGTGGAGTTCCATGTTGTGCCTTGCATTTTCACCGGCATGAATTGATTAATAGTCTGTAACTTGCGAGACAATATTATGAATGGAACACCAGCTGCAACTTGAGAATTCTATATCTGCAATACAGATGTCACAACATAAGAAGAAGCTATCTTCTTCGAATACCAGCCAAAGGTTTGCTCTCCATATTTGTCGATTGGTTTATAACTATGGTTTTCCATTCTCCACAACTTGACTCATTTTGAGTCAAATTTCCATAACCATTTTGATAACAAGGCTTGGTTGCAAACTTTCAACACCATATACCCAATCATTATTTCAATTTGACAAGCACATTGGAAGACTGGTATGCCGGAGGTTGCTTTTGATTTGAGTCAATGTATTTGTTTAAAAATTCACTATTAGTCGGTCCATGACAATATATTATAAATAAACGAGAAAAATTGATGTTATTCTTAAAAATTTTGCCCAAACGTAATCAATACTCTACCGTAGGACAATACCAAGAGTGTGTGAAGAGGCTATAGAGAAGAAAAAATCAAAGAGAATATATATAAAAACGACCAAAGGAAAATAACAACCAACACTAAAGAATATGGAAAGCCGCGCCTTTATCTAACATTGAATTTTTTATTATTTTATGCCTTAAATTGTGGCATGTGATGTTTCCTATTGCAAAATTTTATTTCTTGTAGTAAACATGTTGCTTAGAAGGATATCGAAAATATGTTTATAAAATACATGCCCATTAATTCCGATTAATCCCGATTAATCTCATAATGCTTCTGAACCGATTAGGGTCCGATTATTGATTTAATTACATAGACGATTTGAATGTTTTCAAGTCTAAATTAAATCCATTTTGTCATTGTGGGCTTTTCGTGTGACAATCGAATAAACAATTTGATGTGAGTTGTGATCTTATGACTTATGATGCTTGAATAGCAAGATCCAAATTGTCGATCCTAGTAGGTCTTTCCGGCAAGAGCTACAAGAGTGTGACCTCAAGAAGGTGGTTTGATCTTATTACTTTGAATCTTGAAACGCCAAAAAAGATGTATGCATCAACAAGGATTTCTCTTTCAAGAGGCCTATATGACTTTGAGCTGTCATTTGATAAGTTAAGTGGGTATCTGTTATGGATCTAGCCTGATAAGTTAAGTAAGGTATCAGTATGGATCTAGCCTCCTTTTAAGTTCTCGAGGGATTACTCAAGGAGAATAATAAGTGCATCAATGAACTCAATGAAGGCATTCTCGAGAGTCAATTAGGAGATGAAAACCAAGTGTTGTGTTGGATAACTCTATTCAGAATAAAGGAGGTGCCAGCAAAGAGGATACCTTGCTATCAAGGGAAAACAAGGAATTATACAAAAGCTTGCTAATAATTTAAATTGTGGAAAAGCTGCAATTCCCACTCTTATACCATTGGTACACCCTATGGTTCTTAGCTCAAACTAATTAACCTAGAAATTGTTTCCAACATGGATCGAACACAACTTGTGATGTCACAATCTTAACTGGTTGAGCTGAAAAAGTTTGTTGTGTTAAGAGTGCAGGTCCATACTTAAGAATTTTCATTCGGACGTCTACCTAAGCGTGTGGGATACAACCTGGCGCGACCATCACACCATCTGGACCTAGGCGCCTTTCTAGGACGTCGCCCTCCTCCCTTACTCCGAATTTGAGGTGTAACAAAAGGTGTAGCCATTTGTAGGCTTGCAATATTTATAGAAACCAGGAGGTGGAAGGAAAAGGTAAGGGAGGCCTTTAATTGCGCCTAAAACCTTATTGAAGAAAAATAGTCGGATCGTCATCAAGCTTTAACTTAGAAGTGGATTTCTTATTTTTATTTTATTTTCTTGTTTCCAATGTTGCATATGACTAAGTGGATTCAAGAGATGATGAAAGCATGGGTATTAATTCCTTGGAAATGGCTTGTGAAAGGGCTATTCTCGAAGTGAAAGAAGGATAATGAGAGAGGGATTTCGTGTATGGATGTCGGAATGGCTTTTATTTATTTGATTTTGTTTGGGTGGGGGCTCTGGTAATTTGTGATCCCAATTTCCTTTAAGATATTGACGACTCGACATTGCGGGTTTGTTTTTGTCTCTTTATTTTTGCTCGTCCTTGTTAATAAATTTGATTTTTTTTTATTATATTTATGTATTTTTTTAAAAACGGGGGAATTGGCGGTTTGGGAAAAAAATGATTTTTACTAACCCAAGAGAACCCCCTACGGTTTTGTTTAGAATTAAAAAGACACAATTTTTTTTAATGTTAAAACATAGCAATTTTATTCCACAAAAAGGGAGAAAGAACACCAACTAGAGGGTATAGGAAGCAAATAACTGAAACAAGGAACACAAGTTCCCTACAATTACAGGAAAAATGTTATCCCAATTAAAAATACAAATATGAAAAGTAATCCCCATTGCCATACCAAGGCTTTGACTGAACTGGTGAGCTGTGAAATGTATCTGTTAATGCCTTTGAAGATCCTTCTATTTCTTTCCAGATTATCCAAATTGTAGCTAATACAACTCTATCCAGTTAGACCATTTTGTCTCCAAGCCTTCTCCCATTGAAGAAAATTGAAGGCAATTGGAGGTATGCAAATTACCTCTCCACAGAAAGAGGTCTACAAGTCAGCGGAGAAGCGAAAAGAGAAAAAGATGATCACTGAATTCAAAGTTAAGGAGACATAAGGCACACCTATTAGTGATGATCAAGCCTCTCCTAGATAGGTCATCAGTTGTGGGAATTTTCCCTTGTCCCAATGCCTAAACAATGAAATTGATTCCAGGAGGAATCTTCTTTTCTTCCAGAAAATTGTATGGCCCAAAAGGGAAGGAAAATGAGCTATTTCTCTGGCAACAATAATTGGGCCTGTATCGTCAGATGAGAGTCGAGAAATAAGAAATGTCCACCATCTTTCTCTTCTGATTCAGAGAGAGTACACTGATTAGGCAACTCTTTTAAGAAAATTAAGAACATTATTAAATTTAAGAAATTTTTTTATTCGTTTGCGCTCCTTTCAAGCTAAATTTTTTAGAAAAATTGCGTCTGGCACTAGAAACAGCGTGCCAAAGTTTCAACCCATTTTGATACCATTCCTTGAAATACGTGTTTAGGTCCATGCTATAAGATGTCTTGATAAATTGTTTTTGTGGGTGTTTCAGGACCACCCATTCGGGTGGTGTTGGACAAAGGCACTGGTCAGCCTTCAGCCTGTGTCGCACCCAAGGTGGGCCCTCGCTCGCTTTGTGATTATGATATAGAAATCCACTTTTCACCTTTTAATGCGTATCTTGATGAACACATGTCAAAACGAGTGAAACGTTGACATTTTATGATGTTGATATTTAATTTTCATTTAACTTTTAGCTCAAACGGTGATATAGTTTCATTTAGTTATATGATCTTATACAATGAAAACTTAATTATGGGGGTCCTAAATAGGCAGTCAAATGCTTTTTTTTTTATCCCTTATGTCCAATATTTATTTAAAATTTTATTGTTTCCATTTGCAAAAACTCTCCTAAACTTGCTAAAACCACATAAACTCGACTTCTAATGTGACACACTGACACTTTCTTAGTACTTTTAGACAATACAACTTGGAATAGATAAGACATTTTTTAATATATCTAAAAATATGATTCAATTATTTGTTATGCTATTTAGTATGTACTCATTTGTGTTGTTGAATCCAATTATTTTCTTTCATTTTGGTGTGTGTGGGCGATGCATAGTGCGTGTTGGTTGGGGGGAGGCATCAAATATTTGTTTTTATGTATATAAGATCTCTGCACGTTACGTTATCATAATATCCAGTGTGGCACCAGTGCAAGTAAAAATAGAAAAATGGACTTGCAGAAAGATGGAACAATGAGTACCTTCTGAAAAAAGAAAGAAGAATAAGATTTATCTGAAAAAATGAAGAAGAATAAGAGGAAGCTTGATATCAATCTAAAAGTTTAGAGTAGATTACGTTGGTCTACATAGACTAAAATTAAGTGTTTTTCTACATAGACTAACTTTAAGTGTTTAAGCTGGTTTATTCAATAAAAGTAGTTCGACAAACTTGGATCATCAGGCAGCATGTCTAGCTACATTGGGATAACATGGATAATGAAATTCATGACATCTTTGTTCAAATTATCATGTCAGAGACCATATTCTGAAATCAAGAGTAGTGAGCATAATCTGGTGTAATTTGTACTTACTGTTGTCATTGTGCACTTCATGAATGTGCATATGTGCAATGGTAACTTTATGCTGGTTCTGTGCTGTCCAGTTCTCTGAGTACAACAAGAAGGTATAACTTAGATAGTTTGTCATCTCTAATGGCCCGAAAGATTTTAGCTCTTGCTGTTCTCCGATAGCTATAACCATTCCCATGGAACACACCTTGAAATTGTGTTATAGTTTGCTGCAAGCATTTTCCTTAAAGAAAATGTTGTTCTTATTGTGATTTTCCTATTCTTCCGTGTAGATAGTAAAGAAGAGGGGCATGAGGAGGATCTGAAGTTGGAAAAGTTGAAGCCAATTCTTACATCAGTTACATGTGATGGAAAAGATGGTGGTAGTCTTTCAATTGAACAACCAGAAACACAAGGAAAGAAAGTGTCAAATGTAAGTTATGGGGGCTCTAAGCACATCTCGAGGAAAAATCTTGATTCTTCTAGAGATAAAGAGTTTGCAAAATCTATTGCTGATGATAAAGTGATTGGCTCCAAGCTGGAAAAGCAAGCTACTCATGCTGAAAAGAGCAAATCCTCTGGCTTTAATGCAAAAGAGATGACGGCTGAGCCCCCAAAGATAGAAGGCTCCGGCAATAAATTATCTATCAATTTTCTGCCTTTCGGGGAAGAAACTAAGCAAATTGACAGAGACTCAAGGGAGGATACCAAGCTAAGGGCATCAAGGTATGGTGATAGTGGTTCAATCATCAATGTGTAAATGAGATCCATACTTTGTAGTATTGTCTGAATTGCTTTTGTGGTGTTAGATTTTGTTATCACCTGTTCCATTCGATTGCATGGACCAGTTGCTAATGACTTTTGCATTTCCAGCTCAATTACTCCACAGATAAGGCCTAGAAGTTTGACCCCTGGTGTTGAATTTGAGGATAGAAACAAAAAACCTGCAGTTTTATGTGATTTCTTTGCTCGAGGTTGGTGCATTAAGGGGAGTTCCTGTAGGTTCCTTCATCAGAAAGATGGTGTAGCTAGCACTAGCAAGTGTGCCAAGGCAGATGAAGTTAAGGAGGATGCAGGTATTATGAGATCTCATGTGGCGTATTCATGTGCTGGAACAAATTATACTGAATTTGTGAATATTTCTAATAGGTCATTTTGCTTTATCAGGTTTTAGGCAAGACGGTAATGAACCACATTCCCTAGACAAAAATCGCAGTTCATCACCAGTTGTTGAAGGTGACTTACCTAAATTTCTAATCCTGTACATTGGCTGGCCACCTAAAATTTTCCTAGTAATGGCTTATGAAGTTTTCCCTTGCTTTATCATAATCCTAATGATGGTCTACCATATAGGAATCACAAGATCAATCAGTGGAGAAATTGCTAGAGGATATCCTATGGGCCGGAACAACTTGGGTCCTGAACATAGACCAGTTTTAAGTGGCTCAGTTATATCATCCAGCATTTTTGGAAGTAGTAGCCATTCTTTTGCCTTTGACAAAGGTACTACATTGTCACTTTGTTTAAACGATAATGGTTCTTTAAGCTAAAATTTGACACTCCTCATCCCTTTACAGGAATATCACCGTTGCACCATACATTTTCATGGCCAGGAACTTCTCCTTCTAAAGGAGCTTCTCCTTTAGGACCCATGAAGGTATTGGATGGTGAACGTGGATACTATGCCTCTGCATCGTTTCTGCCTAGAAGCTCTTCTTCGCCATTCTACTTGAGATCGGAGCGGGATAACTTGTCTATGCGCAGTAATTTAGGGGATCCATTGACGTATTCTGGAAATTTAGCACAATACACTTCATACATTTGGGAACCATCCAAGTCTTTTCGACCATCTTTCCAATTGCCATCAATAATCATATCATCTCCCGGAACTCAATATGACCCCCTTCGTGATAGCATTGAACCTTCCAATGGAGCAGATCATATATTTCCGTCTTCTTTTAGTAAAGGAATATCCATCCATATGACATCAAATCAGCATGTCAATGGTGATTCTGTTCCAAAACACCCCGAGAGTACGACATCAAACAAAAATATGAACAATCATGGTTTAGGTTCATATAAAACCTCAGCGGAAGCCACAGGTAGTTTAATGGTTGAAGATCAAAATCAAAGTGTAGTGGCTAAAGAAGAAAAGCCCATCAAGCGTCATGTCAAAAGTAGTTCGACTGCTAGGGAAGTCGATCATAAAGCCCCTCTAACCCATCAAGTGGATCTTGACCATAATCCTGCTCATCAAGCAGGTGGGGTTAAACACAATAGGGAGTCGAAGACACTAAAACTTTTCCGGGCTTCACTTGTGGATTTTGTGAAAGAATTGGTGAAACCATCTTGGCGTGAGGGTCATCTGAGCAAGGATGCACACAATATGGTTGTCAAAAGGGCAGTTGAAAAGGTCCTCAGTACATTACAGCCCCATCAAATTCCAACTAATACAGAGTTAACTGACCAATATCTTTCTGCATCTCAGCCTAAAATTGAAAAGCTTGTTGAGGTGAAACACTGGATCTTGTGGAAATTATGTATGGAATTAGTTAACTATTGCTTTGGAATGTATTCATTGTGTGGCATTTGACTTTTTCTTGTTTTGTTTGCAGGGATATGTTGGCAAGTATGCTAATGCTAAATCTTGAGCTTCAGGACAGCGACTGGGGAATTTGTAAATTTTGTACAGACACCTATCATATGACACCGACTCGAAGGCGTCACCATTTTATGGAGATATCTTATTACGACCAGTTATGGTTATGTCCGAGTCTCATATGGTATGCAATAGGATTTTTTTTGAAGTTTTCTTGCTTTGCTACAAAGTTAAACATCAAGAGACATGTAGGTTTTTGGTTTATGTGATTGACGTGATCAACAAAACAGCGTCTTTATGCTTGAGCTAAAATTAATTTACAATTTAGTGCATGGATATACTTAAAGTGCCTTTGGAAATTTAGACAATTAGATTCTAAGTTGACTTGTTTAAACTAAAGCACCTATTGTAATTATGAAGTAAACTTTTAGTTTTCTGTCGTGTTGAAAAGAGACATGTCAGTTTTATGTTTATGTTCTATTCCAATGGCTATTAATAACGTCCTTTGCAGGTTATACTGTATGCTGTGTAAGTTATACGTCATAAGCTTTCAATTATTCCTAGCTGCTCTTACTGGTTGCTTTATATGATGGTTGTCAAAATATGTATGTTACTGAGGCTTTGATTAAGGTGTGGAGAATTTCCATGCCTTGGAAAATATTTTCATCATTTCGTCTGACAATTTACTGGATGAATTGTTTTATGATGAAAACCTTAACTTCTTCCTGCTATTGTTTTCCACATTCCTTCTTCTTTGGAATACATGTGATGAGATCTCTGGAGCTTATTATTGATCATATTCTGATATATTGTGTCATTGTGGTGTATTAAAGTTTTATAAGCTTATAACCAAATAGAACCTAAGAAGAGATAAACTTGTGTCATGTAAGTTCACCATTGAACGTCCATATTGGAAGGCGCCTTGTTAAGAGAAGCCAAAGTAAGAAGTAAACATAGACTCCATAGCCATACACTCAGTTTTATCCATGAAAGGTGACACTATCGTTTGGGAATGTGAGAAGTAGAAGATTGGTTGGTATAATCATGAACCAGCTGCAATGGCACCCAATGCAAAACAGATGCCTGAAAACCTCATAAGCTGCTTCGATTTCAATTAAAAGATGGTCTTCAGAAATGGCTGTCTGTAGATAATCAATTGTTCCTTTCTTCCAAATACTCCAAGCACTAAAGCCAGTTACAAAATTTCAGACCATCTTTCTAGTTGGAGAAAAACTAGCCTCCTTTATCCAATCCAAGATCCGCACATGGGAAAGACCCCTGAATCTCTTTGGAAGCTTTGAATTTTTGGAGAAAAGCTTCGCATATTCTTTTCAGCCAAGGGCGTGGAAGTGATTGTTCCTGCCTTTGTATCAATGACATGTATACATGTCTCGGCTTCCGACACAAATCCAAGGTGTCAAGACACGTTGTCCAAAGAACTCATCAATATGGGGACATGACCAAAGAATTTCTGATTTGTAATTCTTTTGCTTCTAAATCAACATTGCATCATATCATCATATGTACTACTAAGTTACTATAATATACTGTATATTTCTAACAATTGAATCCTTAGAAAAGTTGATGATTGAAGCATGGAGTATCCAATGCATGTCCCATTGCGTTGAGTGTCCACATTTTTTTTTCTTTTGAAACGGCATGCCCTTGTTATATAAGTTCTTCGTGGTCTCCTAAAAACTACAGTGACTTAAGATGATTGTTCGAGCAGGAATTCTAAATGGCGAGGAAACAATCATCAGGAATTCTAAATGGCGAGGAAACGGGTGAGGGAGGGGGATGCTCGAGGGAGATGGAGGGTTGCACCCCCCTCCCTCGCCCGTTTCCTCACCAGTAAGAAGGGCTCTTGTTCGAGCCATGAAGGAATGTCTGGAAGGTTTTCTGGATGTTCAGTGTGGGTTCATCTCGCTCATTTGATGTGTTGAGAACACCCTTACCTGCATTAGGTATGCCATGATCAAGAAAGAAAAGAAAATAAAGAAGGAAAAAAATTCTTTTCAGGGGTGCACGAACCCTAAATGATTTTTTGTGATCTCGAGGTAGGGCGAGCACTGGTTCCAGCTGTGCCAGTTTGTGAATGCCCGAGGTCCAAAGCCTGTTCCTCTCAACACGTGGAGGAGATATTTGAGGCATAGACATCCACATGCATGGTAAACAAAGCTGAAGAGATTGGGAAATTCTAAATGGCGAGGGAACCAGCGAGGAAACCAGTGAGGGAGGGGGTTGAAGCCGTTTATCCCCTTTGAGATGTATGAAAGCATGTATCTCAAGGCGATTTCATGCATCTCGAGGGGGGTGAACGGCTTCACCCCCTCCCTCGCTGGTTCCCTCGCCATTTAGACAAACCCAAAAAGATTATAGGGGAAATTCTAAATGGCAAGGGAACCAGCGAGGGAGGGGGGTGAAGCCGTTCATCCCTCTCGAGATACGTGAAAGAGCGTATTTCAAAATGCTTTCACGCATTTCAAAGGAGTGAACGGTTTCACCCCCTCCCTCGCTGGTTTCCTCGCCCCTTCCCTCGCTGTTTAGACGAACCCGAGATTATAGATAGTAAAGGAGTAAAGAAGGGGGCCATTGTATCTCTACAAAATCTGGTCACAAGGGATGGACTTTCTCTATCCTAAGAAGCAGGATTGATGCACAAGTGTTGTGAAGTCTTGTGAAGTCTTGTGGATGTGGATTCCCATAATGGAAAAATATATATATCATTCAAGTTCAAGTTTTATTGAAAAGAAAAAACAACTATAAAATGCAACAAACAAGGCTAAAGCCCCTATGCCAAGAACAATAATAAGGCATTATTGAACCTTCCTCATAAATTGTTCCCACTCTAGCATATACATAGTGAAAAGAATACATGTACCCAAAAAAAAAATGCATAACATCTATCACAAGACGATCCCTAGAAAGGAAGGAGTTCTCAAAGATAATGTTATTCCTTTGTTGCCAGATGACCCAAATAGAAGGACAGGAGATAAGTGACCATACCACTCCTTTGTTAGAAGTTGCTAGGATTGAGATAAGTCACCATCACAACCTCTATATCCTATACCTCCACAACACCACCTTAACCTTCATCCACCACCTTAACCTTCATGTGACTTTGATAAAATTGAAGCTTTACTTAAGCATGCATTATCTTTATGCAAGCCTACTTTACTTGATACACTAATAACTAAAAATCCAAACTCACCAAACCTTGTCATTCCACTCACCACTATCATCCATTACCACCACATTTATTCCCAATAACCCTACCAATCCTTCCTACACCGAAACTATGTAAAAAAAATTTCACAATGCTCAAGAAGAAAATCATTTTGATGAATCTAATTATGTTGGAGAAGTTTCAAAGAACGAGAAACCAATTATTGATGTCAATCAAATTGGGATGGATGAGATAATTGATTCTTTGAAGGAGGATGTACTTGAAATATCATATGAGGATGAGCTTAAAGAAGGGGAGATCTTTATTTTTCAGCCTTACTTTGATCCATATGCATCTTTGTGTGAGCCTTTACCAGTGGATTGTGGATTGCATCATGATTTTCTTAGTCCATCACGTGTCCAATTTGTGCAACAATATATTCTTTCCAAGATTTTTCAAATACATGTGAAAAAACTTCATCCCAACAGCCGCAAGAAGAAAATGGAAGTTTTCTATCAATGTTCTTCTCCAAGCTCAAGATCATAATTCCTTCATTTTTCGGATGCACAACTCGAGGGCGAGTTGCTTTCAAGAAGGGTAGATTGATGCATGATCTATTTCATAAATTCTATTTTTTATTTTTATTTTTATTTTTTAAAAAATATATTTTGGACACTTTTAGTAGTGCCTAAAAGAGTTCAAATTTAGAAAATTTATTTTATATTATATATATTCGAAGGCTTCCAAAATTTATAATTAATGTTTTAGGAAGATTAGAAGTTGCAAATGGAGTTTTTTTTTTTAAAGCAAACAAGGTTTTTATTATATTCCAGAATCAAGACAGGATTTGAATCTTAAACTTGTAATATCATCTGTTATAAATTTACCAACTGAGCTAGTACCTCCATTGACTTGTGGAACGCTCAACGACTCTTTAGGTGATTTGGAAGGAAAGTAACAACAATTTTTATGAAAAAAAGGCAAATGCTAACACTATCGACTCAATTAAGATAACGTCTATTCAATGGGAATGTGCTTGGTCCCAATAAACCTTTGTCAGAGCGACTTCTTAGATGGGCTAGGCAATTAGGATTTTGTGTTTTTCTATTTTGTCTAAATCTCTATCTCTGTTGTGGTTTTATTTGTTTATTTAGTGTGTGCCACGTGCTCATTTGTAGTTTTTCTTTTGTGATCCATGGAACTATATTATAATGGAACTTATTTAGGGCACACAATTTGACACACACCTGCCAACCCTTCACGAGCTGCCCTTCTATGAGTAATTCTTGCTGGCCTGAGCCCCGCGCTAATCCATTACTTTATGCTCTTAATTGTTCTTACTTTCTATGTAACATTTGTACAAATCAGGAAATAATTAGATTTAAAATTGTACTTTAGAATATTCTTTTCTGTGGAAATTTAGAAAGTTTGAATTAGTCTCCCTTGTATGAAAATGTTTTAAACTTTCACTCACATTGCAAAAGTTATAATAATCATTAATAATAAAAAAATTTCAAAATTTGCATCTATAATAGGTATAAATAATTTTTTTTTACGAATACTACATAGAAAAAAGTGTAAATATTTACTATTAGTATGAAGAATACACCATTGTTGGGAATAAAAGTGACGAAGATGATATTAGTGAATAAGAATTGGACTTAAATCTATTACATAATGTGGAAGCTTGGAACCGAGCAAAATTTCTAACAAGGGTGCAATCAAATCTTAGTAGATTAAACAGACTGAGGAACGCCAATTCCAAATACATGGAGCATGGATCACTTTCATCTAAACCTATGTAAAAAGTATATTTTAAACTCGATTAAGACAATTAATATAGGATGCATATATCTTTTGGATTCTTCTATGGATGCTAGATTAGAGCTAGTATTAAGTGGGTTTACTTTTAAGTTTCATTGCAATCGGATCTCTATGTTGACTTCTGTTACATCTTGCGCACCCTATTAGGTGTAAATTCAGTTATATGGATGATTAAACAATTGATTGGTGCTTATGAGGAGGTAAACTTATGGCATGTGCACCTAGAAATTGCTATCGTAGCAAACCACTTTGCGAGATTATTTCCCAACTTAGAGATCGTTGATCTTGATCTAATTAGTTTGTTGAGGATTTGAAACAATTTCCATTGCTATTGATGATGTAATGAGCGATTTTATTTGATTCATCATTTTTTTTAATATAAAGGTTTGGGATGATTCAAACCTCTACTCGCTTTTCAAAAAAAAGTTTAAAAATTATTGCTGAAAAGTAAATAATGCTAAAATGCATAATGTGTTTTCCTAGCATATATTGTATTGTATTTTTCTAGTCAACATGTTTGACACTTCATATTTGTGTCGGATAATGATATCCGTATTCGTGTCGATGCAATACCCTTGTTGGTAAAAAAAAAATGTCGTGTCGTTAGTGGACCTTGTTGGTTAAAAAAAATGTTTACATTTGTTTGCATTGGGTTGCGAAATTGCGTTCCTATTCAAAATTCATTGACCATTTGAGGATAAATTGTCAAACACGGGCCTTGTTTTGTTTGATTTTTTCAGCCTTGGACTGAGCATGAGATAATAGTTTTGAATGCAACTTACATTCAGGTTGTCCCATCCAAATTGCACCTGTCATTCTATAGTGTATCAAAACAATTTGACTAGAGGCCTTTTACATATGCTTTAAAAATTGCTGTGAGGCTACAATTTTATGCTCGCCTCGGTGCAATGCTTATGCTTAGCGAAACGAGGCTTATACATTAAAAGTGTTTCGACAATTGATTAAATCAGTATGAATTGATCCAAATAATTGTTATTAATGATATACTGATTAGTAAGGCTTACGCATTCACGCCTCAATTCTCGAGCAAGGATTTTTTTACCTTTCTTTTACATGATAGTACTTGACAGTGTTGACATAAAATAGTTCTTGACGGATTATCATGTAGCTCTAATACCCTATATTGTGGGATTTCGGCGGGGGGGGGGGGGGGGGGGGGGGGGGGGGGGTGTGTGTGTGGGGGATCCTTCACAGCCATCGGATCTGGAGCCCCCCCAATCCTATATTGTGAGGGGATCTGCCGTGGAAAGGCTCTACATTCTCTTGAAAGCGCCTTGTCGTAGCCTTAGTGTGTTGCATGACCGTACGAGTCAAGGTGAGGCCTACTATACTAAAATCTCTACCCTTCAAAGAAAAGTTCCGCTGCTACAACGCGCCGCTTCACCAAAGCTTTAGCAGCGAACCTTGGCGCCTCGCCTTGCCCTAGACAACATAGCTAATACTAATCCTGAAGAGGTTGATGCTTAGATAACGTTAAACTAGATGAGACAAGGAAGCATAAATATAAGGAATTCAAGGTAATTGATATTGGGTAGGAAGTTGGCATCACTTTAAACTCTCAAGCAATTCACATTTGAATAGGGTTGCTTGATTTAAGATCAAAGAGAGGGTAAGTTTTATATCTTTACAAGTGGAAAAGTTTTGATCTATGTAGTAAATGCGGATGATGGACTATTTGTGGCTTTGGACCGATTTAAGATTAAGCGAACTAATTGGATTTAATCGGTTTACCTTTTCGAATTATACATTTTTATACCCTCACTAGTGTAAATTATAATAAATACATATCTTGACAATAAAGATTAATAAGACAAGTATTATAGCAACAAAAGTTATATTATAGAATAAATTATGTAATTATGTCCAAAACATTACATATTATAGAGCAACAATCATCACCACCCAACAAGACGACAAACACCACCCAACAAAACAACCTCGATTTAACAGCAATTTTTTGGTGACTACCGATTTCTCACCTATTAATGGTGACTGCCAAATCCAACCACTAAATACCTAGTTCAGATCAATCTACTCCTGATTTACACTAAATTGCCGCATAAATAACCCAGGTTTTGATAGCTTGATTTGTGTTTCATTTCAAGGGATGTGGAACATGGGGGGAAGGGATTAAAATTTTGTTTAAGCTTCTTTGTCAGTTTCCATTAGGGCTGGGCAGGTTCGGGTAATTAGCCCAAAAAGTAAAAACCGAAAATCGGCCAGAAAAATTTAAGCCCGTATTTATGAGGCTTGAAACCGAACCGAGTTGACCGGTTAACCGAGGGCCCGATTAACCGAATTTCGGGCCGGTTTCGGTCCTTGAAGTTCAGCCCAAAGTGCTGAATTTATAAAGCCTACCTAGTCAACAGTGAATTAATCTCAAAGCCCAAAGTGCTGAATTTATAAAGCCCACTTAGTCAACAGTGAATTAATCCCAATTGTTGTGTCGTAATGCCTAGCCAGTAATTTGCTGTGAGCCTGTGATTGTAATGCCCACCCCTAATCACATTTAGTCATTTAGATATGGTTGCATATTAATCAACAGTGAACAGTCACCATACAGGCCAATACAGTGAACAATCACCATACAGACTCAATAGTGACCATGGCCCAACTTCACTTTACACCGAATTGAAATAATCACTGAATCAAAATAATGAATCGCATATTGTAATAGTCAATATTTTTAACTATTTAATTCGGGCCGGGCCGATTACCCGACGGACTTCAGAAATGAAAACCGAGACTCGGATCAGAAACTTCGGATCGAGCCGAACTTTTAAAACCGAAACATTTATAATTAATAAAAATCTATCCGAATCGATCCGATCAGTCCGATTGTCAGTTCGATCCGGGCTTTCGATCCTAAATGCCCACCCCTTAGTTTCCATGATAGATTGTCAAGTCCCACTTTCTCCCAATGCTTTCATAACATCTTGTGCCTTTGAGGAACATTTCAAATAACGTGGCAAGGTTTTGGAAAGGGGTCTTGACTTATTAATTTTTTTCTTAAAAAATTTCCTTTTAAAAGAAGTGATATTGGTGCCCCATCTGAGCCAAGTGCCATAACGCTTTAAGGTGATAAAAACGTATCAGAAATTCTAACTGTCGAGGAAACCAGCGAGGGAGGGGGTGGGAACCCTCCATCCCCCTTGGGATGGGTGCCTTCATCACCTATCGCACATCCCGAAGGGGATGGAGGGTTCCCACCCCCTCCCTCGCTGGTTTCCTCGCCAGTTAGACAAGCTCAAAACGTATTGAGGCGCAAGGTTGAGGTGTGGCAGTTTATGAAAAAGAGCGCATTGTGGTGCCCCTGAAAACATAGCTCACTTTCACTACGCTTCAAATGCATGTTCCACTGTCCATTCCTTTGGATTCTGTGAAACGATCAGAAAAAAAGAAAAATGCTGGTGAAAACATATGTGATGCAGGTATGTAACCATGCATACCCACATATCTTGCATCCATTTGTTGTGCTCAGATAATTGTGAATGACTTGGGTCTTGGTGTCTCATTTTTGTGCATCTTAGGAAGATCTGAGGGCATATTTATCATCTTATCTAAAAAATTTAATAGAGTACTAATTGTGCAAATATTACGTACATATATCCCAGTGAAAAGGAGCTTATAACTTTATGCTATCCAAAAAGGAGCATTGTTCATATTTGAAGTTTCGGAGATTTTAGATATTTATTGGGAAGTCGCGTGTACCAAATACTCGTGTTGACAAATTACCTTTGTAGTTCTTCAATTTGATTCCATTCTGTTAATTAGTCTAGGGAACCAGAATTGATGCCGCAGTGAATGTAAGGCTGTCACGTCCTGACCCGTATGGGAATCGCAGTGTGTCGATGCGTGAATTAATCTGTAATATAGGCGAATCGTAACCGGTCACAACATCATAATACAACACATTCTTGATACGAAAATCAAACGAAAATAAAACTACAATAAAATTTGAACAAAATAAGTATATTTGATTCGCCCCTCCAGAGTCATAGCGACAAAACCAATATACAAACATCTAGTATAACAAGATAATACACCTGATAATACAGAAGAAGCAAAACATACCCGTACAGGGTGGACACGACCAAACAACACAAAATGCGCCTACAGCGAAAAATGGGTCTAAACGCCACGATCAGCAGGAACGCCAACACTGGCTGCACTCCAATAAAAGCACAACCCTTGCGGGGTCAGCAAAACACAAAGCTAGTTGGTGCGAACGAACTAAATACAGATAAAAGAATAATATACAAGAAAAATTCATGCCACACAATAATGGATAAGTAACAGGTTCTAAAGTCTAAATCACACCATGTCTCTAAGGATAATATTTCTAAGTTCAAGCACCAACACAAACATTTCAGATTCAACAATAACTACAAGTTTACGAGATATATTGATCATTACATGATTCAAACATGGTAAATATCAAGCGATGAAAATAAAAACAATCTCATAATTCTTCATAGTCTCTTAGGTATGGCAATCAAGTGGAAACCAAAACTTCTATATAAGTGTCTCATATTGTAGGTATCTGCATACCCTACGAATGTGTCTCACCCAAACACATCCCACAACGTACACCAGTACCACTTCGAGTGGTTTGTATCCTAATGGGGTGTCATCTGCCAGGATACAAACTTAAACATCCCGAACGATTGGCCTAACACGGCCAACCTAACATAATCAAACTCAAGCGCGTTGGGAATGAAAGCGAGTAATCTCCAAAGCACGTCCTCCGGGACCTGTCCTACTGCACTCTCTAGTAGCAAGTGCGTGCGGGAGCTCACCGCACCTCGGCAAGCTTGCTACATGCAATAGCGTCCTCAATGTCATGTGCGAGTCATCTCAAACACCATCCAACTCACGATGCGAGCAAGCTCCTAAGCATCGACACAACAGACATTATAGCGGGATAAATACACTTACACTAATATCAACATACACAAACTACGAGTCTGTACATAATCAAATATAACAGACGTGTAATCATAATCAGTTCGGCAAATTTTCAAAAATCCACGACTACGCTAGGGTCCCAACGTGACCCAATTCACCACAATAAATTCATTCGAGTCGAACTATTATACATGCTCAAGACTCGGCAATCTACGGTAAAATATGACATACTATGCAAACTCGAAAACGAAGCATACAAGCCCAATGTCATTATACCAAAGCCTAATCACACCCAAATTCATCCACTATTTGATTTCATTCAAGTATATCATGCTTTCAGAAAACTCAATACGTAATTTATTCACAAAAACCAACATAACCATTGAAATCTCTAAAAACCCCGGATTTCGGACTGAGATTTAATTATACACAATCAACGGTATCATGTAAAAATTAAATTCATGATTTCAAATAATTATTTCTCAAAATAAATATTATAGTTACACTCACCTGAGCGGAATGGGTTTTCAGAACCCAATTCCTACCGGTCGAAGCTCCCAACTCGCAAAACAGCGAATGCGGGACCACACAATTTTTTTAAAACTGCAAGGCAGACTCAAAGGTGAGCAAACTAGCCGAAAAATGAAAAAATAAATAGCTACAATCGGCGCGTGACTGAAAGAAAAACTTATAGACAAATAAAATCAAGCAAACACCCCGACGAAACCCAAAGTTTGGCGAAAACTCGCCGAAACCCTCCCTACTCAGGTCTGATCGCCACCGAACCGCACAATAGGCCGAAAATAGGTCTAAAACATTCGGAGTCACGGATTTTCAACTCACCCACGCGCCCAAAGCCCGGATTCACGCCGAAGAACCTTCCTAATGGACATGCACCCTGGTTTTTTTGAAAAATCCGGTCAACCCTGAAATCACCCTTGCATGTAGGGTCTACGGGCTCCAAATGACGCCACAAATGCCCCTCAATGGCTGATCAGAGCTACGCAATCTGATCAAACAATCCAACACCGATTAAGCCCACACAAATCTAAAATTTTCGATTTTTAAAATGAAAAACTGAAACAAGGAGAGGGGAGAAAGAGGAAGAAAAATGAGGACGAGGAGATGAGATTTGGGGGAAGAAATCAGCAAAGCAATTGAGCTCTCGCTGGAGAAGAAGAGGGCGAAGGGAGAAATCGTTCCCCGGGAAAAAAAAAGAGAAAAAGAAGGAAGAAGAAGGGAGGGGTTTGTCTCTTAAGGGGTGGTTGGCTATGTGATTCCACCGTATTTTCTGAGTACAACCCCTACAAACAAATATTAAAAAAAAAAAAAAAAAAAAAAAAAAAAAAAAAAAAGGAACTAGATTGTCTCAGATAAAACTAGGTTGTGGTGTACCTTTCTGCTAACTGTGCATTTTGCTCTTTCCTATATATGAGCTTGAACTTCGCTCAGTAGTATCATGGTATTCAAGGTGATTTCTTACAACTATCTAATTTGTATTGCCTCAAAGTAAAGATTTCTTAGGTGCCTGGTCCTCAAACAAACCTCTTAACAGTATAGTGAAGAGCTGAAAAGATCACTCATTGAAGTGTAAGGCTGAATGGGAGGATGAAGCAAACAAGACATATTCAGGAACTGAATTCGCAAGAAAGGTAATTCAAAGTGTGTATCTGGGCTGCTTTAGTTTGTTTTCCTAACACACTTTCTGTGTAGATGTACTATTCGTTATAATCTTTTTTATTTATTTTATTACATAAGTTTCTTGTGTCATCAATGAATGAATTATTGCTTTCATAATTGTCAACATGTATTCATTATCAAGATAGATAATTTTAAGATAAAGATAAAGAGCGAGAAAAGTGAAGCAACAAGATAAAGATCGAGCTCTTTAGATTTAAGATGATCGAGCATATATGTTTGTATGTATATTCTAAGCAAATGATTTCTATAATTTTAGAGGAAAGATGAAATTGGAGATCATTGTTAACCTCAAGTTTTTCCTTCCTTTTTTTCTTTGAACTTTTTAATTTGATTTGTTTTTAGTTAAAAACACAATTTTAAGTATTGAAAAATGTGGCGCTTATGATGGAATGGGGGCGTTTTCATAAGAAGTCATTTGAGATCACAATTGTTCAGGGCTGAGCAGTTTGAGGTGCACGATGATGATGCGCTTCATCCTAGCATCATGGTCTATGTTGTCGGGACGCAAAACATGACAAAACACTGACAGGAACCCCGAAACTCACAAAGACGTAAAAATCTAACTGGCGAGGGAAGCAGCGAGGGACCCTACAGGGGGGAGGGGGAGCCGTCCATTCCTCCGGGATGCGTGTTTGAATTTTCAATGCGCGTATCCCGAAAGGAATGGACGGCTCCCCCTCCCCCCTGTGGGATCCCTCGCTGTTTTCCACGCTGCATCCCTCGATAATTAGACGGGTTCCACAAAGACGTCTAGGCAGAATCTTGGAATATAATTTTTATTTCTATATTTGTGTTAGTTTGTTATTCATTACATCATATTGATATAATGCATACAGTGAAAATAGATCTTATGCACACCAAGCCAACCACGCTCACACAATCATACTATAATTATGTCATAGATTTGTAATTCACATCAAGTCACAAGTTTAATAATTAAATGTGTCCATCTCAAAATCGTCATCATCATCATCAAAGTTCATTCTCGATATTTTTGAGGTCGGGTACATGGATTTTGGTTTTCCAAGCAATGCGATCTTCCCACATATTCTCGCCTATTCCAAGCTCAAAGATGTCTTCATTCACCGCCTTCATCCAAGTTTTCAACGGTTGTCCCCTCCGTCCATTGCAACGGCCGATCCCAAGCCCGAACAAAGGACAACTGGAGAAGGGTTGATGTTAGGCTTGTGACAACCAACTGTAAAAAAAAAACCGTCACATCCCTTTTCACTACAACGATTAAGGCATTTTTCAAGAAAAATTTTCCTCAACAAATTAAAATCAAAATTTTGTTGGAAAAAACTTTTAACAAGGAAAAAAATCGTTATTGGATTCGTGGAGGCATCCCCGTAGCTAAAGGTTTTTACCAAGGAATTACATTTTTGTTAGTAAAACAATTGATAAATCAAGGAAACACGGTGTTGGTAATACTGACAACTAATTAAGGAAATTAGTTGGTAAAAATCAAATAGTTTTACCAACAAATTGTTTTGTTGCAAAAAAACTTTTGTTTACCTATGAATTTTTTTTCTCAAAAAAACTTAGAATCTTCAAGGAAAATTGTCGTGGGAAAATGTAACTACCTTTATTATAGAACTTTTTCGTTTGTAAAATGAATGTATATCAATGAAAGTTGTCATAGGTACTGTTAACAATTACCAAGGAAAATATTTTCAATAAAAAATATTATATATTAAAACGATCATTCTCAGCTCTTAGACGACCTAATCTAGGTCTCAATCTCTCTAAGACACCACTCTTGATGATAAGAGTCCACTATGAAATTTCATATATAATATATTTATTTTTAGGCTCAACGGGAATCGAACTCTTGACCTATAGTAAAATATGTTATAATATTTACCAATTGAGCTATTTGAATAATTGTGTTGTGTGAAAAAACGTTATAATTTATTAATCAAATTACTCATTTTTTGTAATAAAAAAATAATTGCTACGTATATAATAGAGACCAATATATAATATTTCGTCACTATAAATTAGAACTAAATATTTTCACGATTATAAGATTTATGTTAAATATCTACCACTTTTAGCAATGAAAAAAAAATTACAATAAAACCATTATAATTAACAACAAAATAGTAATAGCATTTCAATGTTATATATTATTGAAATTGGTTATATCCCTATTGAAATAAAATTAATTGTTGTAAATAAGAAAACGAACCTTAATAAGAAAAAAATTCATGAAAATTTCATCAATATTTAGCAACGAAATAAATTGTTACCATTAATATTATAATTAACAGTAAAATAATGTTGTTTTGTTAAATAAATTTTATTTGATTGCTTAGATGAAATAATATCAATGCTACTAATAAAGAATTTCAACGAATTGATATATTTCCACTATAAAGAAGCTAGGAGCTTTAAATATAAATAAATTTCATGAAAAATATTTCATTATAAGTAACTAAATAAATCGTTATAATAACGTGGTAATTAACTAGAGAAAATTTAGTTTCATTGTTGAAGAGACACGAACAAGTGTTATAGTGTATTTACTAAGAAAATGTTTGTCAATGATATTAATATTTATTAGCAATGAAATAATTTATTGTAAATGACGTCATTATAACTAACAAACTAAAATTTCGTTGAAATAGAAATATTTTGTTGCTAAATAATGTTGGTGGGAAATTGGTTTTCGAATGAATATTTTTTGCCACCTCTTTACAAAGAAAAGTCACAACTCTATGGTTTTTTCAATGAAATTTATTTTTGTTAGAAATAGTAACATATTAACAAGGAAAATAAAATTTGTTAGTAAATAAAACATTTTTTGTAATGAGTATACCAATTTCCAACAAAATAATGACTTGTCGCTATAAAATAAATAATGAGCTTTAATGATAAACAAATTTTCATGAAAATAATTATCAGTTTTTACCTAGAAAAAATTTGTTACGAACAAAGTTATAATTAACAACAAAATCTTATTTCATAGCTACAAGGATTTCATTAAAAAAGATATTGTTTCTAACAAAATAAAAAACGTTGCTAATAGTGTGACAATTCTCAACAAAATATTACTTTATTGCTATAAATTAATAAACGAGTTTTGACAAGAAAACACCTAATGGAAAAAACTATCAATCATTATCAACGAACCGAATCATTACTAATAATGTGATTATTGTCTAGAAAAACATATTTCCTTACTAAAGACAGATGAATAAGATTTAATATTCGTTAACAAGGAAAGTGATTTGTTGTTAAAATTAGTCTTCTTTAGCAGCAAAATATTTCATTTCAGATGATGTCATAATTACCAAGGAACAAGTATTTTGTGGCCATAAAAATAACTTCGTTGTTGAATCAATTTGGCGAGAAATTGGGTTTGGAGGGAATGTTTCCCTCCACCTATTTAACAAGGAATGTTTCCTACAAAATATATTTTGTTGGAAAACAGTAACAAGTTTATGGTTTTTTCAAGAAAAAATTTTATTCGTTGACAATGCTACAATATTAACAAGGAAATCAATTTTCGTAGCAATAATTTTGTTGGTAAAATATAGATTTCTTGTAGTGTTTCATGGATTTTGGTTCAAACGTGTCTATCTCAAAATATGTTACAAAATTTTATTATCATTACTCTCTCACTATTCCAAATCCAACCTCAACATCCTCATTATCTAGAGGTAAACCATGTCCTTAATCTTCATTTTCATATCCACGTCTTCTTGCTCATTAATAAGATAATGGTGTCTAGAAGGTGAGGAAAATCTAATGTTGTCATGGGATACAGTTAAGGCTCTATTTTTTCCTCAAAGCGCCTTGCCCTCTGTTATATAACTACTCATGGGTGGTTAGTGTGGAAGAGTATCACGAGTCTTCGACCACTCATGGAAAATTACTTCACCTTTGAGGCTCACAAAGGTGATGGCATTCTTTTTTGGGGAACACAAATTGCTAGGGGAGCTTCCACTCAAACTTTCTCGTCCAGCTTGCAGTATTAAGAAAGGTAAGATCATGGAGTTTAGGTCCCTTCACAGCAACTCAGTTGATAGTGAAGTCTCTTGAGATTTTCATTTGCGTAGAAACCTCAGGAACTCCCCCACATAACCAACCTCCTTATTACAGAGTCAGTTCAGCTAGATGATTTGGCCAACAAATGGATATGGGGAGGGAAAGACGTGTCGTTTACAGTTATGGAATGCTATGACCTCATTGGGACCAACATTAAATTCTCTATTCATGAGTTGAGAACACACAAACTCCATGAGTTGGTGTGGTTGAACGAAGAATCGCCAAGGGCATGTTTCTTTCTATGGATTTTTTTGAATGGGAGGTAGCTCACAACATATGCAGTTAAATTGGAAAGCGGTCGCAGTGCGGTCCAGAACCGAATTATGATTAAGCGGGATTAATTGGTTAAATTTTGAAAGTATATATTTTTAAAATTTAATTATAATAATAGATTACAAAAATAAATAATTAATCAAAATTGTGTAAATTTGTAATTATATAACTTTACTAATTATCTACCAAGCTACTTAAAAAGAAACTAAAATAAAATTGTAGATTGTTTTAACAACCAATTACGAAGACAAACATTCTGAAGCAAAATAGATGACAGACTTAACAGGAAGAACCAACCTACCTATCTCACTAATTCATGTAGGTAAATCGTATTACTTTGCATCGAAGATATTTCTTGACTTTAGAAAAAAAAAATTTAACATAGCGATAAATCGGCGAGTCAGTTCGGCCGATTACTCGGTGACTCGCCGATTTTTCACCAATTAATCGGTGTTTGCTAAACCCAACCGATTTCACCCAATTCAATTCGGTAAAATTCCGAATTACGATTAATCGGAGATTTTTCGCCGCATTAATAATTTAGCTCACAACAAAAGGGGTTTATAATTGCCCAACAAATGTGTTTGTGGGCAAGCGCAAGAAATAATTGATCACATTATGCTCTCTTGGGGCATGACTACAGGTATGTGGAGACTTTGTTTTACCGAGTTCAAAATCAATGATCACAATCCTTCCTCTTTCTTAGAATGGGCATAACCAATGCAAGATGCCAAAGGGGTGAAAGCCACGTTGTCTTTGTGCGGAAAATGGGTTTGGATAGAATCCTGCATTCTTGTGTGGGTTATTTGGAGGGAAAGAAACAATAGAATTTTTAGAGGAGTTGATAAAGATGTAAATAGTTCGTGGTCTAGATGTTAAAACTACATTGTGGATATGGGGATTACTTGGGGCATATTCAAGGATTCACACTTCTCCTCTTCCATCATGTTTGATTGAGGGAGATATTATGAACAATACAAATACATGATGTATGCATTTTGCATTAGCTGCTAGGTTTCCTTCCGCTAGCAGTTAGTTTTCATTAATACATTTTTTTTGTTTTTCTGATATAAATAATAAAATAAAAATTGGAGGAAGGGAAAAATTTGTATTTAATTAAATAGTAAAATAAACAACTTTTATATGCGTGGCAAACAAGCCCCAAACCATTTCTTCTTGTCTTTCTACATTGAAATGTTAATTCATTGTTGGACATAAGTAGTGTAAATTTGGTCTTGTTTGGTGGGATGGGCTGCCATAAGCTAGGTTGAAGGCGTCCTTCGGGCAAGGCCAAGCCAGGGTACTAAAGAAACCTGTGGCCCAAAGGTCACATGAGCTTTTTTACCTTTAAAAATTGGTTGCCTGAGCTTGAGAATTTTCTGACAGGTTGAGCAGGGCCTTTTGAATAAAAAGAAAAAAGGAAGTAGAACTTAAATAAAGTTGAAAAAAATTTCATTTATGAGAAATACATTTTTTATCATTAAAACAAAATTTTCAATTTGTGGCTTAGAAAACTTAAGAGGCGTGTGTATCGTGAGTGGTATATGGACTTCTTGCAAACACATTCGCTACCTTCAACTTCATGTTGCTTTTGATGAAGTTGGTTTTTTATGTTTCTGAATTTTGACCTGATCTGAACTTGATATAAGCGAAAGTCATCACTTGATTGCAAATATCTTCATCTCTTGATACTATCGCCCGAGACTTGTCAAAGAGTTTTATAGGGGGTATTCAATTATGGATTTTAATAGACTGTGAAAAATTTTAAATCTCATGAATTTTAAAATATTTTAAAGGAGTTTACAGAATCCACCGAACTTTGATATATTTTAAGTGACTGAATTTTATAGATTCCACTGGATTTTGATGGATTTTTATTATTGGACATTCTGAATTTTATAAAGGATTGTTATTGATTTCTATAAATTCTTATGAATATGCTATTAATCATAGGAAGTTATGAAATAACGTCACCTACATTGTTATTCATGTCAACACAAATCATAAAACATCCCTCAGATATCAATAAAACAATCGTTTGTATGCTACGTGAATTTTATTTCAAATTAAAAAAAAATTCAAATACATTGAATATGGTCCAAAAGTAATACAAATAACTATTTTTCATTTGAAAAGAAGAAATAATGCAAATAATTTCTTTTGAGGATCCTAACTTAATACTTTTTTTGGAAACACCTTAAATTTGTATGTGCAAGCAAAAACAAAATACAGATGTGTATATAAATAATAATTGTTGATATTTTTTTTTGGCTCTAAAGCAAAATGTAGCAATGGAATAACATCAAATTTTGCTTCATAAGTATATACAACAAGCAAAATGTAATCAAAACTTCTACAAATGAATTTTGTAAACGATTACCATGCAGCAAACTTGGAGAAATTCAAAGCTTATTTTAGCAAACCAAATGTTCATTGGATACAGATAATCTTACCAAATGTTCAGAAAAAAAAAAAAAAAAAAAGATGAAGAGAGGACAAGAAAAATAAAAAATAAGAGAAAGAGAATGAGAAGAATAATAATAAAAAAGAAGAACAAGAACAAAAGAAAAGAGGAAGTGCAGGTGGTGGTGCAGCCAGCGGTGGTAGGGCATGGTGGTGTGGCCGAAAGTTGTCGGGCGAGGTGGTGTTGCTCTTGTGAAGAGAGTGAAGAGAGAAGAGAAGGGAAGGTGGTGGTGTCTTTGAGCATATTACAAAAAAAATGGGATGATGACGTTCTTTAGCGAAAATGGTGGTATTATTTAACAATAGCCAATATAAATCCGTTGAAATATGAGGGGGGAGGTTGGATTTGGAATAACTCTTGTTATATATACTTTTCATTCACAAATCCTTCAAAATCCACAACTTTAACAAATTCATTAAAATCCACTACTTTTTTAATACCCCCTAATTTTGGTGAACTTTTGAAAATCATGAATTGAATACCCCCTGATTTTAATGGATTATAAAACAATCATTTAAAATCTGTATTTGAATACCCCTAGATTTACATGTATTGTTTTAAATCCTTAATTAAATACCCCGATATTTTAATGGATTTTAAAATCTTCTACAGTCTATTAAAATCCATAATTGAATACCCCTGTTAGTAACTCTTTAATACAAGCCTTAAAAGTAAATAACATAAAAACACAATTTGCTGAGTTGGTGGATGCGTTTGCATACCTTTTCTTTTTATTATTTTATAGTTCCATCATTTACGGTTGAGCATGTCCCATGTGAAGCTTTCTCAATTAGAAGTTTCAGGATTAGGTGACTTCAATCGGTTAAATCTCCATCGTCAAGTCAATAAGTTGGTTTTATAAGGGAGATCCATGGTGAGCAGTGGAACTGAGTGTGCTGGGGCCAAGTGCCACAAATGGAGTTGGCAGGGTTTTGTGCATCTACGATGTGAGCTTTTTTAGAGGGGGCTCAGAGAGAAGGGAGTGATAAGTTGTGAAGAATGAGGTGGGGTGAAGGGGTATATATATATAGGGGGGGGGGGGGGGGGGGGGGGGGGGGGGGGGCACAATATGGCTGTTGGAGAGTGGGGGAGTAATTACCCCTTAAAGATTAGACAACTGTGTTTTCTTGCCGGACATCTTTGAACCTTAAAGCATCAGATTCTTGGATTGGGCACCTGGCTGCAAATGTGTTGCGACTTATTGTGGAAGCGGATAGACACCAACAATTGCACACAAATACCACAATGATCCAATCAATTAAATAGAGCAACTAGCAATGAAAGTAATTAGAGAAAACCAAGAACATATCACAAGAGACACAAAGTTTACATGGTTTGGCTAATTGCGCCTACGTCCACGGTGAGGTGATTCCACTATATTCAAGAACAAGGTACAAGAAGCTGACAATTCTCACACAATCTCTCAACAAGAGATGAAACAATTCCAGCAATTATCTTTCTCTATTCCATGTGCTTCACAGTTTTTCTACATACAAAAAACAGCTACAGTTCCTAGTATATATAGCGTCTTGTTTCCTGTTATACAACAATTCTTTCACAGCAGTTTCCTGTTTTACAGTTGCTGTTTCCTGTTCAAAAACAATTTCCTGTTTTCTGTTCAAAAAATAGTACCTTGTTTCCTGAATTTATTTCCTGTTCAAAAACAGTTTCCTATTTCCTGAATTTGTTTCATGTTAAAAAAACAGTTTAATATTTCACAAAACAGTTTTGTTTCGTGTTTCACAAAATGGAATTCCTATTCCAGCCAAAGTAACCAGTGGACCGTCTGAGCCCAGCAATAAACCCTGTTGTACTGGTCTGGCAGCTCTGTCAGGCGTTTCTCACCTCGATACATAATTTCTCTAATTGGAAGGCTCTCTGTAAATATCTTTAAAATGAGACCAGTTTTAGATTAGGCCAATTCTGAGGAAGTATTCACCTTGCAGGTATCTGAAAGCATCAATTTCACTTAAATTATCTTGGAGGATGCGAGGAAGAGCGTGAATATTGGATCATTTCCATGATATTAGGTCGTTTGCCTTTGTCAATGCTAAGGGTGCCACGTTTTTACTTGAGAATGTTACTTGCCATGGGAGATCCTATTTCAGCAAATATGGAAATGGCAGTTGTAGAGGAGTTTGATGCATGACATCCATGGGTCGTGAAAAACTTTCTAGTGTGAAGCCTGCAAATGCAAATGTCTTTCTTTGGTAACGTTGGAAAATCTGGATCTATTTTTCCTCCTAATTTGTGATTATGTTGGACATAGTCAAAACAGAGTTGATTGAGATGATTGGTGATCCTCGTGATGATTGCAGATTATTGCTCTATTTTAGTCTCTGTGGTGTCTGATGCGTATTACTCAGCTAACCAAGTGCAGTGGAAATGAGTTTTACTGTGAGTGGATGTTAACGGAATGAAATTGACAAAATATATATTCTTTGTTGCTTTAGCATATTTGCTAAGGTTATGTGAGCTCATTTGTGTATTATACTGAGATTCGAAGTGGCTACTGTTCAGAAATAAAGAGGAAATACTTTACTTATGGATCGGATCGGAGGGAATAGGCATATTACAGTAGGAGTGATTTGAATGCAGGAAGAAATAAATCTTGTCTGAGCAGTACATTAGCCAGTGTTGGTGAATTTGAGGAAACAAGCCTTTTTATCATATCATAGTTCAGTAATATATTTCTGGTACAATTTGTCTGACCTCCTAAATAGCATAGATAAGTTAATTTTGTGGGGTGGAGGAAGTACAGATGGAATAAATACAGGGATAGTTTGATCCTCCATGATTCCCCGGAACGATTTGCCACAAGATTTTGGTTTAGTGCAGCACCTCACATACGATTATTCCCCACAAACTTTTCGTGTCCATTCTGCTTAGAAGTGTGGTGACAGTTGAAAGGGAGGAATTTGTGTCAGGTTTGATTTATAGTCATGGATAAAATACCTAATTTTATGATTTACATTAGTTGTACAAAAACTTGATTTAGATTTACTACATATAAGAACAGGGCTGTAAATCTTGAATACCCCAGGTGACTAGCAGTTAGAAAAGAAAATGTTGAGCCCAGATGGTGAAAATCCGAATTTTTTTTATTTGTGTTTGGGGGGTGTATACCATTGCACCTCACAGGTAGTTTGGGTAGCTAAGTAGGACCCCATTTGGAATTTTGTCAAGATTTTGTCCTTTTCTTATGGGAGAAACCAAAAAAAAAAAAAAAAATTGCTATACTTGCTGAATTACAAATACGAGCAAGTCTAGGGGGACTTGTTTTGGGACTCAGTTTTTTTTTTTTTTTTTTTTTTTTTTTTACACTTTTTATCATTTCTCTTTAAAATACAATCACAAACGTCATTCATAGAAGGGATTGAAGTGTTAAAAAAAGTGTAAAAAAACTCCAAAGAGGCACAAAAGCCACCCCCCCCAAAACAAGACTCCCTAGAATTGTTGAACATTCAAACACCCGCGCCACAACAATTCTAGGAGCAAGTTTGGGAGCCATTTTTGGGTCAATTGTTGGTTTTCCTACACTTTCACCCCTTATATAGATGTGTTTGTGGTTATATTTTAAAGCAACAATTTTAGTCAGTCAGATTTGCTAGCCATATTTTGGCCAAGTTTAAATTTTTTTTACACTTCTATCCATTCTATAGATGGTGTTTGTGGTTGTGTGTTTAAAGAGGTGTAAAAATACCAAAACTTGGTCAAAAAATGGCTAGAAAACCTGATTGGCTAGACTTACTCAGTTTAAAGAGGGATAAAAAGTGTAAAAAAAAACTAAAATTTGACTCTTTATACGTACTCCTAGTGCCAAGGCCACCTTCATCTGGGACAGACTGTCAAAGAAGACTCTATACTGGGCAAGTATGGTTGGTGTGAAGATTCGACGAGTTTAAATGGTGACACCCAATTTGCAGAACTTTTACACCTTATAGAAAAATGGTAAAGCCATCATAATCTCAATCCTATTATTTGCCTTCATACCAGAAATGAACACAAGTAATTGACTGATAAAACTGAAACTTTTTTTTTTTTTTTTTCTCTGGATTAACAGGAAAAATAAAAGTAAAAGAGAAAAGAAAAGAAGGAAGATTGAGCTTTGAAAGGTACTAATCCATGTCTAAAGTTGTGACCAAAGCCTGGAATTCATGGCTATCAAAGTTTCCATATTAATCCTGAAGAGAACTAAAAGTAGAGGGGGTTAAAAGCACCGAGTCAGATTCAAACCACAATCAATTAGAGGACTCGAAGTTTTATTAAAATGCTTACATAAAAAGAATGCCTACAATCCATCACATTGATAATTATTCTATAAATGGTTTAGTTTTACTATTAAGAGGTTGGTTGTTATTAACAAACAATGGGCAAAAAATATTGCAAATTTTTTAATACTGGTGGTGTGTATATATATATATATACTTCTTTGAACAATCAAGCAAAGACTTGGATGTTCAAATCGGAATTGGACAAACAGATAATTGGGACAAAACTTTATTTTTGGTGCAACTACGAAACAAGGAAGTTGTGAGAATCAACCATAAGAAGACCTGAAACCTTACCTTCAGTCTTCAATATCTTCCGGGGAACTATAAGATATACAGAGATCATCTAATTCTTGTTTACAGTGCCATAAATTTTCCGATGCGATAGCAGAATCACTTATTGGAGATATAAACTTAGATAGGTCAGTTACTTAGTGATATTTTACCCGAAACCAGTTTGAGCAGCGGCTGAAGCATAAACGATTTGGCACACCTTTTTGTTTGTTTTAGAGCCGTTTTGGCAAGGCGTACTATTACTACTACTACGTACCAAATCATCGGGCAGCTCACCTGAATGTTGAGTCTTCCTCCGCTGCCAACTTGACATTGCTCGATGATTTTAATGAATTTTGAACAAATGTTGTGCAATATGTATTAGGTCCAGTTCGAAACCTAAGTGTATGTAGTGGAATATAAATTATTATTGTTGCCAGTTATTTTACGTGCTACATTTCTCTTATGATCGTGTTTTAACGCTTCATATTGAAAATTAATTTTTGACTTCTTATATTTTATAGGTGGTATTGGAGCAATGGATCAAAGGACAAAAGTTATCAATGGTAAGGAATCAATTATCTTTTTTATATTTTGATCAGAATTCAATTGTAAATATAATCTGAACATTTAAGCGATGAATGAAACTATAATGTCCTCGAGCCATTTAATTATTTTGTTTTTCAGTTGCTTACTTGGTAAAAAAAAAAAAAAAAAAGCTTGGGATTTTCCTCATTTGGCTTTCACTTAGTGCTCTATTGTACAAAATGCTTTAGTGGAGTTTTGTGTTGGCTTTTCAATATTCCGAGATGAAATTAGAGGAAAGAGTAAATCTAGGCAGGTATTTTTTGTGAGGTTTGGGAATTTTTATATTTTTAACTCTTCTCTTTAAAATACAATTACAAACATCATTTATTGAGAGAGTAAAAGTGTAAAAAATCTAAAATTTGACAAAAATGTTTGCGGCTGCATACAATTGATGAAGTGGTTTAATATGTGGATTAACTTGTATAATTTTTGTGCTTGATTCAAATAATGGTGTTGAGCTACATGGAAAAATGTATTATTTAATGTCTAGTTAAAGACCACCACTTCAATTTCTACTATTATAAGAGGCCAAGCCTAATAAACGCTTGAGACTTGTAAAATAGCTTACATAAAAATGATCAAAATACCCTTTGTCATTTCATTAGATATTGTGTAATAGTTAGGATATAAAGTGAATAATTATGGATATAAAAATAATCTCAGTGAATAATAAAACAAAAAACCCTTTTAGCCAATCCATTTAAGTAAATGTCACTTGGCCGAGCCCACTTAAGTTATATAAAGGCTTATTGGCTCACATGCATACACATTGGAATACTATTCAGGGGCGGACCTACTAAGGGGTGAGGGGCAACTGCCCCCCCCCCCCCCCCCCCCTCAATTTTAAAAATAATTTATTATATACTTAACCTTTAAAAAAAATTAATTTTATAATGTATAATACAATATGTAAATTGTTCATTCAAACATTTTTATATCTTTCTCTTGGTGTAGTGGTTGGAAGTTTGTAAATTTTCATAAACAATTCGATACTCATCAAGCGCATATTTTTTTATGGCTATTCACTATACATTTTTATGGTTATTGATAATTATTATTTTTATTATTTTTACTCGCCTATTTTTTTAATACAATTTTATAGTAATTGCAAACATTAATTTTTTTTTTAATTTAATAAAAAATTATTTTTGGTCCTCTCGGAGCGTATGATTTCTTTATGTCTATACAATTTTGTCATTGTGACATTTTCCTACATTTTTGTTTTCAACGCAATTTTATATGTAATTGCAAACATTAAAGTAATGAATTGCTTGTTCACAAGTGGCGTAAAACCTCCAATCAAAAAAATATTTGAAATTAATATCTAAAATAATAACTAAATGATTCAATGAAAATATATGTCACTAGCCAACTCGTACAAAATTTTGAGTCTCATATAAATATTTTTCGATGAAATTGTATTAGGATTTTATTATGTTGGTAAATTTTCAATTTTTTTTAGCTTCAATTAGATATTTATCCTAATTATTTTGTGATTTTAGTTATATATTCTAGTTATTATGCTCGTTTGCTCATTGTTAAGGTTATTGATATTGTGACTTTATTTTGACTTAAAATTTGATTACACTTAATTCAATTTGGTATATGCAATGTATTTTATGATTGTATTTTTCTTATTTTACTAACTCGGGTAGAAATTATTTTTTGCTTGCCATTTCGCCTCCCCTTGACTAAAATCCTAGGTCCGCCACTACTACTATTCAAGTTAAAATTTGTTACTAATGTTAGAATTTAACATTTTAAAGCAAAGCAAAGCAAAGAGAATACAATGTTGTTAGCGGTATCACTCCAACGGGCTCCCACTTAGACAATTTGGAGGTTTTAAATGCTTGAGTGTGTGTACATAAACATGAGAATCTTTTGTTGCACATTTTATGTGTGTGTGTATGTTTTTTTTTTTTTTGGTCGTAAAAGTTTGTGCGTGTTTCATCGGGACTGTTTTAAGGATCAATTATACCGAAATATATTGGAAAAAATTAGTTAAATGTGGTGTTGATAGAGTTATTCATAAATCTAGAAATGACACAACTTTACAATCTTCATGAAGGGACTCTTAAAACTTGTCATGACATCTCACTTCATAAAAGTTGAGGCACATATTTTCAACATTACTATATTATTCAAACAACCTCGATTTTAGATTCATGTTTGTTCTAGCCCTGTAGATTGTAGATGCCATTAGGGTTGGTTAGAAACCAACAACACTCATTATTACCAAAATGGAGGCCAATATTTGGCCAAAAACATTGCACAAATTAGATACCAAATGACCCCACAAACATATCTCATATAGTCTTTGGTCATATTTGACAATGGAAAAAATAGACAACCATATCAAAAAAATTCAGAAAAATCACACAAACACACCTTATTCCATTTGATTAATGTGATTAGAAGTTTTATATGGTTTAGATGAGAAGAAATGTCGTGTGGTGAGGGCACAAAATCCCCGCAATTCGTGCGCAAGTACTTAGCTTTCTTTTCTTTTATAATCAAAGTCTTTCTTTTTCTTTTTCTTTTTCTTTTTCCTCCTCCTTTATGCCTAACAACGCACTGCTCCCACTGGGTGGCACGTGCACACGTGACTTCTATCGCGCACCCTCTTTTTGTTTATTAGGGTTATTTTCTCACCTAATCCTTCTGTTTAATCATTTGTTTATGAGGCTTTTTTCTGAAACATTAGTATTTCTTTTGTGTGTTCGAGAAATATTTGTGTGTTAGATCTGATCTGATCTTCACTCCTAAGATTTTGACCAGTAAACTATTTAATTAAAATTTTAAAATATATACAAATAAAAGATGAGTGGGTATGCAAATGCGAAGCTTGAATATTGAGATATTGGTGATGTAACACCTGTACAAGTGTTCGATATTTTAAGAGGTAATCTCAAACTAGAGGTAATGTCTAACTAGAGGTTTATAAAGAAGTGTTTTTTTTTTTTTTGAAAAATATGTTGATCGTTTTAGCATTTGGTAAACTGTAATGGCTTTTTTAGACCTAAGTTTGGTTCATAAATAGCAAAATAATTCAAATGATCATCCGACTCTGAAAACAATTAGAGAACCTTTAATTAGATGAAAAAAAAAGTTAAATACTTTCTTGAGAGACTCATGAATTTTAACAGACTAATCAAACACAATCTAGCCAAAGGTGAGCTGGTAGAAGTGTGACGGATAGTATCACATTACACGCCACAAATTCAAACCCCACCGGCGGCATGGGATGGAGGTGTTCATTGTACTGCATGTTACGTCCTCTTTTTTTTAAGGATAAGGCATGTCATGTCATGTACAATTTCTACGACCCATAGTGGATCAAAGTTCTTTCTTGTTTATTTTCTGATTCTTCATGAGAAAATTACTTTATGTGAAAATTTTATTTGAAATCATAGGTTTATATTTCCCAATAAACAAACTAAGTCTAGATAACGACGATCATTATGTTCATGCATGTGTCGCCCTCAAACAATCTAAGTCTCTAAACCTAAACCCTAAATCTATCATTTACACATGCCAGAGTCTTAATGGTGTATTTTTTTTTATTTGACGTGTATGTCATTAAGATATTTAAGTTCTGATAATTTTTTTTTTGTTTGGTCAGAAAGATCTTGAAGAACCAATACCATGTAAACATTTCTATGTTAAGATAATGTTATAGGAACTAAACTTTGTGCTATCACTTTACTTGAAATCTAACCATGCATGCGAAACCTTATTGTTGCACTTTCTCTACAATGAAATGGTGCAAACGATCCAAACTCTTTTGTGAAATGTGAATGACCTCGGCCACAACATTTTTATACAAAAATCATTTGTCCTTTACTCCTTTGACCTCTCAAGTAGATCATGCTAAGTGGTGTTGTATCATTGAAATGTTATTCATATAATGGAAAAGGAAAAACAAAACTTTCTTTTGCTTTTTCCTTCTCATCATTCTTCTTTACAAGAAAGATTGAGAAAGATAAGCCTCAACTTTCGAGTCTCAACCCTTGCTAGGAATTGTGGGTCTATCCCCACTGTTCTTAATCCTGATATGATTTTTGTTACTAATGATGTTTTTTTTGTTTTTTTTTTGTCCTATGATATTTTGGCTGTGGATGATAGTAGCAGAGTCATAACACGGATTGCTTCCACCATCTTAGGGAAATTTTTGATAGTACAATGGCTGAGTGTTTCATAACTGAGGCGACACTTTTGTTAATCCAAGCATGTCTGTGTAGACAAGATTCTTGCTGGGAGACTCGGGATCTCTGAACACTATGCTGAATGAACAAAACTAGGAGGATTAGACTAATGAGTAATGGATGTGGCACCCTCTAATTTGTAGTATTAAGCACTGAATTTCAGCTAATTGTGATTGGTATTATAATTATATTCCTCGAGAGCTCAACAGTGGAGCTCACGAGTTAGCAATTATTGACGGACAATTGTTTTGTTCTCCAAGTTTATTATAATATGCTATATGCTTTAACAAAAAAAAAAAAAAAAACTTTCAAGTCTCAACAAAAGATTTTTTAAAAATTTATTTATTTGGAATCTGAAAAATAATATTAAAAAACACCATCACAATTCACAACCAAGGAATGAGTTTTCGAGAACTTTGCTGAAAATTTTGTTTTTTTGAATTACGAAAGAAAAAAAGCAGAAAATCAAAAGGCAAATTTACATTTTTTCGCCAAAAATACAAAACTGAATAGGGAACTTACATTTTTTAGATTAAAATTTTTTGACCGAATAGACTGTGCACTAGGGTTGAACAAAAATTCGACTAATACGATTAAATCGACCGAACCGATCAAAATCAAATCGTCAGTTCGGTTTTCAACTCTACTATGCGCAGACGACTGCAAAGTGGACGAGAGTAGAATTAGGCGACTTTCTTCGGAGGGATGGTGTTTCGATAGTGGAGTTTGGTGGAGCTCAACGGTTTCCTCTCTTTCTCTTTCTCCTTCTCCTGTTGGTTGATTTCTTCTCTTGGTTGTTGGTGTGTGAGAGTGACAAAGCAAAATTGCTGGGGTTCGGTGAGCAAAATCAGTGGCTTCGATTTCTTGTATCTTCTTCTTGAGCCTCTGATCTTTATATCTCTCTCTTTGTTTCTCTGTTTGCTATGTTTTTTTGTGAAGAAAGGTGAAGTGTGAAATGTTGTTTAAGAGCAAAGAGGAGGAAGACGGAGAAGTTGGATTGAGTTGAGTTGAGTTTGAGCTATAATTGGATGAGAGGAAGCCTAGGATTATGTTTGTCAAACATTTATTTTATCACTTATTAAATCATATTATTTTAAAAAAATTCTGTAATTTTTCAATTAAATAGTATTTGTTAATTTGTCAAAAGTCTAAATTAAATAATATTTAGTGTCAAATTAAGTATTTAGTATATCCTCAAAATAAAGTTGTATTTTATACAAATTTATATATCCTCAAAATTTATTATACATGTTTTATGTATCATTGAAATATTTATATTTTTTCTTTACACACAAAAAAATTCTTAAAATCAAATGATCGAAATCACTTCGAAAACCCCAATCACAAACCTTGTTCACAAAAAAAAACAACCACCCTCTAACAAATCCCACCTTTTTTTTTTTTTGGGTACCCTTCCCTCCTATAAAGAGTCTTACCTTGGCCTAGGAGAATGGAAAAAGGAAAAAGACACATTGACACACACAGTGACACGTACACACAATAATACAAACTAGTGTGTTTAAGAAAAAACAGAGGAGAAAGAAAGAAAGTGAGAGATGAAGAAAGAGAGTTATCTGTTATTGTCATTACCCAGAGAAGTGGTGTTGTGTAGAGTTTGAGAGAGAGAGGGTGTTTCTGAACAAGATAAAAAAAACAAGAGCTATTGAAATTCACTCTCCTCACGTTACAACAACTAGAATTTCTTGCACTAGAGAGAAAGAAAAGCTAAGAGTGAAAGAGCAACAAAAAAGGGGAGAAAACAGAGAGACTGAAGAGGAGACATGGTGGGCTCAGGAGGATCAGATAGGAGCAAAGAAGCTGTTGGGATGATGGCCTTGCACGAGGCACTTAGAACCGTCTGTTTCAATTCAGACTGGACTTACTCCGTCTTCTGGACCATAAGACCTCGCCCGTAATTACTTACTTCTCTGTTTTCATTTTGCTTGTAAATCTCTCTTATTGTTTTTCTCTACAGGGTTTTTTCTCAAATGGGGTTGTCTGTTTTTGCAGGAGGAGTCGGGGTGGTAATGGCTGCAAGGTCGGCGAAGACAACGGTAGCTTGTAAGTGTAATTTCACTTATGTTCACCGAACAGGGGAGCAGAGAAATACACATGGGTGTTGATTGTCTGAGTTAAATGAAATATGGGTTTTGTTTGCAGAGTGATTGTGAGAATGGGTTTTGTTTTAAGAGTGAATTTGATAGTGGGTTTTGTGTTTTAGAGTTAATTTGAAGATGGGATTATGGTTTAAGATTGATTTTTGAAGGATGCGTGTTATCTGAGTTTTTGTTTTAGTGCAATTTTCAGAGTGGGTTCTGTTTAGCGAGTAAATTTGAAAATGGTTTCGTTCCCATAGTGATTTTGACAGCGGGTTCTTTATTTCAGAGTTAATTTAAAGATGGGTTTTGTTTTAGAGTGAATTTTATGGATGTGTTTTTGTTTTTGGATTGATTTTGGAGATGGGTTTTGATTCTTGTGTAGGATGTTGATGTGGGAAGACGGGTTTTGCCGAAGAAGAGTCGCAGAGTGTCTGGAAGATATAGATGGAGAAGATCAAGTGAGAAAGGCCTTCAGCAAAATGTCTATTCAGCTCTACAATTATGGAGAAGGGTGGGTACTGGGTAGGTGTTTTGGGGTTCAAAGTTTTCTGAAAGCAAAGCTTTTATTGTAAAAGAGTGGAATTTAATTGGTTTATTGATTTGGGCAGGTTAATGGGTAAGGTAGCTTCTGATAAGTGTCACAAGTGGGTCTTCAAAGAACCTTCAGAATGTGAAGCTAATATCTCCAATTATTGGCAGAGTTCATTTGATGCTGTATGTTGTACAAACCCGAAAAAATACGAATATCCTCTATTAATGTTTGAACATCGTAATTTTAGTGTCCTCTTTGATTCTTTGCAGATTCCTACTGAATGGACTGATCAGTTCAACTCCGGAATTCAGGTAAGGAAGAGCAAATCAGGTTTTTTTTTTTTTTTTGGTGTTTTTTATTGTTTGATTTCGATATTCAAGTTTGTTGCTTAGATTGAAGTCCTTAATTTACTTTTGAGACAGACTATAGCTGTTATTCAAGCTGGTCATGGTCTTTTACAGTTGGGCTCTAGCAAGATTGTAAGTTCATCATTTTAGTTGTTTTGATTGATTGGTTGCTTTAGTTTATACTGAAATGGATTTTGTTAATTTGGGGACCCATCGGGTCCATATTAGTCAAACTAATTGAGAGATAATATATTCGTCAGATACCGGAGGACTTGCATTTCGTACTCAGAATGAGACATACCTTTGAATCACTTGGGTATCAGTCCGGATTCTTTCTTTCACAGCTCTTTGCATCAAACAGGACATCTTCCCCTTCTCCCTTTGTTCCTTCAAAGCAATTCACTGCCGGTCCAGCCCGTCCCCCTGCTCCCATTTTCAATTGGAGCCAAAGGCCACTCCTATCTGCGACTTCTGTTACTGTTCCCCCCAACTTTCAGAATGCCCCACAACTTGGATTAATGCAAACCAAAGATGAGGGCCATCCTTTTATGCTTCCCCATTCAAATAATCCCCAAATGGGAGACATGATGGCCGATCACGACTCTGACATAAAATGGCCAAATGGACTGTCCTTTTTCAATGCCATCGCTGGCCAGGCAGATGATGCAAAGCTTCTATTTGGGTCTGAGAACTTGGGAAACAAACCAAACCAACATCACGATTCACTTGTTCTTGGAGGTGAGAATTCGAATTCAACCATGAATATTTGCAGCAATGCTGATGAGACTAAGAACCTGATAGAATCTTCAAATTCATATCAGGGAAGCAGATATGAGAATAATGGTAATGATAATACCAGTGACTACTTGAGTTTGGAGAGTAATGCAAACAGCGTCAGAAAGATGGAAAACAAATTCAAAAGGAGCTTCACGATGCCTGCCCGAATGGCTACTTCATCTTCATCATCTTCTTTGGATCATCATCAACATCACCCAGTGGACTATAGGGGCACTGATGAAGCAGGAATCTACTCTGATATCATGGAGACCTTCTTAGAATGATTTGATAAAAAATTTGTAACAGAGAAGGGTAGCAGGTTGTGTTATTGAAGTGATTTGATAAACTTTCCTTACTTTTACCCTTTTTATATATGATGTTCATGCTTTATTGTTCTTATTGAAATTTTTTTGAAGTTTACATTTCCCCCTATCAAAGTCTCTCCATAGTTCTTCATGATTTCCAAAGGTCTGCTCATGCCATCTAGTTTTAGAATCACCTTATTGAAACACTTAGAAGAATTATAAGGTGTTTATCACTTAGATGTGTTAGTCACACTTGAGAGTAGAATGTCAAAATTGTAGTAGAGTGTCTCTTAGTTCATGAACTCTACTCTTCGGATATAAACCATCACTCCTGAGAGTAGGATATCAAACCGGAAACAAAAAACGATAAGAAAAACACTAAAATCAGGGGAATATAATCACTGAAAACTAGCATCAAAGTGAAAACCCTAAAATTTAGGGTTTCACATTATGAAAATGCCCTCTGTAATAAGAAGTCGGGTGTCATTTACCAACAGAGTTCATAGTAGTTGTGATTTGTGAAAGAGGGCCAAGGAGGAGGGAGGTGTTTAACTGTGGTGAATCTGGCATAATATTCTTTTAGAACTAAGCTTGACTGCTCATCTTCCAACGTAGTCGTCTTGTGGATTGTTCCTTATGTCTGGAGCACCTCCTCTTAGCACAAGAGAAAAGAACGATTATGTAAGAATTCTAACAAAACTAACGAAGTTCCCGATGCCTTCTAATCGAATATTTTGACTGGATAGGTTTAAGATCTAGATTCAAGTGTTACCAATTTAAAATGTCAGTGTACTATAAAAATATCGTAAACACGAGAAGATATGAATGGTTGTAACTTGTAACTCTCTATTTTATTTGTATAAACAAGCATAAGTTTTGTATATCATTTCTGTCATTAATTCTTTAATTCCATTTGCCAGTCTTGAGTTAATGTTGTACTCTTGCTTCATATTCTATTAGTCTTCATGTCCATATACACCTTTGATATGGTCCTCATCTCATTTGATATCTTTATTTTGGTTGTTCAGCTAGAACAATAGTAATAAACGCCTTTGCCCACTTCTTTAACACATTGCCAACCATACCATGGATCGAGTTTAATGAAACACAAATACACATCTGGTCTCTTTTGTGGTCGATCGTACTATTGTATATTTTTGGACATGATACTGCAGATGATGTATTAATCTGCCTTGTTCTTGTTTTCATGTGAAACTCATGCTTGAAAGTTGTTTTCAAGCACTTAATTTGAATGCTTCCTATTAGATTGGCTGTCCTATATCTAATTTGACTTAGAAAGTTCCATGATGAACGTAGATACCTAAAATTATCTATAAACACTAAGTACTGTACCTAAATCTGTTTTGAAATGTATCAAACGACACTGTTTCTATGAAGTAAATTTGCAGTTTAGAAGAATGAATTAAAGCAGTTTGAGAACAAACCATTTCTATGATGTCTTTTATACAAAGGACTGAAAGGAGTATAACTCCTTTATTCACGCTAACTCTGAGGAAAGGAGATAGATCTAGTTTCGATAAGGACTGACTTTTACAATAGAAGTATGTAATGGACAGTATAGGAAAACCAATTTGATAAAATAGGTATGAATGGAATGGTTAGCTTTGGGCATTCCAACCTTAATCAGATAAAGGATATGGGGTTTTTAGGAGTTCTTAGCTAACACTTCTCTATTAGGTAAACACTAGAAATCTAGAATAGGTCATGTTGTAACCATTGAACACTCATCACTGGTTTAGTTGTTGTGGGCTTAAGTCATCCATTCAGACTCTTCTGATCCTTTAACTACTTGAAGAAGGGGTTATGTTTGCCAAATTAAACTCTTCGTTCAAAGAGGTTAGGCACTCGTTGGTGCCTAATCTCTCGTATCTATAGTCTGAGTGTCCATACAGAAATTCAAATTTTCGACACAGCGCATGTGGTTGCTTCTTTGGTCTTTTCTATGATATCTGTAAACGAACTAGAATCCACATGCGGTAGAATGATGACATGACATATAAGGGTCATGATCCAAAACATAATAAAGTTGAACGGTTAAGCAAGTCATCCATGTCCAATACTAGTGTCATACCTTAGCTCCTGTCCTCGTTACAAATGATGCTTCAAGATTCATACTAAACAATTTTGGGAGAATATCCAATGACTTGAACAAAAGTCTCGATGCTGTCTATTATCAACTGAAAACGATTGCAGGGAAATATTGGACAGTCTCCAAACCTATGACCCAGAGTTTATGTTTCTTGGACATTCTTAGTAATTGAAAACCTCATTTTTGATAGAGATTCACCTGTCCAGTTATAAAGCACTGATAGGATGTACTAGGATTGTTAAATAGGGATAACGTGTTAGGCTGTCTGTCAAATACAATAGTGGCCAAATTTTTAGATTTCCGATTAAGTCTGTTTGAAAAGATTTAGATACCCATAATTATTGATTCAAGTTGAAGGCTCATGAAACTTTTGAATGTTGAATGATGACTCCTAATTGATTAAACTTCCTATTTGAAAAGTTTGTCTTTTCATTTCATGTGGCTTATCTAACAACGGCGTGTATGTTCTTGACACGGGTAGTGTTGGACATGCCTGTCCTTGAGTGTTTGAGACACCGGTCAAAACAACTTGGTTTGTGTCTGATACAGTTAGTGCTTTAACATGTTCGACATTGAAAATTCATAGAGAATGGAGTGTCCTTTTTCACATACCATTTTTTTGTTGAGGATTTAGATTTAGGTATTGTAGTCACTAGAAGAAAAAAAAAAGTAAATTCAGCAACAATGTTTTACCATTGTTAAGTATCAAAAAAGCGTAGCTGAAATGAATCAGCAATAGCTTAACAACCGTTGCAATACCGTAGCTATATGATTTGTCGCTCCAGTATAACAACAACAGTGTACTAATCTGTGACTATCTAGCAACGTTTTATAACCGTTGCTAAGTTGCAAAAACTTCGTCGCTAAAGCAATTTGAATTCCAAGGTTTTATTTGAGACAGCAGTACTGGCGACAACTTTTAAAATTTTTGAGACGGCTAAGGCTGTCGCAAATTGACAAAATAGAGACGGTATTTATTGTGACTATCTGGCGACGGCTTCAAACCGTTGCTAAGTTGCAAATACTGAGACGGCTGAAACAGTATCAAATTGACAAAATAGAGACAACATTTGTCGTGACTATCTTGCAACAGTTTCTAACCGTCGCTAAGTTGGCTAAAATAGAGATGACATTTGCCGTTGCTAACAATAACTTGCTATAGCTAAAAAAATTACTAATGAAAATTCATTTTTTTTAATGAAATTAGTTCTTTCTATTAATTTTCAGATTTCTCATTGCCTTTTTTTTTGTCATTCGGAAGAAACATTTCAAACTTGAACACATTTATATTAATTTTCACCGTAAATAATGACTAATACACTAACCTTGTTCGTATAATCAATAACTTGTCTATCACAAAAAATAAAATCCTCAAACAACTTTATACTCTATCAACCTCAAATTGAAATTATATATATGATTCAGGGGGCTACATAAGCAAAAAACTTACATGGATTAACAATCAAGGACAAACTAAAACTGACCAATTTTGAATCAAGGTTTAACAAAAAACAACAAAAAGAATTTTGGAAAGACAAATCCGGTGTTTCCATGCCTTTTCAATCTTAATAAATTTTTCTCCCTGTCCAAATTCAAAGCGTCTGCAAGTTTCATTGAAATCAAACAATCTTTCAACCTGCAGAAAAATGAAGGCACTTCATCAGTTAAAAGAACGCCGAAACTAGTTAGAAAGAGTAAAAAAAAATGACTGGGAATAGATGTTTGCAAATATTTAATGATCAGAAAACATGTTTTGTGATAATATCTACCTGATTTGCTGCTTTCTTATAAATTTCAAGTGCTCTAAAAACATCATCCTGCTGCATCTCGAAGAACTGTTTCATGAATGACCTTAGCATAATGATATTGTAAGAAAGAGATGTCAGGCATTTAATCTAACCTTGTCAACCAAATTGAGGATAGCATTATGTATTGCAGTATGAATATTCACGCCTTCCACTACAAGAAAACAGGTGTTTAGCGACGGTTTTCAAAAGTGTTTAGCGACGGTTTTAACCGTCGCTACAGAATACAGCGACGGTTGGCCAACCGCCGCTAATAAAGGCGTCACAAGAGCATTCAGCGGCGGTTTTTTGCAACCGCTGGCATAACCGTCGCTGTATGTTATTTAGCGACGGTTAGTAGTAACCGTCGGTAAACCCGTCGCTAAATACCATATAGCGACGGGTGTTAACCGTCGCTAAATACAGGGCAAGAATTGACGTTTTATAATATTCTGCGACGGTTCTTAACCGCCGCTATAGTCCATGGCGCTTACAACAGTTTATACCCGCCGCTAAATTCAAATTGGTAATTCTGTTAGTGACGGTTAAAACCGCCGCTAATGCCTGTCATTATTATCATGATAATTCTATTATGCGCACTAGAAATATGTAAACAATCTGTAGTCACATTTTAACCTGTAATCACATTTTTCAACCTGTAAACAATCTGTAAACAACCCACAATTTTACACAACTATTTTATATCGAAATCATCAAAGAAAACTTGACTTCAACTATATTATCATCAACTTTAACAAAAAAAAAACCTATATTATCATCAAAGTTAACAATATATCAAAGCTAGTACATGTAGAATTTCTTGAAGTTTGATAGTTAAAATCAAATTTACTACAGCTGAAATTGTACCACGTTCTTGAAAGAAATTAGACAATGCTATGGAGAGTGGAGCCGATGAAGATCCTCATTAGTATTTTGACAGGGTGATGAGGGCCTTGCAGTTGCTGGTGAAGCTTGCCCACTTTCTTCGTCTTGTGCCTGAAAATGATGAGTCAACAATATTACTCTAAACTTGAACCAAATTACAATAATTAATTGATTTATATTTAGTAAGTAACCAATATCATTGTTAACTAATATATATTAAAATAATGTAAAGGCAAAGAAACATACGGGTGTAGTGAATAATCTTGCAAACTCAGCAGGCACATTTCCATCCAACTTCTGAAAAATGTATGTAAATGCTCCCTCATATCCCTTCCTCTTTAATTTCTCTGTCTCTAACTGTGACTCCAGCTGGTGAATTTTCTGTTGCACTTGAAGATCAGTGTTTTGCGTTGGTTGTGAGGACATCATCCCACTAAACCTACTATTGTTGTTGCCAAAAACTTGAGATGGACATGGCCCGAATCCCAAAGCTCGAACTCGGCCTGAATGTTCTTTTCCTAACACCTTAGCAAGTGAATCTTGTTGTGATATAGATCGTGATGTGGAATCTTCTTTCTCAATCTCTAAAATTTTCTCCTACATTAATGAGGCAAGCCATCAAACTTTGAATTCAAAATTTATCTAAACATTAATTAATATAGTTCAATAAAAAAAATAGTTTAATTACTTACACTTATTTGTCTCGCTTCGTCAGTTACATAAGACCCATCCTTTTTTGTGTGTGTTGCAATATACACCTCTCCCCTACTCACAGATCTCCCAAGTTCATATTCCTACACCGATATTATGAAGTCATATAACTTTAAATAATATTGTTGAGAATGATAACTTAAAGTATGGTAGGATGTAAAATATTAATTACCATCTCAGCCTTTAACCTGGAATTGCTTTTTGATCCTCCTGTGTGTGGATCGGTGAGTTTCTTCCGAATTTCAATGTTTTTTTTGCATTTTTCCTATCAATGTATAGATAAAAACATATTGTTAGCATATTCCTAGTTATCTAAATGAATAATGTAAATATTGTGTTACCTTTGTCCTTTCATCCAAGCGGTAGTCAATAGAAGTGAAAATAAATTAGAAAGTTACAATAAATTAGAAAAAATAAAATAAAATAGTTAGTTGATCAATTGCTGTATATCAAAATTCAAACAACAAAAGCATAAGTATCAAATGATAGGAACTGACCTTTTTATGGTGATATTTCTGCAGGAATTGTAGAATCCAAGACAATCAACACTGAATAACAATGTCAGAGTGGTGATTCTTGGAAGCAAAATAGAGCCTGGCAAGATACAATTCTGGATGAGAACAGCTACAAGAATCTTATATTCAATGAAGACTGATTTAGAAAGACGACCCTGTCAAAACTGATGCTGAATCTTAGTAACAGTCCCTATGACTTAGTGACCCTCATGGTGCAAAACTGATGGTAACACAAGTTCTTACTTCAAGGTAAATAAGCGCTGGCTTAACGAAGTTGTTGGCTTGAGTTTCATGGGTGAATGTTTTTCCAGTGAAGAGAGAGGCCCCTCATGGTGCAAAACTGATTCTTATCCTAGAGTTTTGGTGTTAGCAGAGTCAATTGATTAGGTTGAAACTATAAATGGATAAAAAAAAAAATCAATATATCCTGGCAACAACACATTCAATGGCAGAGCCGTAGGCAGAGAACCATTGCTTCCTCTGACTTTTTTGTTCACTTATTGAACCTAAAATCTTGTCCTCTTACTTAATTTACCAAATACTGTTTAAGCTTTACATTTCATGCACATGGACATTGCAGAGGTTCCGATGTACAAGTGAATGGAGATGCTTTTACACTAGAGCCCAGGAAATTAGCATTTTCATTCATATAAAAAAATTTGTTATTACTTCTCAGATTGTCAGAGCTTAAAGGAATCATAGTCAATAAGAGAACCAACTTGCAAATCTAAATTACTAAAAAAAGTCTGCCCAACCTAAGAGGTTGAGACCTCTGACAGAAAGAACATCAAAATCTTCATAATCCCTTTGATGTTTCTAGGAGTCTGAAAGAAAGATGCCATTGAATAAGAGATCAAGATTGCCATTCAGAACATCAAAAGACAACATCTTATCTACTGCATACTGCATTGATTTCAGAAAAAAAAACAAAAAAACAAAAAAAAATCCATGAGTTTGTTAGAGAGATAGCAGGGCCTTTCATATAGCATCATGTAATTAAATGGAAATATAAAATCGTCACCTTGTATTGTTGATCTTTGGCTAATATTTTCTCATCAAACAGACGCTCAAACTCTTTCTCAGTCCCAATGGCCTCCAGTACAGATGATGCCCTCTTGACTACCTCCTTGGGTACCCCTATAATGTGTTAATCAATCTCCATTAAATGCACTAGTATTGCTCTACAAAGGGAGGGAAGGGAGGAGGAGGGGAGGTGGAGAGGTATAGCCGTATAGGGGAGGTGGAGAGGTGGGGATGATGGAGAGTAAAATAAATATAAAATTAGGTATAGGGTTAGTTGGGTTATAAAATCTGATTTTACATATAGCGACGGCTACAACCGTCGCCATTTAAAGGAACCGCCATTAAATACTATTAATCCGCGACGGTCGACCAACCGTCGTTATATATAGCATTCAGCGGCGGTTTTACTTAAACGTCGCTACAAAACCGCCGCTAACATCCTGTTTTTTTGTAGTGTTCGCTTGAAACCTGGAGAATAAAAAGACATAAGAGAGCAACATAAGAATAAAACAACCACCAAAAACCCATTTGTGATACTAAGCAATGCTTACCAGCGAAAGTGAATATAGAATCACACTATTATAGACAGCTGCTCCTTGTGGCTGCAACAATATTCCATAAGCAACATTCAGCTCAAAGCACATAAATAATACATAGAATGTCTGTGCTAGGAAAAATCATCTCGCATTAAGGAAGAGATAAATTTAAAATTGATTGCAAAGCCAATGCATGGCACGAATTACCAAGCAAACAAGAAATCGAAAAAAAAAGCTGTTGCAAAGCAGGAAACTGCTCAAGTAAGCCAAGGGTGTCAAGATCCTTAGTTCTCTGTTCATCACAACATGCAAACTCATGGATGGATTATGGCCCTCTTTTCCAACAATATCAATTACAATTTATTTTGAAAAAAGAAAGAATAAAAACAATGTCATGCAATTAAACTATTTGTCAATAACTAAATGCCAAGTTACAGTATAGACATGAGCATGTTGATAAGTAGAAGAATATATAACATGGATAAGTAGAAAGAATATACATGGATGCCACTGATCATGTCATATAGATGTTCACAGGGGACATTTTCCCATTTAATTGGACATTCTAAGATCAACCAACATTTTTTTTGCAAAATCACATTAAAAGACAGTGTGGTAGTCATCTTCTACTTGTTGAATGTACAGATATTAAGCAGAGGTGTTTTGTCTCTCAGGTTCTAAGATTGCCAAAACCACTCTCTCTCCTCTATTTGTTCCGCCTTCTTAGGCAGCAAATTGTATAGCATACAAGACACTTCGGGGAAAAACATTTAGGGAAAATTTTCAATGGAGACCGAGTCTGAACAATAAAAGAAAGAAAGACATTCTACACCAAATACTCTGCAAAATGGTTCCAGGCATAAAATGTTGGGATTTAACCAACTATGTGAATGAAAAAAAATAAGGAAAAACAAGATAGAGTGTAATCCCTTGATAAAACTAGAACTCTGATGTGTAGAGAACTCACTTTATTCACATTGCTTGAAACCAAATAATACATGGGTTTAAATAGGACTCACATGACCACTGAAAATACAAAGAGACTCTTAGAGAAACCAAAAGACACTTAGTAATACTAAAAGACACACTGGAACACCAAAAGACACATCTCTTCTAGAACTAGTCTAGATTAATCTCTATCATCCCTCCTTAAGCTAGACTATCACCATTCCAAGCTTCTTCTTCAACTTGTTGAATGTGTCGATCTTCAAAGCTTTAGTGAAAATATCGGCAACTTGATCTTGAGATCTGCAAAATTTCATACTGATATGTCCCTCCTTAACCAAGTCCCGAATGAAATGATATTTGATCCTTATATGCTTGTTTTTGCCATGAAAAACCGGATTTTTTGTAAGTGAAATAGCCGAACTGTTATCACAAAACAGTGTAGGAGAACTAACAGGTCCATGCTTGAGTTCACTCAAAACCCAAATCAACCAAAGTGTTTGACAAGATGCAAAAGCCAGTAAGACATATTTAGACTCGGTTGTAAAGAGAGTCACAATAGCTTGCTTTTTAGATGCCCATGAGATTGCGCCGGAACCAATATTAAAAACATATCCGAAAGTGCTTTTACTATCATCAACACTTCCTCCCCAATCACTATCACAATAACCTACCAAACTTGGTTCTTCCACTTTCGTGAATTGAATGCCTTCATGAATTGTTCCACTCACATACCTTAAGACTCTTTTTTCAGCTTCCCAATGATTTTGCCTAGGAGATTCCATGAATCTACTAAGCATACTCACCGCAAACATAAGATCGGGTCTAGTGGAAGTCAAGTACATAAGACTACCAACAAGACTTCTATAAAGAGTTCCATCAACATGCCTATTGTCTTCACATTTGCTTAGCTTCAAACCAGCCTCCATAGGTATGCTAATTGGTAGTGCGCCCTCCATTCTAAACTTTCTTAATAAATCTTTTGCATACTTCTGTTGAGTGATGATGATCCCATCTCTTTGTTGTTTAACTTCAATGCCCAAGAAATAATGGAGTAGTCCCATGTCGGTCATTTCGAACTCATTCATCATAGCTTTCTTGAAATCTTCATTCATACTTGAACAACTTCCGGTGAATATTAAATCATCAACATATAAGCATACTATCAAAAACTCACCATGAGATCCTTCCTTGGTGTATAGAGTATGTTCAAATGGACATCTTTTAAAACCATTCTTCAAAAAATAGCCATCAATACGACTATACCATGCCCTTGGTGCTTGTTTAAGCCCATATAAGGCTTTTTTTAAATGACATACTTTCTTTTCTTCTCCAATAGTCACATAACCAGGTGGTTGAGTTATATAAACTTCCTCCTCAAGAAAGCCATTCAAGAATGCCGATTTGACATCCATTTGATAGATTTTCCATTACTGTTCGAATTGTTTCAAGGCGAGCCACGGGTGCAAATACTTCTTGGAAATCAACACCATACTTTTGTTTGTAGCCTTTCACCACCAAGCGTGCTTTGTGCTTATCAACCTCGCCTTTTGAGTTCAATTTTGTTTTGTAAACCCACTTCACATCAAGGGGTTTCTTGTCATTTGGGAGATCAACAAGTTCCCAAGTCTTGTTTCTTTGAATAGCATCAATTTCATTATCCATTGCAAGCTTCCACTTCTCATCTTTAGAAGCCTCTTCAAACATAATTGGATCGACATCAACAAACAAAGCAAAATTAACCAAATCATCATCCAAATTGCTACTTGTTTGTTCATAAAGATCTTGGATACTCCTTGTCTTTTTCGAAGGGGAACTTGAACTTGAAGATGAAGAGGATGATGAAGTAGAATTGGGAGAAGAAGGTGGAACACCAACCTCTTCGTTTTCTTCAATTGGAGCTTCAATTTCTTCTTCGATTTCTATGCAACTTGAATTTTCTTTGGTTGCATTTTCTCTCCAATTCCAAGATTCTCCTTCATTGAACTTCACATCACGGCTTATAATTAGTTTCTTGGTGAGGGGATTGTACAACTTGTATGCCTTGGAACATTCACTATATCCAACAAAAATGCATTTCTCGGACTTGTCATCTAGCTTCTTTCTTCTTTCATCCGGTACATGTGAATAGGCAATGCTTCCGAAAATTCTCAAGTGATCAACACTTGGTTTGTGTCCGCTCCAAGCTTCTTGTGGCGTCTTGTCTTGCACACTTTTAGAAGAGGAACGATTCAACAGATAAACAACACATGCTACCGCTTCCGCCCAAAAGGAATTTGGCAATTCCTTGGCCTTCAACATACTTCTAGCCAACTCCATAATTGTGCGATTTTTTCTTTCGGCTACTCCATTTTGTTGTGGGGTACCACGGACTGAAAATCGATGTCGAATACCATGATCTTTTAAGAAATCTCGAAGCCCATGATCAATATATTCTCCCCCTTGATCCGAGCGAAGAGTTTTCAATAGGAAACCACTTTGCTTTTCAACAAAAGCCTTGAAATTTTTGAAACAACCATATACTTCCGATTTTTGTTTTAGAAAGTATATCCAAGTCTTCCTACTATAGTCATCAATGAAGGTAACAAAATAACGGTTACCACCAATTGAAGTAGTATGCATTGCCCCACAAAGATCGGTGTGCACAAGCTCAAGTGGCTTTGACGCTCTCCATGCATTCCCACTAGGAAAAGAATTCCTACTATGCTTCCCCAAGACACATCCTTCACATACTTTATCTTGAAGTTGAATTGTAGGCAAGCCCTCCACAAGATTCTTCTTGCCCATAAGAGATAGAGTTTTAAAACTCAAGTGACCATATCGATAATGTCATAGCCAAGACTTGTCTTGAATAGAATAGAAACATGAATTAATGTTACTTTGGAAAGATAAAGGAAACATTTTGCTTTTGGTCATTCCCACCTTTCCAATAATAACATCATTCTTATCTTTGATCTCACACAAAGCTCCCTTGAAATTTACTTCATACCCCTTCAAAAGAAGTTGCCCAACACTTAAGAGATTGTGCTTAAGGCCTGGAACATAAAATATATTTGAGAGCCGCTTTACTCCTTGCTTGGTTTGGACAAGAATATCACCCCTTCCTTTGACTTGAAGCTTGTTGTCATCTCCGGTTCTAACTTCACTTTGAAATGTCTCATTTATCTCCACAAAGGCCTTCTTGTTCCCGGTCATGTGGTTGCTACAACCACTATCCACGAACCATACATCTTCTAAGGAAGCTCCATGAACATTGCATGTAAGGAAAAGATTGTCTTCTTCCTCCTCATGCATAAAATTGGATTCTTTGTTGTCTTCCTCCATCCTCTTTCTACAATATCTCTTGACATGGCCATACATATGACAACGATGGCATTGAATATTTGATAAGGAAGATCTCTCTCTTCCACGATAAGATGAAGACTCACCATCATGAGATTTCTCTTGTCCACCATAGCCTCTTCCTCTACCACGAGAAGTGGCTCTTCCACGACCTCTTCCTCTCAAGCCATCTTTAGAGGAATCTCTAAAGGAGACTTGCGTTTGAAAGGCTTGTTCAATAGGACTAGAATCATATTGCTTCATTCGTAGTTCATGGGATTGTAGTGATTCCAATAAACTCTCCACCGACAAAGAAGATAAATCATTGGATTCTTCAATAACAACAACACTATACTCAAATTTTCGAGTCAAACTCCGAAGGATCTTTTCGACAATTCTTTGGTCTTCTAGATTCTCACCATTCAATCTCAATTGGTTGACAGTTGAGATAACCCGATTGAAGTATTCTTCAATAGTCTCGGACTCAATCATTCTTAGTGTATGAAACTCCTCTCGAAGGGTTTGTAGACGCACCATTTTGAATTTGTCATCTCCTTTGTATGAAGAATAAAGAATATCGCAAACTTGTTTAGCCGTTGTGGCTACTGAAATTTTGTTCAGAATAGCTTCATCTACTGTTTGCATAATGAAATACTTGGCTTTGTAGTCTTTCTTGCGGTTAGACTTCAACTATGTGAATGAAAAAAAATAAGGAAAAACAAGATAGAGTGTAATCTCTTGATAAAACTAGAACTCTGATGTGTAAAGAACTCACTTTATTCACATTCCTTGAAACCAAATAATACATGGGTTTAAATAGGACTCACTTGACCACTGAAAATACAAAGTGACTCTTAGAGAAACCAAAAGACACTTAGTAATACTAAAAGACACACTGGAACACCAAAAGACACATCTCTTCTAGAACTAGTCTAGATTAATCTCTAACATCCCTCCTTAAGCTAGACTATCACCATTCCAAGCTTCTTCTTCAACTTGTTGAAATGTGTCGGTCTTCAAAGATTTAGTGAAAATATCGGCAACTTGATCTTGAGATCTGCAAAATTTCATACTGATATGTCCCTCCTTAACCAAGTCTCGAATGAAATGATATTTGATCCTTATATGCTTGCTTTTGCCATGAAAAACCGGATTTTTTGTAAGTGAAATAGCCGAACTGTTATCGCAAAACAGTGTAGGAGAACTAACAGATCCATGCTTGAGTTCACTCAAAACCCAAATCAACCAAAGTGCTTGACAAGATGCAAAAGCCAGTGAGACATATTCGAACTCGATTGTAAAGAGAGTCACAATAGCTTGTTTTTTAGATGCCCATGAGATTGTGCCGGAACCAATATTAAAAACATATCCGAAAGTGCTTTTACTATCATCAACACTTCCTCCCCAATCACTATCACAATAACCTACCAAACTTGGTTCTTCAACTTTCGTGAATTGATTGCCTTCATGAATTGTTCCACTCACATACCTTAAGACTCTTTTTCCAGCTTCCCAATGATTTTGCCTAGGAGATTCCATGAATCTACTAAGCATACTCACCGCAAACATAAGATCGGGTCTAGTGGAAGTCAAGTACATAAGACTACCAACAAGACTTCTATAAAGAGTTCCATCAACATGCCTATTGTCTTCACATTTGCTTAGCTTCAAACCAGCCTCCATAGGTGTGCTAATTGGTAGTGCGCCCTCCATTCTAAACTTTCTTAATAAATCTTTTGCATACTTCTGTTGAGTGATGATGATCCCATCTCTTTGTTGTTTAACTTCAATGCCCAAGAAATAATGGAGTAGTCCCATGTCGGTCATTTCGAACTCATTCATCATAGCTTTCTTGAAATCTTCATTCATACTTGAACAACTTCCGGTGAATATTAAATCATCAACATATAAGCATACTATCAAAAACTCACCATGAGATCCTTCCTTGGTGTATAGAGTATGTTCAAATGGACATCTTTTAAAACCATTCTTCAAAAAATAGCCACCAATACGACTATACCATGCCTTTGGTGCTTGTTTAAGCCCATATAAGGCTTTTTTTAAATGACATACTTTCTTTTCTTCTCCAATAGTCACATAACCAGGTGGTTGAGTTATATAAACTTCCTCCTCAAGAAAGCCATTCAAGAATGCCGATTTGACATCCATTTGATAGACTTTCCATTCTCTTTGAGCTGCCAATGCAAGTACTGTTCGAATTGTTTCAAGGCGAGCCACGGGTGCAAATACTTCTTGGAAATCAACACCATACTTTTGTTTGTAGCCTTTCACCACCAAGCGTGCTTTGTGCTTATCAACCTCGCCTTTTGAGTTCAATTTTGTTTTGCAAACCCACTTCACATCAAGGGGTTTCTTGTCATTTGGGAGATCAACAAGTTCCCAAGTCTTGTTTCTTTGAATAGCATCAATTTCATTATCCATTGCAAGCTTCCACTTCTCATCTTTAGAAGCCTCTTCAAACATAATTGGATCGGCATCAACAAACAAAGCAAAATTAACCAAATCATCATCCAAATTGCTACTTGTTTGTTCATAAAGATCTTGGATACTCCTTGTCTTTTTCGAAGGGGAACTTGAACTTGAAGATGAAGAGGGTGATGAAGTAGAATTGGGAGAAGAAGGTGGAACACCAACCTCTTCGTTTTCTTCAATTGGAGCTTCAATTTCTTCTTCGATTTCTATGCAACTTGAATTTTCTTTGGTTGCATTTTCTATCCAATTCCAAGATTCTCCTTCATTGAATTTCACATCACGGCTTATAATGAGTTTCTTGGTGAGGGGATTGTACAACTTGTATGCCTTGGAACATTCACTATATCCAACAAAAATGCATTTCTCGGACTTGTCATCTAGCTTCTTTCTTCTTTCATCCGATACATGTGAATAGGCAATGCTTCCGAAAATTCTCAAGTGATCAACACTTGGTTTGTGTCCGCTCCAAGCTTCTTGTGGCGTCTTGTCTTGCACACTTTTAGAAGAGGAACGATTCAACAGATAAACAACACATGCTACCGCTTCCGCCCAAAAGGAATTTGGCAATCCCTTGGCCTTCAACATACTTCTAGCCAACTCCATAATTGTGCGATTTTTTCTTTCGGCTACTCCATTTTGTTGTGGGGTACCACGGACTGAAAGTTGATGTCGAATACCATGATCTTTTATGAAATCTCGAAGCCCATGATCAATATATTCTCCCCCTTGATCCGAGCGAAGAGTTTTCAATAGGAAACCACTTTGCTTTTCAACAAAAGCCTTGAAATTTTTGAAACAACCATATACTTCCGATTTTTGTTTTAGAAAGTATATCCAAGTCTTCCTACTATAGTCATCAATGAAGGTAACAAAATAACGGTTACCACCAATTGAAGTAGTATGCATTGCCCCACAAAGATCGGTGTGCACAAGCTCAAGTGGCTTTGACGCTCTCCATGCCTTCCCACTAGGAAAAAAATTGCTACTATGCTTCCCCAAGACACATATTTCACATACTTTATCTTGAAGTTGAATTGTAGGCAAGCCCTCCACAAGATTCTTCTTGCCCATAAGAGATAGAGTTTTAAAACTCAAGTGACCATATCGATAATGCCATAGCCAAGACTTGTCTTGAATAGAATAGAAACAAGAATTAATGTTACTTTGGAAAGATAAAGGAAACATTTTGCTTTTGGTCATTCCCATCTTTCCAATAATAACATCATTCTTATCTTTGATCTCACACAAAGCTCCCTTGAAATTTACTTCATACCCCTTCAAAAGAAGTTGCCCAACACTTAAGAGATTGTGCTTAAGGCCTGGAACATAAAATATATTTGAGAGCCGCTTTACTCTTTGCTTGATTTGGACAAGAATATCACCCCTTCCTTTGACTTGAAGCTTGTTGTCATCTCCGGTTCTAACTTCACTTTGAAATGTCTCATTTATCTCCACAAAGGCCTTCTTGTTCCCGGTCATGTGGTTGCTACAACCACTATCCACGAACCACACATCTTCTAAGGAAGCTCCATGAACATTGCATGTAAGGAAAAGATTGTCTTCTTCCTCCTCATGCATAAAATTGGATTCTTTGTTGTCTTCCTCCACCCTCTTTCTACAATATCTCTTGACATGGCCATACATATGACAACGATGGCATTGAATATTTGATAAGGAAGATCTCCCTCTTCCACGATAAGATGAAGACTCACCATCATGAGATTTCTCTTGTGCACCATAGCCTTTTCCTCTACCACGAGAAGTGGCTCTTCCACGACCTCTTCCTCTCAAGCCATCTTTAGATGAATCTCTAAAGAAGACTTGCGTTTGAAAGGCTTGTTCAATAGAACTAGAATCATATTGCTTCATTCGTAGTTCATGGGATTGTAGTGATCCCAATAAACTCTCCACCGACAAAGAAGATAAATCCTTGGATTCTTCAATAGCAACAACACTAGACTCAAATTTTCGAGTCAAACTCCGAAGGATCTTTTCGACAATTCTTTGGTCTTCTAGATTCTCACCATTCAATCTCAATTGGTTGACAGTTGAGATAACCCGATTGAAGTATTCTTCAATAGTCTCGGACTCCTTCATTCTTAGTATATCAAACTCCCCTCGAAGAGTTTGTAGACGCACCATCTTGACTTTGTCATCTCCTTTGTATGAAGAATAAAGAATATCCCAAGCTTGTTTAGCCGTTGTGGCTACTGAAATTCTGTCCAGAATAGCTTCATCTACTGTTTGCATAATGAAATACTTGGCTTTGTAGTCTTTCTTGCGGTTAGACTTCAACTCGGCCAAGTCTTGTGCATTTGTTTCATCTTCGAGCTCTTGGAAACCAATCTCTACGATCTCCAATAGGTCTTGTGAACCAAATAAGGCCATCATCTTCATTCTCCAATGATTGTAGTTTTTACTGGTAAGAAAAGGAAGTGGAGGTTGGACGGAATTGTTGTTGTTGAACGCCATGGTTTTCTCGACTAGGCTCTGATACCAATTTGTTGGGATTTAACCAACTATGTGAATGAAAAAGAAGATAAAGAAAACAAAATAGAGTGTAATCTCTTGATAAAACTAGAACTCTGATGTATAGAGAACTCACTTGAAACCTCCACTTCCGTCCAACCTTGGCGTTCCAGATTAATCTAAACTAGTTCTAGAAGAGATGTGTCTTTTGGTGTTCCAGTGTGTCTTTTAGTATTACTAAGTGTCTTTTGGTTTCTCTAAGAGTCTCTTTGTATTTTCAGTGGTCAAGTGAGTCCTATTTAAACCCATGTATTATTTGGTTTCAAGGAATGTGAATAAAGTGAGTTCTCTACACATCAGAGTTCTAGTTTTATCAAGAGATTACACTCTATCTTGTTTTTCCTTATTTTTTTCATTCACATAGTTGGTTAAATCCCAACAAATCTAGTCTAGATTAATCTCTAACATAAAACCCATTAAAAATCCATTCCCCCGTCATCAAATAATCTAAAACATCTAACAAAATATGGACAAATTGTAATACAAACCTGCAATACGAGCATCACATTCTTTGATAAAATTGGTGAATCTTGAATCGCCAGGTGCCAATAAAGCACCTGCTTCAAAGGCGGTCTTTGCAGTTTGGAACTCCTCTAACTTTAAACAGGCAGTCCTGAAAGCAGAGACAGGAGGGAACTTTATAAGATACAACTCACAAAGGAAGTGAATGAATGAGAGTTAAGCTGCACATTATATCCAATAAGAACAAAATTTCATGAAACAAACAACCGTTAGCATGAAGATATCAAATGACTCCACAGACAAGGATTAATCATGATATCCAACTTCATAGAAAATAGGTAATAAATCATTGAGCAGTACACATCAACATGCCCCCCTACGAGTTTTGAAAACCTTGGACACGACCTCAAAAAGCATTGTGAAGTGAAACACCAGAGACTGTGATCCGGGCATTCACTAGACATGGTTTTATCAAGGTGTGACTGAAGCATCTGGCATGCTACTTTACTCGCAATTCAATCGTCAATTCTTCATTAGCTAATGTAATGGCATCATTTGAAGTTCATGAATCATAGTTTACTATCTAAAAATAAATAAATAAATAATTTACAAAAAAAAAAAAAAAAAAAAAAAAAAAAAACTCTGGAAGGAATCATTACTTAACCACTTAACCATTGGTTGCCTAATCAACATGAATCTACTATAAAATGAAGAAAACAACAATATGGAGTATCTTGCATTGTGCTATAATTCACGAAACCAACTTCTGTCAAAGTGTAAGTTTCTCACCCTTTGCGCAAGTGTGCCTTAACCATGGAAGGATCCAACTCAATTGCTTTGCTTGCATCGGCAATCGACTCTGTCCAATTATAAACTCAAGTTGAGTGCAGGTAAAAGAAAGTACTCATAGAAAGTAAAACTTAAAAAAAAATCATAAATTAAATAGGAATTCTAAAAGCACAAGTATATGTTATGAATTACCGAAGGAAACATTAAGTTATTAAGTTGTGCAATTGAAGCAGAAAACATTTTGCACCCAATTCGTGAAATAATGCTAAAATTGGGTTGTCAGGATTAGGAACCTTCACCTAAGTAGGGCCCTAATTGATTTGGGAATCAAAATAGGAAGGAACATAAGAAAGTTGATCTGTCAAGAAGTTTTCACTTGGCTCAATTTATGAACAGCTGGTTAGCCATGTTGCAGAGTAAGGGTGCAATCCCAGAATGTATGCATTGATGATCAGAGGTATAAAAATCGAGGAAGCGTGTCCAAGATACAGCCAAGTGAATGAGAGAATTTTTTGCCCGATTCTCTATTGCTTTCTGGCCAACCAAATATTGGATCATTTTGTATTTCTTTTCGTAGTAGAGTAAATGACCACAAATTCCTAGAATATGTTATTAGGAGTTTGCATTACAAGAACTTTAACCACATAAAGGAAGCTCATATCTGTTACTTTTTTCATTGCTAAGCAACTCAGAATCATGCAATATCTAAATGAACAAAGAAGAAAAACTCTTAACTTGGCAGTTACAATGAATAATTTGATCACTTTATGGCACACCACTGAAAACATAGGAATATGAACAGATTCTTGTCAATGGTGTCAATTCAATAATACATAACCAACGCCAATCAGACAATATTTAATCAAAGTAAACTCTGATCCAATCCAAAAGAATTACCAATAAATATCTTATCGCAACCATTGAATTTTCAGAAAGCCAAGTATTGATTCTTCAAAATATCATTATTAAAATATTGGGAGCAAGATCCAAATCCAAAAACAAACACTAAATCCATATCCCACTTGTACAAATGTCGCGGAAATTCAACTAACAATTGCACTCAATGACATTAGCATTTAAATTCTTATCGATTTTTCAATAGTTTCACCAATGACAAAAAACACAAATTTGATCCAAAACCATTTGGTTGGGTTTCAGTTGGTGTGTGCAATTCAATGCCACACACTTCTACTTCCTTTTTACTTCATTTTAAAGCTTAGTCAATGCAATATGTTATGATACTGAAAAACTTTCAAAAACATAACTAACACAGACCTACATAGTGTGTTTATACAATGAAACACTTTAAAAAATAACACAACTAAATCCCTATACTCGCAAAACTTTGATTCACATTAATACAAACAATATAAATTTAGTATATCGAAATTAGGGCACAAACAAATTACAATCATCAAATTCAACCAATAAATTAAAGAAAAAAGAATAAATAGATTGAAATGTTGAAAAACTGTTCATTGATTGCAAAACTCGAAGAAAGAACATGAAGAAATTAAAGAGATAGAAATTGAGAAAGCGAAGAAGAAGAAGAAGAAGAAGAGATACCAGTGAAGTTGAGGAGTTTGATATTGGCTTGAGCGCGGTCAGCGAAGAGATCTGCCTTGTTAGGATCCATAGCGATGGCCTGAGTGTAGAGATCGACAGCGAGTTCGAAGTTGTCGTCCACTAATGCCTCTTTGGCGCTCTTTTCCAGATCCTGAACTCCTCCATGAAGACGAAGAAGGTGCTTGCAGGTTTCTTAGGCGCGTTTGGATCCTTGCCTTTCTCGCTGGTTTCTTGCTGACTCGCCGAGTTCTTCACAGCCAAACTGACGTCGGCTTTCTTGCCTTTCGGTCTGCCTCCTTTCATAGCGAATCTTCTAGGGTTACGCTCCTCACCGATTTCTTCTCAGCCATTTCTTCTCTCACACAAAAATCCCAAATCTCAGCGATTTCTTCTCTCTCACAAAACCCCTAAATCTCTATTTCTTCTCTCTCACTGCTGAGGTTTGGGTGACGTGCGGCTCCCAAACATATTCGCGCCCAAAGTTTTTTTTTTTTATATATATATTTTTTTTTTCAAAAAATTTCATTGGGTACTGCTTATACCGTAGCAATCAGTTTTTATTTGTAAAATTTAGCTACGGTTTATTCTGAATTTAGCCACGATTTTCCCGTCACAAACACAATTTTTATGATTATGCCATGGGTCAACTACCAAAAGAATTAGTGACGATGTCTTGCTGTCTCAAATCTTTTAAGTTTTTTTGTAGTGGAGACGGCTTATACCGTAGCAACCAGTTTTTATTTGTAACTTAGCGACAGCTAATATGCCGTCGCAAATATTTTAATTAGCTACGGTTTATTCTAAATTTAGCCACGATTTTTCCACAAGCACAGTTTTTATGATTATGGTCTTGGTCCGCTATCAAAAGCATTAGTGACGGTATTTTGTTGTCTCAAATCTTTTAATTAGAGACCGAATCATACTACCGTCTCTAATATTTGTAGCTATTAAGCATTTTTTTTTGTAGTGAGTGCAAAATCTTGTCACTTCCAACTGTTAAAAATCATCATGGCAAATTCTTACCGAATAGAGCTGGTTTTTTTTTTTTTTTTCCATTATAGAATTTAGTGTCCTTTTTCTCATATAGTCTTTAGGCTCTGCTTGCAGCTATTTCATGATGTTCTGTTTAACACTTAGATCCTTAGGAACTGTAGAATCTATCTTATGAATTTCAGGCATGCTTAAGATAATATACTCTTAGATGGAAGTTTTTTTTCATGTTCAGGGATGTAAATGAAATAAGTTTTATTATCTGAGATCCTTACTTTAAGTCTGCTAGAAATTCTTCTCTTAGAAAGGTCAAAATCTCACCCTTGCTCAGCGTATATGAGCAGTATGCTGAGAAACAAAATGAGCGTAGGCTTGAAACAAAATTCCCTTGCAACTCTGAATCATATTATTCTGTGTGTGTGTGTATGTTTTTAGGCTTGAGAATGATCTTATAGTTGCATAGTCCATGGTATTTTGTTACTTTATATGAACTCTTGTTAATGTTAAACTATAATTATTAAGACACGTTTCTTGCTTTAAACCAAGAGATGAATAGCTTACATCTGGGCATTATGTCTGTCTTTTGAGTATATTACTTTACCACTGTTAAGCAAGGTTTAAGAAGCTGATTTAAGGAAATGCTTAGAGGCCTATTCCTACATGTGAAGTGGTGGGTATAGGGTTGAGGTATTGTTGGAGTTTGTATAGCAAATAACCAATATTAAAGAGAAAATATGTGTCTTTTGCACTTGAAGAAAAAAAATGTGTCTTTTGAATTAAGAAATGATGTGTCTAATCAACACACCCTTTTGTTCTCTATATATTGAAGACAAAAACAAGTTTTTCAAACACATTAATTTTTTCTAGAGTTATTCATTCTTCTTCACTTCTGAGAGAGATTGCATACAGTAAATTCGCCATAACCAACACCCTTGTGCTACGATGTTGGTATTAGATAGTTGAATCCTGGTAGTCAAACGCCTAAAGAACTATATCACCGAGTAGGGGCGAATTCTGTATATAGGACATAGCGAATCCGCTAGCCTCTATCCACAAATCAAAACATACTAATTCCTCCAATTCAAGATAGTGATTTCGCAAGCCTCAATCTGCAATACAAGTTAGTAGAATTATTTATTTTATTTAATTTCCTTGTAATCAATTTATAATGCAAATAATATTTGTATTATTATATTATTTATTTCAAATAAATTTATACATTGTTTTGATTGTTCTCTAACAGGTTATACCCTCAAGGGTACATGACAGGCTTAGGCTTTTATATGACTCGTGCCTTATGACTACAACCTCATAGAGCTACCATGCTCTTTTTATGTATACAAGTATTAGATCGGCACCTTTGCTGCTAAATGGTAGTTTCGTCATAGCTATTATATGATCTTTGTTATCAATTAAGCCTACAAAATCCTTGTTCTTTAATATCCGATATCATACCTTCAGGCATTCAACTTGGCAGCATCAAACCAAAGGTAAAAGGCGTAACCTCAGTTGCTTTTGCCTTAAATGACTTTTACTTATTTTTTCTTTTGTGGTATATTGTTCTGATGTAGATCTATACATTTAGAATTCAAAGTAAGAATTTTCTATTACATGGTCCACGTGTATTTTAAATTGTCGTGTATGTGCATCATATACATAGAAGAGAGCAAGAGAGAGATATTGGTTTCCCCCTCTTCAGGTTAGGTGTTTATTGGAGTTTAAGTTCGTGTTCTTCGACAATGGGTCAATGAAGCACTACGGATCAAGGTATGTCGTGACTTTTAGTGATTCAAGATCATTTAGTTATGTTTACATGTGGAATAGAACAGAAAATTATTGTTGGGTTTTTTATACTCCTACTTATGGTTCATGTCATGCAGGCTGCTAGTAGGATGGTACATGGAAGGGAATGTATCGACATAAGACCGCTATGACTCACATTAGTAAGTTGTTTGATGATGACATTATGATGGTCAATTAATGATAATATATGGATTGGATTCATTATTTTTGAAATAGTGATCGTGTGTCAATTGTTTTGTAGTAAAACCCATGATGAGTCAATTTTTAAGAAGCTCTTACTAAAAGTAGGCTTGTGGCAAATAGTATCATAAGTTCAGGATTCGAACCTTGCCTGAGGCGTTTGGGGTGGGAGAGGCTAAGAGATAATATATATATATATATATATATATATATATATATATATATATATATATATATATATATATATTTTTTTTTTTTCTCAAAAAATTATCATAGGGGCCAAGTGGGAGAATCTAAGAACTTTTTATTATGTGGCCCACATGTATTTTAATGTTAAATATTTTCAAATACTTGGGTTATTACCTCATTGAAGGAATCCTATCATAATAAAAATCCTATTGCAATAGGAGTTGTAAGTTTCCTATAGATGATACGCCAAACTGTCTTCTGATTAATACCGTATACGTGTCATGATAATCTCGTCAACATAACAAAGCAGGTCTGATTGCACGCCCATTATGGGCAGGATCCAGAAAGTCAGACCCAAATTGTAATGCGCCACTAAGCCCACATGTCAAACCCAATACTTGTAAGCCCTGATAAGGCAAGAGTAAGCTCTGGCATGGCAAGTATCTAATGGATTGACCCAAGACAGGCTTGCCAACAATACATTGGTTCCGACTAGGAAACAAATACTAGAGTATAAGTCGGGCAATGAAACTTCCTTGCATTGACAACACTCAGAAAGAGAAATCTCTCCTGTAAATCTAGGAGCACAAATCGTGTAGGAAATTTTTTCTATATGGACAACTCCTGTCACACCCCGATTTTTGAGAAAACGAAATCCTAATATCCACGTAGGGTTATTCGTTTCTCCAAAACTCGGGATGTGAAAATTCATTAACAACAGAAACATTTAGCAGCATCAACAACTAAGATATTTAGAAAATTGAAAAAAAAAAAAAAAAAACTCTAACCATGAACTCTTGCCATATATACAAACATTTAAACATTGGGCATAGAAAACAGATAGTGTTTGGATGTTAAAAATCCTGATTTTGCAATATTTCGTGAGTTTTCTTCATTCTTTTATTTATTTATTTTTGTTTTAAAATAACCTATAAATATAATGGAAGGTTATATTTTTTGTGTTTGGTTTGCGGAATATCCAATGTTTGTGAGTATTTCTCACTTTTAATTAAGTGAAATATATTTATGACATTTTATTTCGTACTTTTAACATTTCATTGGACAAGCAAAGATACAATTCACGATATGAATATTGACAGCATTGGTTGATATTATACATTGCAATACAATTACCGTGGTTAGTATATGATATATTAATGTAACTAGTCATATTATTAAATATTTAAGTTATTCTATTGGCGATGAATGAATAATGATGATGACCTAATGTTATATTATTGTCACTATTGTTACTATAAATGATTGTTATTGTATTAGTAGTGAATGATGAAGATGATGACCCGTAATGTAGATAATTTTGTACTATTTGGAAAGCAAACAAATAAATTAGGTTCATAATTTATTATTTAATACTTAAATGTTAAAAATGTGTGGATTATTGATTATTAGGAGATTTTTTTATAATTATTGTGTTCTTTATAATAATATATTGGGAACTATTGAAATATTTTATTCTCAAATAAAGTGGATAAAATTGAATTTGAGAGTGGGTATGAATGAAAAACTGAGTATTTATTGGAGGAGCCTTTTTTTGTTGAGGTGTTAAGCTAAAGTGAGTGAGACCATAATTTATAAATTTTTGTAAATGGTTTTTTTTTTTTTATAATTTGGATTATATATATATATATATATTTTAGTTTCTCTTCATGGGTTTTTGGAATTGAAAGGTTGGATTCTAGCATGTGGTTGGGTTGTTTGTACTTGTTTGAAATTAGATATGTAATGAGTTATTTGTTGTTGTAATATATATTTATTTATGTAGTGGTATAAATGCGCTAAGGTACAATAATGATAATTTGAGTATGGGTTCACACACAAATGTATATATATATATATGCTGACATTTTATATGGTTAACAATGTCATTAAACTTATAAGTAGTCTAAGCCTTATGGACTCATGAGTCTATAGTTCTTTATTACTACTTAAGAGAAGTTAAAGGGTCTTTGGGTTTTTGTCTTTGTGATGGTTTATGTAAGAAATGTGTGAACTTTACACCTTTGGTTTACGAGTCTTATATGAATTGACGAGTTTCATTTTAGGCAATCCATTATGTGATTTTAGGCATGTTTGAGAACGAGTTTGTGTTGTTTGTAATGTTTTGTGTCACAAATGTATGAACTTTATTATTCTGCTTTGTTTGATGTGTGACTTTTTTGTAGCTTGGCTTTTCTCATTAAACTATCATTTTCAGCTAATGTCCTGAGAATTTGTTTAGGAAATTGCTAGGTTGTTCAAAAAAATAATTGGATGATATTGTGGTTAAATTGTTTATGATTTGACAATGTGCCAAATGTTATGCTTCCCCAAAAGAATGGGTGGATTTAGTTATGAATGACAAAGTGTCATTGTAAAGGAATTTGAAATATAAAAAATAAATGTTATTGATAAACTTTTATTCCTGAAAATTTAATCACCTGGAACTGTATCAATTAGAACTACCACATCTATCACTGTTTATGTTTTTCTCTCTCATATAGAGAAACTAAATTACCTTCGGGTTAGGTCTTACGGAGTAGGGCACCCATTTTCTTATAGAAAAACTAAATTACCTTCGGGTTGGGTCTTACAGAAAGGGGATGATTTTGAAATGCCTAAAATATGTTTGATATTTATCCGTAAAAAATGTGTCGTGACTTTATGCGCATTGATAGCCCAAAGGTGGATTTTTATTACTCATGCAGTTAGAAGTATCCGGTGATGCATGCTTGTATGTAATGTGTCCCCACTTAGGCATGTATTACGGAGAAGCCCTTTATATGAGAAAGGCATATATACATGCATGTATGTTCGGCACGGAGGTGGTGCAAATGTGGTATCGTCTAAGTGATCAATTCAATAAAAATGAATAATATGCTTAAGTCAAATATTGTACGAAGACAACTGTTTTAATTAATGAATACAAATTATTTAGAAATTACATTCATACTGTTTCTAACCCTTTTCATGCAGGATGACAAGTCCACTAACATTTATGCAGGACTGACTTGCTATGGTCAACCTCTATAGTGTAAGTATAGGTAATTAATTATTTATTGTCAGAAATTATTAGAGTGAAACGTCTGCCTCCTTGAAAAACTACCTGTTTGAGTGGTTGTTTGTTGTTTATGTTTAGTTTGATATTATCACTTGCAGATTTATTGATATTGGGAATGAAGATTACTCATACCAGCTTAATTACTGACCCAAGTGAGCTTTTGCTTCTTGGGTACATTCCTCTTGGAATGTAGTCAATTAGTTTGTCTTAGGTTTAGAGATTATCGAACAGCGCTATTGGAGTTTCTTTAGTGGGGCGAACCTCGTTAAAGAGTTTCCTGATTAGAGTTTTCTTTTGTTTTTTCATTTTTATAAATTATTCTCAGTTGTTGCTGCTAAATGTTTCTATGGATTAGGTCATTACAGCTCCCAACAAGGAAATGATATCTAGTAAGATCTTTTTTCCTAAACTACATCACCAACGACCTAATCGAATAAGGACTTACACTATAAAAAGGAGATAAGGTCGATGAACAAAGGTACTCTACAAAAACCCAATTTACATCTTTAAGTCTCTCCTAAGCCTTATCTAACTTAAGCATTAGAGTGTCATCGACCGCCACACGGTGGTCTTTGGCTCACGTGCGTTCTCTGTGCAGGTTCAGGTAAAGGCAAGGAATGAGAGCAAAAATTGACTACATCACCTATAATTGATTTCCTACTTTGATAAAAAGTGTGAATTATTGTTCAATTAGGAAACTTGTAACAGAATTAGAGGATCTTGGTAAGACTTGTTGTTAAGCGGTGCCGCCTGATTTGGGTGGGCACTGGATTGATCTCATGATATCTTGTAATATCTTCTTACATAGCGAAGAAGAATTATAGACATTTCCTTATAGGGGACAGATCTGGCTTCCATCTTTTGTGGCTCCTGAGATCCCACTCGCCACTGTTGTTGGGTGATAATACAACAACTAGTTTGTGGCAGTTGTCCGCTCTGGGTTTCATGCGTGACTTCCCAACTGGAAGGCAGCTTGGCGTAGCGGGGTTCCGATGAATGTGACATTCTTTCCAGTGACGTTAACTCAGACGTTTTTACCTGGATGGTCATCCTCCTTTTGCCTCATGTTCCAGTTTCAGTCCCTTTCGCAAGGTAGTCCGTCAGGTTGAAGATGTCTACGTTTTGTTTCGAGGCTCGTGTTGGCACCTTTGAATCATCTCCGCAAGGCTATTTGTCAGGGTAATGAATTGAGTGTTTTCCTTCGTCTCCTGTTTTGGGCATTTTACTCTTTCCACCTTCTCTTCTGGAGACGGATTAGCAGATCAGAGTCTCTACCCTTGTTTCAACAAATAGATGATTGCATCGAACTTAGATACTTATAGTGTATAAACTGATGTACTAACTGGTCAACAAGCTTTGTAATAACTCTCATTGCAATTATAAAATTTGTTTTATTTCTGGAATGTATTGTGTACGGACAACTCTTCTACACTGAAATGAAAAACAGAAAACAAGAAACGAAATCAAAGCAATAAATAATTTAACTCCGAGCGGAGCCTAAGCTAATCCGACCCAGAAGGAGACGCAAATGGTCCTGGCTCGGATTGCGTGGTCCCTCTAGCAAAGTTGTTATTTTTTTTAAAAAAAGCTAACGAAGTTACTTAATAGTGGACTTCGTGCTGGCGAGCAGTTCCTTGTTGATGAACAACTCTTGGAGTTGGTGCCCGTTTGCTGAAGTATTGTTACTTGGCTCTTTTTTAGTCTGGATTGCCTCGCTAGCTTTGACTTCTGGATCTCCGCATAGCTGCTCCTATGATATTTGGGCTTATTTGCCTTAATAGAGTAACCCACCTCTTTTGTCTTGGCCCGATGCCTGACATGTAGGTTCTGTGAGCTCGAGTTGTAACTGGCAACCGTTTAGCTGCTTCAAGGCTGCATAATGACAGTCTCTTGCTGCTGGCTGATCTCTTCGGATAGTCACTTGAGCATGGTTGGTTGTATATTTTATGCATTGGTGCCGGGTGGATACCTCTATTTCCATATGATGTAGCCAGGGCCTTCCCAGAATGATGTTGTAGGTGGACGGGGTGTCAACTACCATTAATTCTTGGACAAGGTACTTCCGTAGATGTGGCTTTCTTGCCACCGCCATTAGATTTATCTTCCCGACGGTGAAACATTTTTTCTCCGCTGAATTCGATCATAGGGTGGCTAGCGGGTGTTAGGTTCTTCTCTTGTAGCACATGTTGCGAAATGCACTGAGGAAAAGACATTTAATGAGCTTCCAGTGTCCACCAAAGCTCTCTTTACCTCTCACTTAGTGATAATGACGGAGATGACCAGGGCGTCATTGTGAGGAGAATGTACCCTCTAGAGATAACTCTCCGTAAACGTTAGTGATGGGATTGGGTTGTGAACTCGTGTGTGTTGCACTGTTGGTCCTCATACTGATATGGTGTCCGCATCTTGGTCAGTGTCTTATTATAGGACCTGTTTGACTGCTCTCCCTCGGGACCGACCCCGTGGAGGACGTAGATGATGCCAAGATCTTCCTTTTTCGATCTCTTTCACAACGTCTACTCTTTCCTTTGCTCGGCCATGCCTTCTGTCCGAGCCTGGGAACTCCTTGAGTTTGCCTTTTCTTATCCAACAATCAACTTCTCCTCTGAGGTTTCTGCAATCCTCAGTATCATGTTTGCCTTCCTTGTGGTAGGCGCAGTATTTGTTGTTGTCGCGGAAATGAACCAAGCATAATTGAGAAATTTAGCGAATGCTCGAACCTATGGAATCCCTGCATAAAAGACGTAAGAGTAACGATTCTCTAAGACTGCGAGCAGGCATGGCCGTATCATCCGTCTGCGTAGCCAGAGAAAATAAAGCTTGCTCAGTCCTCTCTTACTAGACTGGCTACCTATGCCCATTGGTGGATTTCCCCTAAGCACCTTCATTAAGCCTAAGAAGAAGAGGGATTTCAAGTCCGAAACCCAAGGTCAAGTGCCCCAAAGGGGGAGTGAATTCCCGCAGGTAATTTCTCTTATAAGGCAAATCGCTCTAGTGTTTTAGAGCACAAGAAGTTGTTGATGAGCGAATAAGAAGGGGTTTCCAACTGGAATCGATGGCGCAGCCTAGCAAGGTTTCCTTGCTGCTTAGGCAGCCACTTCAGCTCTTCCCAATCCTTGATGGAATCAAGGATGTCGGACAAACTGGTGTTGATAGGGGTGGCAAATCTGGACCCGACGTAATTCAAGGCATTGTCCTACCTGGGGCGGCCTGAGTCGGTCTTACTATTTGTGCGCTTCTTCTTGTTATTGTCGTCATCCTCTTTCTTCTTCCCTTATTTCCTATCCTTTGAGACAAATGATTTCTTGTCTGACTCCGCCTCTCTTTTGGCGGCCAACATTTCGTCTAGAGTGATGTATCTCTAGGCATTTCTGAGCAAGTCCGTCATATTGGTTGGGGGGCTCAAGGTGAGGAAATCATAGAGCTTGCCTCTTCTTAGACTCGAAGGGAAAGCCGTGACGGCGGTGTCATCACTACAGTCGTCGATGAGGGTCAACTCATCATTAAAACGAGTGACGTACTCCTTTAACGTTCCATTATGTTTTTGCTTTTAAGGTCAGCAAATAATTCAGGCCCTCCTAAGCCTTTGGCTTCCCACGAAGCATGTAAGGAACACCAATGCCAACAACAAATATGAATCAACGGATTTCGGAGAAAAGTTGTGGAACCACGTCAGTGACGACGTCTTCAGGCTTGTAGGAAATGACCGACACATTATTGCATCAGGCCCTTCTTTGAGGGCCATTATGTATTGAAAGTGGCGCAGGTGATTGGTCGGGTCTCCTGTCCCGACATAAAACTCCAACTTCGGTGGGGTGTATTTTTTGGACAGCGGTTCGTCCATGATATGGTCCATGAACGGAGGGACCGTGAGACTGAACAACACATCTGGGTTTGTGGCCCCGTTAGGGAGGGGGTTGTGCGAGACGTGCTTGTCGGCTCTGAGCGCTGGGTCTTTATTGGTCGTGCCTCCGCCTCTTATCCATTGAGAAGTTTCTAGGGTCGTGCGGCTCTCCTGAACATGCTCACTGGAACTTTATGGGAAACAAGCCCTTCCCTGCTCACAGTCTCCCTCTGCAGGTGAAGGATTCCGTCGTTTGAGAGCCTCCAGTGTCTTTGTTATATGCTGCATCTGTGTTGAGAGTAGGTCCATCCTCGGGTCTGCTGCAGTCGCCACCGAAACGGGGGTCTGAGAAGGTTCCTTCCATGGCGGTGGTGGAACTGGCGGCGCTCTGCCGGTTTGAGCATTTGAAGGATAGGCAACATCTTCATTGTTGCAAGACCTTGTCGTTACCATCTCCCTGATTCACTAGAAAAGGTGGACCTACATTTCTTATTGAGGAACTTTGTCCCTCCCCACGGACGGCGCCAAACTGATGTAGTCAATTTCTGCTCTCCTTCCTTGCTGCTTACCTAGACCTACACAGGTAGCAAACGTGAGTCAATGATGACCATGTGGTGGTCGATGACACTCTGATGTTTAAGTTAGATAAGACTTAGGAGAAGCTTAAAACTGTAAACTGGGTTATATTCGTACATCTAGTTCATCGACCTCTTCCTTTTATAGTGAAGGAGTCCTCATTCAGCTAGGCCTTTGTTGGCGTAGTTTAGGAAAAGTGATCTTTCAGATACTTGCCTTAGAGGTCTTGCAAGTATTGGACCTGACTGTGTGACGTGTGGGCTTACTGGCTCATTGCAACTCGAACCCGACTGTTTGGATTCTGCCAATGATGGGCTTGCTACTGTTTGAGCCTCGCTGGATTAAGCGTGTAATCGGGCCTGCTTCGTTCTATTGACGAGATTATCATGACATGTGTACGGTGTTGATCAGAGGATGGTTTGATGTATCATCAATGCCAATACGACACCATTTTGTTCTTTAGAAAAAATTTTAGACAAATAATATTTCATTTTGATAAGGGGTATATGCTTGTCTAAACAGGAAAAGCACTATCAACTTAATAGATTTCTATAGGAGTTACACCACTTTTTTCTTTTTAAACCATCGAAACTTGGATTATGTAACACTTAATTGCTTGAGATCGGAATGAAACTAGCAGTTTCCATCAGTAAGTCATAGATTACAGAATTGGAAAACTATAATGCTACGTATTTGCTTAAGAAAGCCTCTTTGAGCATTCAGGAAATCATGAACAAGTAAAGGTTTTGGACCTGGTGGACATGATGTTATGACATAATCTTCTTCAGAGGACCTGAGTTTGTGGATGTCAAGACAATTTTTTTCTTGTGTAACTTTGTCACTAATAGATATCTAGAACTAGCAACGAAGATATGTAATTTAATGAACTGTTTTTTTTTTTGCAGTTTGAGATCAGTGAAAGATGCCAATCCTACAAAACCTAAGAAGAAGGAAGATAATTGATTTTGTTGATCATCAGATCCAGAGTTCAGTGTTGGCCTCATTTTGTTGTTTTCCTTAATTACTATGGTGAGATGTAGAATTTGTTATGAACTCGTTGTCATAAACATATATTTCAGGTCTTCCTTCACCAGAAAATAAGAGTAAATTAAACCAACCAAATATGTAATAAAAACATAAAATCCTGAAGCTTTAAATTACTGTCAACTTTGTATCTCCTCCTGGCTCATCTTCCATTACGGATGATTCAAGTGCATGGCATTTTCTACAGAACAACAGTAATGACCTCAAAAGTCTTTGGAAGAATGTTGAGCTCACAGTACTACTCTTCTTGACCTCTTTGTTTGATCTTGAGCTTTGTACAATATTTTCACCTTTCTTACGACGGAATGATTCAGATGTGGGTGTCAGAACTGGGACTGAAATGAATTGCCACCTTTGTGAAGATGAAGAATATGCTTGAAGTTTAGCTGTTTTTATCGTTAGATTCTTCGTACTTCTCAGTGTCGTTTTTGCATCACTGCTCTCAGAATCCGATAATTTCTTATCAGTGTATTCACTGGAGCTTGTTCGAGCACTACTACAACTACTTCTGCTGGTGCTGCTATTACTGCGTGATGATAAAAACGATTCTTTGCTACTAATGCTGCTAGTGTGACTTGACCTAGAACGATCAATCCTGGTGTCATTGTATGATCGGAATGGAAATGAATGTGGTTGAAGCCGCCCGTTCAAGAACAAAAGATCAGCTGGAGAATCCTTAGCTGCATCACGATTCGGAGATTCCGGAGTAATGCAACAACTAAATTCAAAGTCAGAATCTTGATCTTGATCTTGTTCTTGGGGAGCCATGGTCATGGAACAAGATGCTTGTAAGAGGTCGGAAGGTAGTTTAGTTATAGGGGCAAAGAAGCTGACTGAATAAGGTGGATGCTCCCCCAGAAGGGGACCCCTAGACTTATCAGGGCCCTCTCTTGGGGTCCTCCAAAAACTTGGGTGTGGAGTGAATTATGCCTTCCTACATGCCAACTCAACATCATTTGATGCATCATACTCTATACGAATATTATAAGGTTTGCTTTGCTGGGTTAATCCTATTAGTTGATCTAAAATCATCATTAGCATCCTTGCTTAAGTAAATTACTTGTCGGCGAGTATGATTTTGTTACCTATTTCGGTCATTCATGTATCACATTGACATTCAAACTACATTGATTCACTTCAAAGTAGTTTGTCTAGCAAAGGCGCCCTTAGAAACCTAATCCATGTTTTGCAAGCGTATTCGTGAAGGCCTTCCAGTAAAAAGCAAAAGCAAAATCAAAAGAGGAAAGTAAGAAAAAAGAAAAATTCTCCAACTTCTTTACACTGTTGAGCCAAAGAAAGCTAGGCTCTTATGCCTTTGACAAGCTGTCTTTGCATTAGAGAACTAGGAGGGTCTGCTTGTTTGTTTAATCAATTAATTTTGCACATAAAGCAAGTAGTTGTGCAAAGTACATTTTAATCTCTGTATTAGGATGCAATTAATTATGGCATCAACAGAGTCAGCTTTGGGTTATCTGGAAATAAGCTTCTATTTTATAAAATGGACTTAATCTGATCGCTCATTTGTGTCCATTTTTCAGCTTATTTAAAGCCATGAAGATGCCATGTGTGTTCTCTTTTTCTTTTTCAGCAGACTCTCTTGTCACCCTTTGTGGCTCATTGTAGGACCTTACTCCATCTCTTCTAATCATGGTTCCTAAGGGAGGGTCCCCATTTTGCTTCTCTTGATTCCTACTGTGGTCCAAAGAGTTTTCCATCCTATGAAGAAACAGTACCTGTTTGGGCCTTCCTCTTGTGGTGGATAAGATTCCCAAATGCAATGGACCCAAATGGTAGTGGTGGTGATGGTTGTGATAGGGGCGCGGCGGAAATAATGGTGATTGTGGTGGTGGTGGTGGTGGTGAATTGTGGTAGTGGCAACTATTGTGATGGAGGTGGGGAATCAATTATGTTCCTAATTCCTGTAAGTCACATTCTTTGTAAAAGGATTTTCATATTCTCTATGAAGATAAATTTACATTTGATACCTAGCTAGTTTTATGTGGTGAACCGAATAGGACCATTGTGGCAAAAGTTTAATTTTCATCCTACGAGACTATCTTCAATAGTAGGTGAAACATTACATATGAGTTCCAGTCTAAGATAACATATCAAATGTGGTTTCACATACACCACTTGTATTCTCATCATTTGCATTCTATTTGCTATTAAACCAAACTTTCGGCAAGAATTGGTTAGAAATCCAACCATGCAAAATGGTTTTACTAGACTCTTTCAATTGTGTTATCGTTTTGTTTTGTTTTAGATGATACAAACCTTAGTTGTGCAGCGAATTCATTTGATGATTTAGACATGGCGAGAGACATTCATGTAGTTATGCTTCCATGGTTTGCCTTTGGCCATTTGATCCCATTTCAGAAGCTCTCAATTGCTTTAGCAGAAGCAGGAATCCGAGTATCCTTCATTTCCACTCCTAAAAACATTCGGAGGCTCCCCAAAGTCCCACCAGATTTAGAGTCACTCATTGAGCTTGTAGAGTTTAACATGCCCAAAGTAGAAGGCTTACCTGATGGCGCGGAAGCCTCTGTTGATATAATTAACATGGATGAAGTCCAGGGCCTGAAAATTGCGCATAATCTCTTAATGCCTCAACTAAGGGAATTCGTTTCTATAAATCGAACTGATTGGATCATCCATGATTTTGGTACGCACTTGGTTTTGGGAATAGCTCAAGAATTCGGTATAAAACAAATTATGTTTTCGGTCTTCTCCCCTAGTTTTCATGCATTTTTTGGGCCTCTTGAGTACCTCATAGGGGAAGCCCGGAAGGAGCACTGGCCTAACTGGGAAAGTTTGACATCAAAGCCCAAGTGGGTGACTTTTCCTTCATTGGTAGCCTTCCGACCTTATGAGGCCATCGACGTCTTTCCTGGAGCCTTCCTGCCCAACACATGCCAACTTACAGATAACGAACATATGTGCCTAACTATTGGAGCCTGTGAAGCAGTAGCTATACGAGGTTGCAACGAATTTGCAGGAGAGTACTTGGATTTAGCTGAGAAGATTTATCGGAAACCCGTTATTCCAATTGGCTTATGTCCAGCATTTTCATTGCCATCTTCTTCTTCCAAACACGAAGGTGGTGAGATATTCAAATGGCTAGATCAGCACCAAAAACACAAATCTGTAGTTTATGTTGGGTTTGGGAGTGAAGTGAAATTGAGTAAAGAGCAGGTCCATGAAATAGCCCATGGGCTTGAGCTGGCCAACTTGCCATTCTTTTGGGCTTTGAGAAAGCCCAGGTGGGCTACTGATGAAGAAGATGCCTTACATTTGGGCTTCAGGAGCAAAACAGCCCATTTAGGAATGGTGTATATGGGCTGGGTTCCACAATTGGAAATTCTGGCCCACCCATCAATTGGTGGATCATTGTTTCATTCTGGTTGGGGGTCCATTATTGAGACATTACAACATGGTCATGCAATAGTGGTGTTGCCATTAGTGTATGATCAAGGCTTGAATGCAAGGTTATTGGTGGAGAAAGGTTTGGCTGTTGAGGTTGATAGACGAGAAGATGGGAAATTTGATCGGTTTGATGTTTCGAAAGCTTTAAGAAGGGCTATGGTTGATGAAGAAGGCGAAAAGCTGAGGGTCAAATGCAATGCGATGAAAGCTTTATTTGGCGATGAGAAACTTAATCACAATTACATGGATGGTTTTGTTAGGTACCTTAGAGATAATAGTAACAGTAAGGTCCAAAGCAATCGATGAACTTCAAGGCACACATGTACTTGTTAGGGAAGCCCATATCAATATAAAGCCTTTCTTATTGTACCCTATTACAAGCCCATTCAAAGTCTAGGTCTACATTTTTACTTAACTGGTCATGATGTTTGCTAATCTAAAATGACTAAGACTAACTAAATGTAGTGTGAAAATTTAATCAGTTTTGTTGGATGGTCAAACATGACTTTTTGTTATCAAATCAAATAATTTGTGGGCTCCTACAATGCAGATGTTGGTTACTTGGTTTGAAAGATGTTCTACAACTAATTTGAATTATTTATGAGAATTCATAAAAAAAAAAGTGTTTCTAGACAGCGAGGAAACGGGCAAGAAAATGAGCGAGGGAAGTGAGGTGGCGGGGGTGGGAGTCGTTCACCCCGCTCGGGATGCGCGTGCGAAAAGTCAATGCACGCATCCCGAGTGAGGTGAACGGCTCCCACCCCCGCCACCTCACTTCCCTCGCTCATTTCCTCGCTCGTTTCCTCGACATTTAGAATTTCTCTAAAAAAAACACGGAAGTTGTTTACTTTTAAACATCATACGCGAACTAACTCCATCTTCTTCCAAACGTTTATTTTTTTCTAAAAAATAAAATAAAATCGTAAAGCTCTTCTCTTACAGTAACTTTTGAATATGGATGGAGTATACAATCATGCTTTCTCGCCTTCGCCTACCCAGAATAATGAGCATGAAAATTTGGATAAGTCATCGTCTTTGAAATCGCATGACTATCTATTATCATGTAGAATATTTACAATATGACTTAGGTTGGTCATATTGGTCTAAAATTGAACTTGTGTAAAGATGATCGATGTTGATCATCCATTTTGAAATCGCATGACTTGTTCAAGCCATGTTTGATATTTTTCGGATGAATACTGGTGGTCATGTTAGTGTAAAGTTTGACCTTTAATGCACTGAAAATCTTAAGTAAAGATCTTCAATGCGCCGAATTTGTTGAAATAGATGTGTAGAAGTGTAGAAGTGTAGTTGCATAATTAGGAAGACATGTGGCATCCATTATGCTCATGAGTGAGCTAACATCATCAATATTCATGATTGAGTTTTTATTCTTACATGATTTTACATTTTCTATTAAAAAAAATTTAAACACGTGATGATGCACAATGAATGAATCATATCAACATAAAACACAACATGACTAGCATTGATCATATGTTCAAACAAAACTTCAAAACACAACCAACCCAGTCATGTGATTTTAAAACTACTAATTGGGTTTGGTCATCTTTGCACAATTTTTTTTTAATACATGAATAAAACCCGTCATTAGTTTTACGATCACATTACTTGGTATGGCCATCTTTTTACCAAAAAATTTTAAACATGACCAAACTTAGCCATGCTATTTCAAAACTAGTGATTGTGTTTGGTCTTTCACCCCCTTTTTTTTTATACATGACCAAAAGCAATCATTAGTTTTACGATTGCATGACTTGGTATGGTCATCTTTTTACCAAAAAATTTTAAATACAACCAAACCCAGTCATGTGATTTCGAAACTAGAGACTGGGTTTTGGTCATCTATTCCCAGTTTTTTTTTTCTAATACATGACCAAAATCAGTCATTAGGTTTACATCCGCATGATTGGACCAAAAAGTTTTAAACATGTCACGCCCCGATTTTCGAAGAAAATGAAAATCCTAAAATCCACATAGGATTATCCGTTTCCCTAAAATTTGGGACGTGAAAATTCAATAACAACATAAACAAATAGCAGCAACAACTAAAACATGATTAAATTACTGAAACAAATAAAACTCTAACCCGGAAAGACTCTGACGTTGTAGCTCCACTAACGGAACTCCAGTAACATTGCTCAAAAGTCTCTAAACCTGAAAGGCTAATCGGTACATTCCTTTTGGAATGTACCCAAGAAGCAAAAGCTCACTTGGGTCATCAATAAAGCTGGTGTGAGAAATCTTCATCCCAAAATCAATAAATCCACACGTGATAACATCAAACTAAACAAAAAAAATAACGAACCACACCAATAGGTAGTTCCTCAATTAGGCAAAAGTGTTATCATCCTAACTATAGAAATTGACTATGGCAAGTCTGACCTGCAAAAATATGAGTGGATTTGCCATCCTGCATGAAAAGGTTAGAAACAACCGAATAATATTTCTAAGTTATAAATCCTCATAAATGTAATTTATTTTCAAACTACGATACAAATCATAGTCATATCAGACTATTATTAAAACATCAACAAAACGCATTTTCTACCTTTAGGAAGACATATAGTTCTCATTCAATGGTTGAATGAGCATTTAGTTTCTTCCTATAAGGTAATCATGCACATACACTAAAAAGAAATCTCGCTTCTTTTCCACAATCGCACTATCCTCCTTGTGCCGAACACACCTCACCCAAGTGTGCCTCCATTGCCTTCGAAACCACTCGGAGCGTACATGTTCCAAGTGGGGTGCTACATCGAGGAACGAGTCACCTCACCCGAAGTTCAATCCATGACAAGTATTTCCTAAATCTACACGTACAACCGAACGCACATGGAACAGTGTACCGATATGCAAGCAAGTCTGCATACCCAAAATAATATCACACGTATACAAGCAAGTCTGTATACAAAAATTTCTTTTCTTTTCACATTTTTTTTTTGGAGTTGTGAAAAATAGCATAAAATAAATAAATAAATAAATAAATAAAAACCTCAAAACTCTTTTATGGTCAACTATAAATAAATCAACCACAGTATTCACCACTTTCTTTTTGGGATAACAAATAATATTTCCATAAATAAATTTTCTATAACCCAACAGGATCAAACTCATTCAACATAAAATTCATCTTCCTATGCGCATGAAGAATATCACACTTTCAATCATAGCTCCTTATTGAGCCCAATTCAATCGATTAAATAACATCATTACTTAATAACATTGTTATCTATATAAAGGCCAACACATGTATATATATGAAACCATACTCAAATTCTCATTATCATACATTACACATATAGCAAGGGAGTTCAAAATGTTCACAATCACCATTACCAAAACTATTTTGTATGTCAAAAATAAACTTCCATTCAACCTATTCTAAGCCCACGTACCAAGTCTCACTCACTACACCAATCCCTATAGAGTTAGTATTCACACTATAGTGGAGGCACATAGAAAGTTGCCTCCACTGACAAAATCAAACCAAGATTTCAAATCGATTTTTCATTAAAGATATAAATCAAACCAACAATGTCAAATCGATTTTTTTTCCTCCATTAAAGATGTAAATAAAATCAAATGTCTAGGGATAGAGTTTTACTCACCTCTTTTTACAAAAATCCCAAGATTTGAGCAAATTTCTTCCTTCAGCACCTCCCACCTTTTTCAACGTAAATTTTTCTTTTCTTCTGTATGTATCCAGAGAGAAAAAAAGGAGGTTAGGGCTTAAATGAGTTTTTAATTAGAGTTTATTTGACTAAACACAACCATCACTCATCTCTTAGTCTTTTAACCTTTATTTCCCTCTAACCAATACCCTAACCATTACTTTCATGAAAGCCCAAGCTCAAGCCCAAGAAAATTGAATAAAACCCATCAAGATTAGGGTTTAACTAAAGTATATGTGCACCTTTTTTTTTTTAGAGTGTGACTAATTAGTTTACTTAAGGCAAATGTCTTATTTTTTTGGGTTTTCAAATTTTAGCTAAACACACACACACACCTTATTCTATTTAGCAATGACAAACAAAACAAATCTTTTTCCCAATAATTGAGATTACAACATATGCCACAATTAATAAATAAGAAATTTTAAAATTTATTTAATTAGGCAGGTATTACAATATATACAACTCAAAAGAATCTCGTCCCGAGATTTGGTAGAAAAGAAAGTTAAGCGAATTTCGAAAAATATAACTTGTCAAACAAAAATTTCAATTGAATTTTTTTTTTAGTTGCATAAATTTTAATTGTCATTGAAAAAGTAGGGGTGTTACAATATATACAACTCAAAAGAATCTCGTCTCGAGATTCGTGAAAAGGGTTAACTAAAGATTCAGGATAACAAATCGCTACAAGGAAACTACACGGAATAATGTCATCCATTATTGACATTAAAATAAGTTATGATTAGCCCCGAATACTTAGGTCACAGAAATCTCATCTCGAGATTCACGAAGAAAAAGAAACAATAATAAAAGTTCAAGGTTCACTCTTGTCACTTTGTCTCTAGACATTCACACTACTACTTTTCCATATCCACATTCCGAGGATCACCTAGACTCTACCCCAGCCTAGGCTAACCAAATGCTCTGATACCAAACTGTCACGCCCCGATTTTCGAAGAAAACTAAAATCCCAAAATCCACGTAGGATTATCCGTTTACCCAAAACTTGGGACGTGAAAATTCAATAACAATAGAAACAAATAACAGCAACAACTAAAACATGATTAAATTACTGAAACAAATAAAACTCTAACCCGGAGAGACTCTGACGTTGCTAGCTCCACTAACGGAACTCCAGTAACGCTGCTCAAAAGTCTCTAAACTTGAAAGGCTAATCGGCTACATTCCAAAAGGAATGTACTCAAGAAGCAAAAGCTCACTCGTGTCAGCAATAAAGCTAGTGTGAGAAATCTTCATACCAAAATCAATAAATCCACACGTGATAACATCAAACTAAACAAAAACAATAACGAACCACACCAATAGGTAGTTCCTCAATGAGGCAAAAGTGTTATCATCCTAACTATAGAAATTGACTATGGCAAGTCTGACCTGCAGAAATATGAGTGGACTTGCCATCCTGCATGAAAAGGTTAGAAACAACCGGATAACATTTCTAAGTTATAAATCCTCATAAATGTAATTTATTTTCAAACTACGATACAAATCATAGTCATATCAGACTATTATTAAAACATCAACAAAACGCATTTTATATCTTTAGAAAGACATATAGTTCTCATTCAATGGTTGAATGAGCATTTAGTTTCTTCCTTTTAGGTAATCATGCACATACACCAAAAAGAAATCTCGTTTTTTTTCCACAATCGCACTATCTTCCTTGTGCCGAACACACCTGACTCAAGTGTGCCTCCCTTGCCTTCGAAACCACTCGGAGCGTACATGTTCCAAGTAGGGTGCCACATCGAGGAACATGTCATCTCACTCAAAGTTTGATCCATGGCAAGTATTTCCTAAATCTACATGTACAACCGAACGCACATGGAACGGTGCACCGATATGCAAGCTAGTCTGCATACCCAAAATAATATCACACATATACAAACAAGTCTGTATACAAAAAATTCTTTTCTTTTCAAATTTTTTTTGGAGTTGTGGAAAATAGCATAAAATAAATAAATAAATAAATAAATAAAAACCTCAAAACTCTTTTATGATCAACCATAAATAAATCAACCACAGTATTCACCACTTTCTTTTTGGGATAACAAATAATATTTCATAAATAAATTTTCTATAACCCAACAGGATCAAACTCATTCAATATAAGATTCATCTTCCTATGCGCATGAAGAATATCACACTTTCAATCATAGCTCCTTATTGAGCCCAACTCAATCGATTAAATAACACCATTACTTTATAACATTGTTATCTATATAAAGGCCAACACATGTATATATATGAAACCATACTCAAATTCTCATTATCATACATTACAACATATAGCAAGGGAGTTCAAAATTAATGTTCACAACCACCAGTACAAAACTATTTTGTATGTCAAAAATAAACCATTCAACCTATTCTGAGCCCACGTACCAAGTCTCACTCACTACACCAATCCCTATAGAGTCAGTATTCACACTATAGTGGAGGCACATAGAAAGTTGCCTCCACTGACAAATGTCATAGCTTCAAAATTTTTTAATAAAGCTCTAAATTTATAATGGGCTATAATTAGGATCGTTACACCACATCAACATACCCAGAAATCAAGGAATTTACACCATACATCAAACAAACTTGATTATTATACTAATAAAGCAAATAATATTATTATTTAAACCATTGTTGTGCACAAATATCTAATACTCCATAAAAAAAAATGAACTAATATTAAAATGTACACTGAGTAGTAGGAATAGCCACATACTCATATGATGTCATGCAAACTATCCCTATAAGGACAATAACTTTCATTTTTTTTTAATAAAGACGTCAAACATGAACAGTGATGTCAAACAGGAACAATGAACATTGATATCAAACAGGAACATGAACAGAAACAGTGATGTAAAACCGGAACAGGAACAATGAACATTGATGTCAAACAGGAACAGAAACAGTGATGTAAAACCGGAACAGTGATATCAAACAGGAACAATGATGTCAAACTAGAACAGTGAATAGTGATGTCAAACAGGAACAGGAATATCAACATGAACAGTGAACAGTGATGTCAATTTGTTTTTTTTTTTTTTTTTTTTCATTTAAAGTTTAAATCAAACCAAGATTTCAAATCGATTTTTCATTAAAGATATAAATCAAACCAACAATGTCAAATCGATTTTGTTTTCCTCCATTAAAGATGTAAATAAAATCAAAATATCTAGGGATAGAGTTTTACTCACCTATTTTTGCAAAAAATCCCAAGATTTGAGCAAATTTCTTCCTTCAGCACCTCCCACCTTTTTCAACGTAAGTTTTTCTTTTCTTTTGTGTGTATCCAGAGAGAAAAAAGGAGGCTAGGGCTTAGATGAGTTTTTAATTAGGGTTTATTTGGCTAAACACAACCATCACTCATCTCTTAGTCTTTTAACCTTTATTTCTCTCTAACTAATACCTAACCATTACTTTCATGAAAGCCCAAACTCAAACCCAAGAAAATTGAATAAAACCCATCAAGATTAGGGTTTAACTAAAGTATATGTGCACCTTTTTTTTTAGAGTGTGACTAATTAGTTTACTTAAGACAAATGTCTTATTTTTTGGGTTTTCAAATTTTGGCTAAACACACACACACCTTGTTCTATTTAGCAATGACAAAAAAACAAATATTTTTCCCAATAATTGAGATTACAACATATGTCACAATTAATAAATAAGAAATTTTTATATTTATTTAATTAGGCGGGTATTACAAAACATGACCAAACCCAGTCATGCGATTTCAAAACCAGTGATTCGGTTCGGTCATCTTTCCACCGAATTTTTTTAGTATACTTCATGAAAACCAGTAATGCAAATTTAAAATTAGTAACTGAGTTTGGTCCTCTTTTTCACATTGTTTTGAAACATGAAAAATCCCACTTGATTGCAGCTTAAATGACTTTGTTTGGGTTTATTTATTTAATTTTTATTTGAAGGTTTTTTTTTTTTGTAGTTTTTTTTGGAGGAAGAGGAAAGACCAGTGTAGGAAGATGAGATGAAGGATAGAAGGACGGGAAATATTACACTGATGCGTGAAGGAGGATGAGACATTGTACGTGAAAGAAGAAGAAGAAGACGATATGTATGAAAGAGTTGGAGAATATGAAAAGGTTTTTTCCTCTTTTCTTTTATTTGGTCAAAAATTTAAATAAAGAAAGAGTTTTTCTGGGGGGTTTTTTAGTAAGTTTAATAAAATGTAGTAGATTTTTTAGAAATGTTTTTATTGTAAAACTTAAGTTTTTTTTATTATTAGTAAATTATTTTTATTGTATGATTTCCCTTATTTATTGGAGAAATTTAACTTAGATTTCTTTGACCAGCCACAACTTTAATATAAGATAACGAAAAGGGAATAAATTAATGTTTTGTCCAAGAAACACAAGTTTTTTAGTTCGCAAAATTGTACCCTACTATTATGGTGATTTATTAGGGTTGGAAACTTCAAACATTAGCCCTAGGAGTGATGTTGATGGTGGTTGAGTGAAGTATTGGTTAAGTTAGGATTCATGGATCCACTTGGACAGTTCCAGCATTTGAAACTTGAAGTGAAATGGTTGGTCAATACTGAATCTTTTAGATCACACTATATATATTCAAACATTATCATTTTTACATTATCTATATTACAATTCAGAATTATGTTTTACTATTCATCATTGACTGGGACAAAGTCAAATAATAAGGATTGGAGATAAGATGACTATGATTGAAAGTTGGAAAATGTGTCGAGGGTTGAGATTCAATTTCTATGATGACATTTTTGTAAATATAAAACATGTATAAGGGTAAAGAAAATGATAAAAAAATGTAAAAAAGTTGGTGGAATGTACATGTAGCGGAGAGAAATTTTTTTTTTTTTTTTCTTCTTAAAATCGAAATTATCATAACTATCTATTTAGTTGTCGAATTCGGGTAAACTTAGTATCATTAAAACACATTTTTGAATATCTTATTTCCAACAAAACCAATGATCAATACAAGCGCTAAGTTTTTTAAAATATATTTTATTATTAAAAAATGTCTAATGCATTTCACGCCGTTAGTATTTTTCAATTTTTTCAAAGGAATGAAAAAAGTTTCTCAAGGCATATTCAAACAAATAACTCGAATTATAACAAAACAAATGATTAATACAAGCGCTAAAATTTTAAAAATATAAAATTATAATATTAAAAACTTCTAATGTATTTTGCATCATTAGTATTTTTCAATATTATACCAGGAAAAAAATTGAGACGGACATCTTAATGTACATTTAAGCAAAAACCTTGAACTTCATATTTTGGCGAATTAAACGTTTAGGGGAGAATTAACTCTTGACATTTGAATTTTTTTCTCCAACCGATTCAAATTTTTAATAAGTCTAACCCTGAAGTTCTTGAAGTTTTAAGTATATATTTTTACCTTAAAATAAGCTTACACTTCGAAACTGATTAAAGGCAAAAGTGGGTATAGTGGCGGAGGTGTTCAAGACATGATATTTAGCACAAATATATATATATATATATATATATATATATATATATATATATATATATATATATATATATATATATATATATATATATATATATATATATATATATATATATATATATATATATATATATGTACTTTGCGAGAGTGCCAACGACACAGGTATTATACTAGTATATTCACAATTTAGGAGAGCACACTCAAATTTCAATTCTTCTACATTTTGGATGAAATATCTTCAAATATATAAATTTATGAGTTTGTTAAGTTTCATCTATTTGGACTTGGATTGTACACTGGCACATTGTAAACCTATATACATTTTGTTCTTTGGGATGCATATCTACATTTACAAAAAATCTAGAGAGTCAGGCCCTTAGAGACAAAACAACGACAGGGGGTTATCTGTTTTGTGTGATTGTGTTCGATTGGCCCATTGGATGCATTTCTAGGATGATGGATGGTATTGGTCCTGGCCTGACTTGCCTAGCCTGACTCTCTAGAAAAGTTCCTACATATATGTTAGTATTTGTTTATTGATAGTGTTTGAGTCATATGATTAATTATTACGAAATTTAGTTATGTACAAGTTTTTTTATTTCTTTTTTTACTTTTTTTTTTTGTAATGTTTTTTTTTTTTTTTTTTCCTTTTAGAAAGTTATATCAGCCCGTTTAGAGAGCCAGGCTAGGTGCGCCAGGCCTTCGCTAGAGAGCCCCAATACCATCCATCATCCTAGAGATCTTCACAATCCATTAATCGAACACAAACACACACACACACACACACACACAACCCCCCTTGATCTGGCGCTAGGGGTCTGACTCTCTAGAATTTTTGAAGTTTTATACTTTTTAGTGGGGGTGAGCATCCCATCCTGTGATCCCAATTCCGTCCCGGTCCCGCCCATTCTGTCCCGATTTTTTCGGGTCTTTTTGGGATTGATCAAACCCATTCCGATCCCGTCCTGTCCCGATCTAGAGTGGGATGAGATTGAGATGAAGAATTTCAATCCCGTTCATCCCATCTCGAACCTATTTAATATTAATTATGATTAATTTTAATATTTATTAACTCAAAATTTTGTGTGTCAAATTAAGTGTGGTATATGAAGTTTTGAGGAGTTGTGTGAACTTAACATTACAAATAATTGTATTATAGTTTAAAACAATAACACTTTCATAGTTAATTCCTTAATATGCATAATGATAGAAAATACTATAATATTCTTGAATTGATGATGTAAATAAGAATATAAATAAAAAGTTACAAAAAATAAGACCTAGCATATTGTGGAACAAATAAGTAGACCTAATGAGAAAATTGATAATTTAGTAATTATAAAAATATACGTTTAAATATACACATCATAATAACTTAGTAATTGTACAAAAATCCAACTATGCCCATCCCGTCCGATGTCAAGATAAAACAATGGGATGAGATTAGGATGAGTACATCCCGTTCAGTGCCCACCCCTACTTTTTAGAGATTTGAAATGTCAAAGAAATTGTCAGCCCAAAGGACACGACACAGACCTGTATCCAAGTGGTAAGGGTTGCTGTCATCCTCACATGGTGAAGTAAAGAAGTTGATCACAAAAGTTTACAGTTGAAAAAAGAGGGAAGAAAATTAGAGAAGACGTTGTCCTGTCCACACTTAGCAAGACCATAGATCTGTACATGCCATTGACTTTGTACATGAATGGCAGTTTAAACGTTGCCATTGAACTTCTCATGGATTCAATTACACAAGTTTGATTTGATCAACCCAATAAGGGCTAAAATGGGGTATGAATTTAAAAGCTTTTTTTTTTTTTTTTTTTTTTTTTTGTGAAATTTGAATTTTTTAATACCTTAATCCTTCTCACCCCAAATGTGATTGGGAATTCTGAACTTGTGATTTCATCTTTCACAAGTTTTTTTTTTTTTTTTTTTTTTTTTTTTTTTTTTTTTGAAAGGCAAGCATGCCACTGGTGGGTATAGAACCCAAGACGTGGGGGTTAAACCACCACAGTCTTAACCATCCAATCAGGCTACCATTGGCTCTTTCACAAGTTTACTACTAAACTGATTCATAAAATGATTTTAAGGTTAACAAAATAAAAAATCACATCCCATCACCAATCAAATTTATTTAAGAGAAATAAATTGATCTAATGGATAAGTTTTTGAAAAGAAATTATTTGTGCTACAATTCAAATCCAATCCACTTCCAACGTAGAAATGCCTTGCATAATAATCCGATCCAAAATTTCGTATGTCCTACATAAGATAACTCTTTTGTCAAAGCAAACCTACCAACATGTATTCGAAAAGCTCTTTTAGTGAACAGGGTGGCCAATATGGAAACACTTTTCAACACATAAAGTTCTAATAATACAGAAATTGTCCACAAACTTTAATTTTTTCTTTCACCAATCATTCTTGTTATTGTCCTCTTTAGATGGCTTTTAAAATTTTATTTGTTTACCTAATCATTTATTTTTATAATGAAATACATAATTGTGTTCACTATGTTGCCAGAGTCCTAGAGTTGGATCGTAATTTTTTTTTTGTTTTAGTTATAGTATATTTCAATGAAATAAAACTCTTCTTAACAATCATGGTAATTTTTAGTCCTCAAGACTTTCAAATAATTCCAATGTCAGTGTTTTTTTAATAAAAAATTAAGGCAAGCAAGCGAAACTACGAAGATGGTTTTGAAAAATTTTATGTTGCCTTGTTTGGATGTCTCTTTGGGAGTTTTTTTTTTGACACTTCTGTCTCTACTGTGGATGGTGTTTGTGATTGTGTTTTAAAGATAAAGTGTAAAAATTCAAAAAACACACAAAAGATGCACCCAAACAAGGCAGCGTAAAATTACTCGTCAATTTTACTTTCACATTTTCTAATGTCCATGAATTCGTATAATCCCCCCCCCCCCCCCAACACACACACACACACTTAATTAAAAAATTATTCTCCTCTTTTCATTTCAATTTTGTTGCTCTTCATCCTCTCATGTTCTTTCCAACCTCGCTAAATATGACTTTTGTTGTTAGGATTGCATTAGGCAAAAAAAAAAAAACAATCTCATCTCTTTAGGTCAAACACGAACAAGGGTGATGAATATCGTGTTCACAACAATTAAAAAGCTTATAGAACATGCAAAGCACCGACCAAATACTCGTAAAACTTCATCATCAAGACTTAAGACTCGATTAGATCACATTCTTAAATAATATGAAATTGATAAAATAAATAGTAATAAAATAAACCCAAGTGGAACAAAAAAAAACAAATAAAATAAATTAAAAAAAAAAAATGAAATGTCGTCGGCAAGTGAACGCGTCTTATTGAGAACTCGACGCCAAAGCCACCTTTGTATAAACTGTCTCACGTCCTTCTCTCCTTTTTCTGAGACTCTCAGACCATTCTCAAGTTCAGATTCACTCATCACCTAAAAACCATGGCTGGAAAAGAAATTCTTCACAAGATGAAGGTACCCTTTTCTCCCTTGTTCAATTTTCAATTTTTTTAGGCTTCTGGGTGTTCTTCCTTTGATCACTTTTCTGAACCTATTAGTTTGTGGAATTGTGTGTCTCATAGCTCAATATAGTTGATTGAAGAATTGGGTTTGCATTATTTTTTGATTTTATGAAATGGGTTTGTATTGGTTATGTGTTTAATTGTTTTAAGCTCCTATTTGAAATTTTAAGACTTGGGTATGTGTTTATACTCTTATTCAAGAAATGGGTATGTTTTTGTTTGGTGTGTTATGGTATATTTCCAAGTTTTGGTTTTGATTGGTGATTCTATTGCCTTTTGTTTTGGGTAGGTTACATGATCATAGTGTATGGGTTTAGCCTTTTTTGTTGTTGCAATTATTATGTCTCAACATGTATAGTGAAATTTGAGTATTTGGAATTGGAAGTAGATTTCATCAACAATATTAGTTCTGTGCCATCTGTAAGAGTACTCATTAAAGAATCATATTGCCTAACAAATGCCTAATTTGGAATTAATAAGTCTTTTAGGAGTTGACTTGCTATTGGTTTTTGCTTACAAGGGTTATCCATATGCTCAGGTTTGACATACCTACCAAATTTCATTGCAAACACTTTTCTCTCTGTTAATAAAAGACACTGATGTAAGATTACAATCGGGTTTAGGTAGTTGGGGTTGTCCAGTCTCGAATTTAGTTGTTATGGCTGAGTAGTTCCATACAAGGATGACAACCGATGACTAAGGCTTTGCTTTGTAGAGGACAAGCTATTGGTCATCAGACCCAGTACATAGCTGTTTCGGGTTATATCCATTATTGGATCCCATAAGTTAGCATAGAAGTTTTGTTGGCCTAGTATATTCCAACTAAATATGTTCTGTGATGGCTTACTTAAAAGCACGTTTAAGGTGGAGTTACAGTTGTTCTTGGTTCATTTGTTGCTCATGCTGATTAAAATGTTATATCTAAATTATATTCGAAACTTGATAAATAAAGTTTCACAACTTCAATGTATTCTCAAAATTCAACAAAAACTAACTATTACATTGGCAAATGGTCTTAATTTATAATTGATCTAAACTTGCTAAGCAAACAACTAGTTTCCTAAACAAAAGTAGAAACCCTAACTTCTACTTGAATTGAATTCATAATTCTAATTGCAAGTTCAAAAACCTAATTCTAATTCCTATTGGACTTGTACTCCTAATTGGGCCTTAACATGGACCGACCCACCCAATTATTAATTGAATAATATAATAAATAAAAATAATCCATATTACATCATTCTCCCCATTTCGAAAAGCTCGTCCTCGAGTTTTGAGGATGAAAACTTCAAAAAATGCGCCACAAAGAGTCGACCTTGAACTTTCCTTTGGTAGTTGCTCATACCATGAATCAACCAAACATAATTTTCCCTATGAATCCTAGGCTTAAGGACTTTGAACAAATTGGGGAAATTATGATTGTTCTCCACAACCACCCATTTTTTGCAAACTTATTCGCTATTCAAATTTTTTTAACGTGAAAATGACAAAATCTTCATGATGTGTTTCAGCCTCAACGTAATGCCTTGTTGATAATCGAATACCATTCGTACACATCAAACACTGGTGGTTTCTCCCGATCAATGACAATAGAGTTCACCTTCTCTGCTTGAGACGAATCTGAAAAGATCCCATCTCGTTGTCTAGCCTCACTACACGTCTTTTCGAGGATAGCTTTAGGTTCTTGACTTGTCAAGACAACAGTCAGCTGCACTGAGCTGTTCAAAAATGTTTTCTCCAAAGATTTTACTGGTTTGATACCAAATTGATAGGTTCAGCGGAAGCTTACAAACCAAATCATAACCGAAACTTGATAAACAAAGTTCCACAACTTCAATGTATTCTCAAAATTCAACAAAAACTAATTACTACATTGGCCAGTGAACTTAATTTATAATTGACCTAAGCTTGCTAAGCAAGCGACTACTTTCCTATACAAAAATCGAAACCCTAACTTCTACTTGAATTGAACTCTTAATTCTAATTGCGAAAGCAAAAGCCCTAATTCTAATTCCTATTGGGCTTGTACTCCTAGTTGGACCTTAACATGCGGCCCAATTATTAATTAAATAATATAATCGATAAAAATAACCCATAATACATCGTATCCAAAGATGAGAAGATCTGCTGCTTGGGGTTAAGTTACAAGTTTGTATTTGTTCTCTACCTTAGGTAGCAGGTTAAGTTATTGAAGGATCTACTCACCTAATAAAAAAAAGTCTCCAAGTGTGGCGCTTCTTGAAGGGTTTTTGGTTGCATTATAACAAATCAATGTTTTCATACATTGAGACGTGACAGAATTACTAGCTTAGCTAGTGCGTCATGGCATGAAGTGTAAAAGTCAGAAAAATATATTTGTCAAATAAGCTATATGTAATAACTAATAAGCATACCTTAAACTATGCATTCACTCAGTGTTCATGTGACTATCCTTGTATTTTTTAATCCAAAATACATTCTTGAACATTACATTGTTCATCCTGCTCCCTTCAAGCCACTTTCTTCAAAATAACTTGCACTTCATCCTAAAGGAAAGTCATTCTCTTGACTAGAATGCTTTTGTTCACAATCACATCACCATAGATACCATCCCATAACCTTGAATTCATAATTCTACGGATCAAGAGTAGCATCTTCTTCCATGCATTGTGTCCTAGGCGAATCACTCTAGTCTGCCTAAACAATTTTGATTGCCTAAATATTAAAGTGTGTTGAACATGCGGGTACTATATATTGGGCATATATGTGCCACATTGTGTCTTGGGCATGTGTATGCCACATTTTTATGTTGGGCACCTATGTGCTAGTTTGAATACCTGTTCGAAACATCTTCACGAGCCCTGTTTTGATGTACATGAATGGCACATTTTCTAACAGTAAGCTTTTAGAGATACTTTTCATTTCACACGGTATTAAAGCGAAGAGGTCTGCGCCAGGGGTGATATATTGTAGTGTATTGGCTATGTCTGTGCCACATTGTGTGCTGAACTAGTATCCATTATATGCTGGGAAACATGCATGATATTTTGTATTCTGACAGTTTTTGCGGGTCCTATTTCGATATACATCAGTGTGTCCTTTTACAGCTTGAGCATTTAGATTAAAACACTAAAATACAATTTAACACCAACCATAAACTCCAGTTTTGAGAAAAAATCATGCATACAAGTCAACAATTGTTACAACTTTTGGTCAAGCTCTATTGATAGTCATGTTAAACTCTCAGTATTAGTCTTATAAGGACTCATTTGACAGCACTCTGTGGATTGTAGTCTGTCAAGGATACAGTTTCAGAATATATGCGACCTGATTTCAGAAATTATATAGCTCGAGGAATCAAGGCATGCAAAACATTTTACTTCCAATTTGATTACCATAGATCGACATGGTAATGCCCTGGGCCAGGTCTAAGGTCCAAAGACACCCACTTGGATGGGATCGTTTGTGTAAAATATGCAGGCTATTCACATTTAATAAGTATATTAGTTTGCATCATTGCATGAAGGCCTCTTCTGATCCATATTCCACAAAGAGTAGCAAGGAACCTACAATGTACCTCTGGAAGTATCACTGTTGAATTTGTTAAATCCTTTATAGCAATCGAAAACACAAAAACAACTCAGGAATGAGTTCATTTGAGAAAACTCAGGCACTCTGATAAAAATTGAATATACGAAAGTCATCTAAATTCACTTGGTCAGTAGGCAGCATTTCATCCATAATGAAAGATTAGGATCATTTGCATCCTTCACACACGACCCTCTTAATTAATAGCCAGTTATAGACTTATATGAATGCCCTTCTTACACTTGGTTTCTGTGGTGGCACTTACTGATTTTGTTCGTGCTTGTAGGCAAAAGCTGGATTCGGTACATCTGCATCAGATACAGGCAAAGGCAAATGCAAGATGTCAGGCAAGCACATAACGCATGGTTTTCATTTGATCAAAGGGAAGTCGCATCATCCCATGGAAGATTATCTTGTTGCAGAATACAGGGAAAAAGAAGACAAGGAATTGGGCTTATATGCAATATTTGATGGTCATTTAGGTCATGATGTTCCAGACTACTTGCGGTCACATCTTTTTAACAATATATTGGATGAGGTAATATGTGCATACAACTTTCTTGTGCTTGTTTCTTATCCATAGCTCTTTTATCATTCTAAATCTCTAGTGAGATAAACACCGATCTCATCTTCTCTTGCTGCAAACAGCCTGATTTCTGGACTGCAACAGAGGCTGCAATCAGGAGAGCATATCTTATGACTGATGATAAGATTTTGGACAAATCTGTTGATTTGGGAAGAGGAGGTTCAACTGCAGTTACTGCAATATTGATGAATGGTCAGAAACTGGTAGTAGCGAATGTTGGAGATTCTCGAGCTGTTATATGTCAAAATGGTGTGGCAAAACAGTTATCTGTTGACCATGAGCCTAGCGCAGAGCGGAAGAACATTGAGAGCAGAGGTGGTTTTGTGTCTAACTTTCCAGGTACCTTTTTATAATATTAAGGGACAATCAATAGTGGATCACTTAATCACCACCCTTTATTGTATATTTGTGACGTGCAGCATCACAAGTTTCAAGATAAATCACATTTTGGGAAAATGGCAGTCCACATCCCAATGTACAACCAATGGTGGGGTTTTTTAAGCGGTTCTTCAGCTAGGGGACTGCTGCAGTCATCTTAGCAAAATTCTTTTATTCCATTCTCCCAATGCAACCTTACAGTACATGTAGAGACCATTCTTGGTGTTCCTCCATGTGTTGGTTGCAAGGATGCACGGATACGGACACGCGCGTCGTGTCGGACACTGACACGACATGCCGACTCGATAATTTTTCAAAAATTAGGACTCGGGGACACGTCGACACGTCATACTATTATTTTAATAAGTCATAAATATAAATAATAATCTAATAAAGTGCCTTCCTAGAGTGTCTTGAAGAAGATGACACTGTTGCAAGAAAAAATTAAAGTAGAGAAAAAATATAGTAGAGAAGAAGTAGAGGAGAGAAGAAACAAACGAGAGAAAAATAAGAAGCAAAGATTATCTCTATGCTTTAGTGGCTTTTTACCCAATTTGTCTTAATTGAAATAGTCATTCACTTCAGATGGATCAACAACCATTATATTACATGGTTATTTGCAAACATTTAAAAGTAAAAATATATTAGAGAAGAAGTAGAGGAGAGAAGAAACAAACGAGAGAAAAATAAGAAGCAAAGATTATCTCTATGCTTTAGTGGCTTTTTGCCCAATTTGTCTTAATTGAAATAGTCATTCACTTCAGATGGATCAACAACCATTATATTACGTGGTTATTTGTAAACATTTAAAAGTAAAAAAATAAAACAAAGTTGATTTTCGAGTCTTGACTGTGTCCTGACCAAGTTTCGGGTGTATGGGAGGCATGTCCGACACGTTGACCATATTGACCATGTGTCTGACACTTGTCGACACATTGACCAAGTGTTCGACGCGTGTCGGAAACGTGTTGAGCGAGTGTCGTGTGTCGGGTACGTGTCGAACGAGTGTCATGTGTCAGATACGTGTCGGACATGGATACAACAAGTTTTCTAAGAGTCTGTGCTTCCTTGCCCAAAATCGTTCAATTCCTATTACAGTCTAAGTCATTAGCAGACAAAACAAGCAAAGACAAATTAAAAGTTGCATTGTATTTAGAATTTGAGACCAGATTTTTATGGTCAGTCTTTACTTCTTAATTTTGTTGCCACAACTAACATGACCTTGTTCTCGTTCTCTATAGCAGTGAGCTAGTCTCTTCTCTTCTATTGTAGAACTTGGGATCTTGTAATAAAAAATTGAAAGGCGTAGAATACTTGTGTAATTCGGTATTAGATCGACTGTTGTTTTGATGTCTGTTTGTATGTGATCAGGGGATGTCCCACGAGTTGATGGACAGTTGGCTGTGGCAAGAGCGTTCGGTGACAAAAGCTTGAAGCGGCACTTAAGTCCTGAACCAGATGTTGCAGTAGAGGAGATTGACAATGATACAGAGTTTCTCATATTGGCAAGTGATGGATTATGGAAGGTTAGTTTGTCTTTGGTTTTCCCTATAGAGAGGAACTTAGAATTCTTGATTATTGTTCTCCCTTACTCTTTTTTTTTTTAAATTTTTTTTTTTTTCCAAATGTATGGAATAAGTGTTTTTTGGTTAGAAGTATAAAACATGTTACTGCTGGTTATCACATGCTATTTGTTCGCATTTAATTAATCTTAAGGAGGTGGAATACTAGTTAATAAACGCAGTCCTCCTCATAGTGTTCCATTTTTTCTAGCTTTGGTCTGTTTAACATGTCTTTCACATGCATGCGCTTATGAGACTTGAAGTCACAGATCTTGTTTTCAACAATCTTCACAGGTCATGACGAACCAGGAAGCCGTGGACTCTATAAGACACAAAAAGGACGCTCAATCAGCGGCCAAGCACTTGACAGAGGAAGCTGTCAATAAGAAAAGCAAGGATGATATATCCTGCATTGTTGTAAGGTTCACGTGATCTTTGAAGATGTTTCCCAGCTTTCGTTAGAACCAGATGTTGTGTTCACTTATAACTTAGCAATGAACATGGGTAATAAGTCTTTTATTCCCCTAGAATTGTATAACAGCTTTATGTTTTGCTTTGTTTTTAAAGATTTTTTTCATGTGAGGTACTCATACCAAATGGGGTAAATATTGTGTGCGTATGTTGTGATTATCAGAAATTGTTCATAGACTTTTGCTGTTGGCTTTACACCTGATGTTCTCTTATTGCTTCTTGAGGATGTTTCTGCCATAGTATTTTGTGTTGGTATTTGATAATCTCATGCAGCTTGTAAAATGAGGAACTACTCATTTGTGATACCTATCGGAGTTGAATTATCAGGTTTTCTTGTGACAAATAGGAATTGAACGATTTAAGGAGGGATGAAAGAATCTGCAGAAAAACAGTAGCGTCATTAGGTAACATACAGTTTGGATACGCTTATTTGCCTTGTTAAAATTTTATCAAGAAATCCTAACTAAACTATGATCGAAGGAAAAATAATGCAACACTTTTAAGTCCTTACAAGATGAAATTATAGTACAACGTGTTCTTGAAAGTTACTATAAATCTGCTGGATAGTTGCATAACTGTGTAGGAAGAAGTTGTTTGAGTCGAGGACTGTTGGAATAAAGACCTATTCTTCAGGGTTTGTTAGAGTTGTTTTAGTTAATTGAATCATTCACGTTATCTAAACCACTAAGCGAAGTATGTGCTGAGTGGACTGCAATTTCTCATTCTTGTTAGATGTAAGGCTTTATAAAGCCGAGAGTTGTTTCAATAAACTTAGATTACTCACACCAATTGTTTGTGTTCTTGAATTATTCTTGATATCTTACAATTGGTATCAGAGCCCCTACTGGGCTTGTAGAGAAGAAGCAGCAGCCTTCGAGTGATCAAACATTGAGAGAATGAGCGACGACAAGACTCTGACGAAGATCCCTCACTTTGATGGTCATTATGACCACTGGAGTGAGCTGATGGAGAACTTGCTCAGGGCAAAGGGTTTGTGGAGCTTGGTGGAGAATGACTTTGAAGAGCCAGGAGCAGAGACGATGCTGACTAAGGCCCAACAAACGTAGCTTGAAGATGCCAGAATTAAGGATCACCAGGTCAAGCATTTTCTCTTCCAGGCTCTTGATCGTACTGTCTTCGAACAACAAATCTTGGAACGTCGTACATCCAAGATTGTTTGGGACTCAATGAAGCGGAAGTTTGGAGGCAGTGACAAGGTGAAGAAATCTCTTCTTAACTCACTGAGAAGGGAATTCGAGGTTCTAGCGATGAAGAAGGATGAAACCATCACTGAGTATTTTGCAAGAGTGATGACAGTCTCCAACAAGATGCGGCTCGAAGATTGTTGAGAAGATCCTACGAACCCTAACTGAGAGGTTCACATATGTTGTGGTGTCCATCAAAGAAGCAAAGGATACTGACAACATATCCATCGATGAATTGCAGAGTTCGTTGGTGGTTCATGAGCAGAAGTTTCGAAGGGTGAACAATGAAGATGAGGATCAAGTTCTGAAGGTAGAGGACCGGTCTGGAATGAGAGGCAGAGGAAGAACACCTCCTAAAGGCAGGGGACGAGGAAGAGGAAGAACAACTTTCAACAAAGCAACTGTTGAATGTTATAAGTGTCACAACTTTGGACATTTTCAATATGAATGTCCAAAGTGGAACAAGGAGGCAAATTATGCAGAGATAGAAGAGGAAGATGAGCTGTTGTTGACGGCATATGTGGAGCTACATGAAGCAAAGAGAAGTGATGCGTGGTTTATAGACTCTGGATGCTCAAATCACATGTGTGGAAATCAAGGTATGTTTACAAGCTTGGATACAACATTTTCACATACTGTCAAGCTTGGAAACAATACTAGAATGAAGGTTATTGGAAAAGGAGTTGTGAAGTTAGTTTTGAAAGGAATTAGCTATGTCATTGGTGATGTGTACTGTGTACCTGAGCTCAAGAACAACCTTTTGAGCGTGGGGCAACTTCAGGAAAAAGGATTGGCAGTGTTGTTCAAGGATGGTGTGTGCAGTGTTTATCATCCACAGAGAGGAAAAATGGCAGAGTCTATCATGAGTACAAACAGGATGTTTGTTTTGCTAGCTGAACCACATGTCACGGCAGAGGAAGAAAGATGTCTACACATCAGTGCCATGAATCAATCTAAGCTCTGGCACCATCGTTACGGCCATCTCAGCTACAAAGGTCTGCGTACCTTGCAATACAAGAAAATGGTGGTTGGATTGCCACAGTTTGTAGCTTCGAGGGTCACCTGTGATGCATGTATGAAGGGCAAGCAACATCGAACTCCTATTCCCAAAAGGACTCAATGGAGAGCAACTGAGAGATTACAACTAGTCCATGCAGACCTTTGCGGCCCCATCACACCAGCATCAAACAACCAGAAGAGGTACTTATTGTGTTTCATAGATGATTTCTCTCGAAAGGCATGGATTTATTTTCTATTAGAGAAGTCATAAACTTTTTTTTTTTATCATTTTAAGCGTTTCAAGATACTTGTGGAGAAAGAAATTGGAATGCCTATTAAATGCTTGAAAACAAATAGAGGAGGAGAGTTTAATTCTGCAGAGTTCAATGATTTCTGTAAGCAACATGGGGTGAAGAGACAGTTGACCATAGCTTACACTCCACAACAAAATGGAGTGGCCGAGCGCAAGAATCGTACAGTGATGAATTTGGTGAGAGCCATACTGTCAGAGAAGAAAGTACCTAAGCCTTTTTGGCCAGAAGCTATTCGGTGGACAATTCATGTCTTGAATCGATCACCAACCTTAGCTGTGAAGGATATGACCCCAGAGGAGACATGGAGCGGAGAAAAGCCATCAGTGGAGCATTTTCGAGTGTTTGGTTGTGTGGGACATGTTCACATACCAGATGCTAAGAGAACCAAGCTTGAAGATAAAAGTGTGAGCTGCGTACTACTTGGGGTCAGTAATGAATCTAAAGGGTACAAAATGTTCGATCCAGTTGCCAATAAAATCATTGTGAGCCGTGATGTGGTCTTTGATGAAGATCGTGCGTGGGATTGGGATGCAAGCTATGAAGAAGAGCAGTTGATGGAATTAGAATGGGGAGACAACATTGAAAGAAATGTAGATGAAGAAGAAGAAGCAATGGGGAATACAGATGAAGAAGAAGAAGAAGTGGAAGACGCGGATGGAGCTGAGAATGACTCACCAGCTGCTGAAGAGGATTTGATAGCAAGGGAGGTCAAAAATTGACATCCTCCAGTATGGATGGCAGACTACACATCTGGTGAAGACATGTCGGAAGAAGATGAAGCAAACATGGCAATTATGGTGTCATTTGATCCTACAAGTTTTGAGGAGGCAGTTAAAAGCTCGAAATGGAGGTTGGCCATGGATGAAGAAATCAAGTCCATCGAAAGAAATCAGACTTGGCAGCTAGTGGAACTACCTACTGGAGCTAAGAAAATAGGAGTGAAATGGGTTTACAAAACCAAGCTAAATGAGCTTGGTGAAGTCGACAAATACAAAACAAGACTGGTGGTGAAAGGCTACTCCCAGCAGCATGGAATTGACTATACAGAGGTATATGCACCTGTGGCTAGGATGGATACAGTGAGGATGATCATTGCTTTTGCTGCTCAAAGAGGCTGGAAGATTTATCAATTAGATGTCAAGTTTGTGTTCTTACATGGGGAATTAAAGGAAGATGTTTTTGTGGAGCAGCCAAAGGGATATGAGAAGAAAGGAAGTGAGCAGATGGTGTACAAGCTGCAAAAGGCTCTTTACGGACTAAAACAAGCACCTAGAGCTTGGTTTAGTCGGATAGTCTTATTTCATCAAGGAGGGTTTCGAAAGGAGTCCAAGTGAGCACACACTCTTTGTTAAGAGAAAGGGAGGTAAGATTCTCATTGTGAGCATTTATGTTGATGATCTGTTGTTCACTAGTGATGATGAAGAGATGTTGTGTGAGTTCAAATGTTCCATGAAAAAGGAGTTTGACATGACAAATTTGGGAAAGATGAGATTCTTTCTTGGAATTGAGGTGTTACAAAGGTCTGATGGTGTTTTTATATGCCAAAGGAAGTATGCAGCTGAGGTTTTAAGTCGTTTTGGTATGGAAGAGAGCAATTTTGTTTGTAATCCTATTGTTCCAGGACAGAAGATTGGTAGAGATGAAGATGGAATCATGGTGGATGCAACTTAGTTCAAGAAAATGGTAGGGAGTCTGATGTACCTCACAGCTACTCGACCTGACCTCATGTTCATTGTAAGTCTCATTAACCGTTTCATGGCAAGTCCTACACAACTACATTTTGCAGCAGCAAAGAGAGTCCTGAGGTATTTAAAAGAGACTATGGACTATGGCGTGTTTTACAAAAAGGGAGGAGCTAGTCACTTGGTGGCCTTTACAGATAGTGATTATGCTGGGGATATGGAGGATAGCAAAAGTACTTCAGGCTATGTGTTTATGATGTGTGGAGGAGCAGTAGCTTGGTCATCAAGAAAGCAACCCATAGTCACTTTGTCAACCACTGAGGCTGAATTTGTAGCAGCTACTGCGTGAGCTTGCCAGGCTATTTGGATGAGAAGGGTTCTGAAAGAGATCGGTCATTTGCAGGCAGATGGTATTGTGTTAATGTGTGACAACACTTCAACTATAAAGTTGTCTAAAAATCCAGTTTTACATGGCCGTTCCAAGCATATACGAGTAAGGTTTCATTTCCTTAGGGATCTTACTAAAGATGGAGTTGTTGAGTTATTATACTGTGGCACTCGAGACCAGCTTGCAGATTTGATGACTAAGCCTCTCAAGTTAGAAGCTTTTCAAAGGCGTCGTGAGGAACTGGGTGTGCGTGTTGTTTCAGATTTGAACTGATTGCTTGCCAAAGGCAATAAGTTCAAGGGAGGGATTGTTGGAAGAAGTTGTTTGAGTCAAGGACTGTTGGAATAAATACCTATTCTTCAGGGTTTGTTAGAGTTGTTTTAGTTAATTGAATCATTTACGTTATCTAAACCACTAAGCGAAGTATGTGCTGAGTGGACTGCAATTTCTCATTCTTGTTAGATGTAAGGCTTTATAAAGCCGAGAGCTGTTTCAGTAAACTTAGATTACTCACACCAATTGTTTGTGTTCTTGAATTATTCTTGATATCTTACAAACTTAATCTTCTACAAGTCAATCCTCATTTGTTCCAAAACTCATGAGTAATAAGGAACACGAAAATGCAAAATTAAATAGGTGTGTATAAGCATGCAAGTCCCCAACTCTTTTTTTTTTTCCCCTTAAATACGATATTATTTTTCAATTACATTTAGCCAAGTTATTGCCACTTGTTACTGTGGTGTAGTGGTTATCACGTTAGTCTTACAATCTATCAGTCCCCAATTCGAGCCATCGTCTTTCATCATTAGTTTAGGTGGTAAGACTTGTGATGTTTTTATTTGTCCTACTAATGCTTCTATTACTTGCTAAGGCTTGTCGCAGATAGCATCTCAAGATTCAAGTTTGAAACCTACCTTGTTTGAATCACAAAGTTCATGGCTCAAATCTTTATCACAAATGTCACTAGCCTCAAATTCACGCACGTGAGCATCTTATTACGCACGTGCCCCAACTCTTCTTCTCAGCCGTCGGATCCAAGATTATAGTCGTTAGAACCCCTCTTTGAACAGTCCCACTTCATCAACAAGTGCCTTATTAGTTGTTCTTCTCATTTCAAAACAAAAATAAAAAAAATACGACCGTTGAGAAATCCTAACGTTAACCTGACCTTCCATGTTCGCTCCTTCAAAGCCATTCTTTTCCAGAAAAATCTGACACACTTTGTCTGAAATCTCTCTCAACTCCGCTCCCCCCTCCCTCTCCCCCTTTCCCTCTCCCTCTATCTGCGAAACACATCGAAGATCGAAGATCAATTCAAGAAGAAGAAGAATCAATGGCGATTGAAGGTTACAGCTTGATGATTGATTTAACATACGAGTTCTCTGCCCCCCGGTTCTTCGATTTCATTGACGGGGAGACTGAAGATGAGATGAAGCGTGCCGAGCTTTGGTTCGATTCCGCTCTTAGCTATGCCCCCTCACGTATGTCTTCTTCTTCACTCTCTGTTTAGATTAAAAAAAAACTTTGCTTTCTTGTTAGATTAGTGGGTTTGAAAACCGAAATTTTGGGTTTTGACGGTCTGGGGTTTCGAATTTGGGTTCAATTGAAAAAGGGGTTACTTCTGAGATTGGGTTCTTGAAGTTTGATGTTAGTGTTTTGATTCATTTCGGGTACTTAGATGATGAGTTTACTTTGAATTTTGATCCATTTGGGGTTCTTATTTGATGTAAAGAGAAGAGTTAGGGTTAGTGTTAGGGTTAGGGTTTAATTGGGACTAATTTTTTGGGGTTGATGAATATACAGCTTTTATGCCAAGAATCAAGAGTGGTCGATCGGTTGCGATCGAGACGCTGTGTGATTTTGGTGACACAGAGAATCTCAAGAAGGTGAGAACTGATTGACTGATGGGTATAAGTTTTGTTTGAGATTGATTGATCAGTTGGGATACGATGATTGAGTTGTTTGTTGTTGAATGACAGGATGGAGGACTATCAGGGAGCACGAATGCGTCGTGTCTCACTGAAGATGCAAGTTTAGTTCCACAAGTGGAGAATTCAACAAGGTGGGTTTGTGAATACTTTTGTATTGTTGTGTCAATTTTGGTGTTGAATACGGCTTAAGTTAAATTTGTGTGAGTTCATCCAGTGTTGATGCTGAACTTCGGAAAACTGAATTGAAGAAAGAAGAACATGCAACAAATCATCATGAACAAGAAACTAATACTAATGTCATTGCTCTTGCTAAGAAGCCTGATGAAGATGAAGATGTCGCGTGTGCTCAAGTGCGAGAAAGGTTTGTTCACTGTACTTGTAATGAGTAATTTAGTCCAAATATGAAAGCCACTGACTTTACTAGCAACTGAATTGTCAAGTATGTTATTTAAACTTTTAGTTAATTTGCTTGTTGGTTGCAGTGTTTCATCTGCAACAGCTTCAGCTGTTGTAGTCACTGGAAAAGCAACTACGGAGAGTGTTTCATCTGCAACAAATCATCATGAACAAGAAACTAATACTAATGTCATTGCTCTTGCTAAGAAGCCTGATGAAGATGAAGATGTCGCGTGTGCTCAAGTGCGAGAAAGGTTTGTTCACTGTACTTGTAATGAGTAATTTAGTCCAAATATGAAAGCCACTGACTTTACTAGCAACAGATTTGTCAAGTATGTTATTTAAACTTTTAGTTAATTTCCTTGTTGGTTGCAGTGTTTCATCTGCAACAGCTTCAGCTGTTGTAGTCACTGGAAAAGCAACTACGGAGAGTGGAGGTTCGTCTGCAGCTGATATGAGTCAAGGTTGGTGTGATATTTGGTTTATTAATTTATGTTTTCTGGAAATTACAATGCCTTGTCAAAACATGTTTTTAATTTGATGCTTCAACAGGAACTGAGTTGTGCACACCAAAGCCACAAATGCTTCCTAAGAGAGGTGATCCACGGCTCACCGGCCCTAGAACTAACCAAACAGCTAAAAAGATAGCTAGTTTGGTTAAAAACCCATCTGCTCTGAAACTCAGAAACCAGTCCCAACTATCACAAATGAAATGTGGGAAGCCAACGCCTGTGAGAAGGTTAGTGTTTATTTTATTTATTTTTAGTTCTATTACAGTTGATGTCTCACGGATATATCTACTCACGTAAGTGAAGAAACTAATTGGACTTGTTAATATTTTCATAGTGCTACTACCGCAAAGAAGCCAGTTAAAGCGTCTGATCATTTTATTCAAGAAAATCAAGCAATTAAGCGGCAGAAACTGGAAGGTGGAAGAACCAGACAGGTCAGTGTCTTAAAAGATTGCGCCTCTTTTTTTCGCAAGAAATCAAGCACTGTTTGTTATACTAGAGTTTTGGGTTTGCTAAAATATTGTTGCTATCCCAGATTTTAAATCCCAAAACACAAAATCTGCCCCACAAGTCAAGACCTGGTGTTCCTGCAAATTCGTGTTTATCGGGTAGCAAAACTCGCAAAGAGGACAGAAAGGTTTGTCTCTGAACTCTCTTGTTTGATTTCCATTACAATGAAGTAAAAACTGTTTCGATACGGTTTATTGACTTTGTAACTTTTGATTCATCTATAGCTTTACGTTCGCGAACAAGCACAAGCACAACCTTATGTTTCACTAGCAGAAATGGTGAATAAATTCCAGTCCAGTACAAGAAACACATCTCTACCTCAGAAAAACTGCTCTCTTTCACATGTAATGAATTTAATTCACTCACTATTGGACCTGTATCTATATGATTCTTCTTTCCACTTGCATATTTAAACTCTTAAATAACAATTTGAGTCTCTGATGATGATTCAGGATGATGCAGCTTCCGTGAATCATAGGAAGCCGAAGCTCGCCCTGACAAGACCCAAGGGACCTGACTTCGAAACTTCTCAGCGAGCTCGTCCTGTTAGGCTGAAAAGTTCAGCTGAAATTGAGGAAGAGATGATGGCAAAGATCCCAAAGTTCAAGGCTAGACCTGTAAACAAGAAAGTATGTTGGTTCTCCTTTGCAATTTGAATCTATATCGATCAAATTAAATGACGTTATACTGACACTTTCTTGTTCGTTCAGATACTGGAAGGCCCAACATTACCTGCATTGCCTAGAAGTACACCTCACCTACCTGAGTTCAAGGTAAATTCATTTAGGATGTGATGGTCAAGAAATGAACCTTGATAACTTTTCCAAAAGTCTTTGCACACTAATCAAAATTGTAATCATTCAGGAATTTCATCTTAAGACGATGGAGAGGGCTCATCAGCACGATGATGACACATCAACAGTGGTCTCAGCAACAGAATCTTCACACCAGGTTCTACATTTGTGTTCCACTTGACTATCTGATTTGTCAATTCCATTGATTACAATACGTAAGATTATTTATAGTAAAACTGAAACTTGCACGGACAGAATCAGTGGGATCCTCATAAGCTTACAGAACCAAAAATGCCGCGCCTAGAAACTTTACTTCGAGCACGTCCCCCGAAGTAAGTAGCCATCTATTTAAAAGGATTTTACATTGTTGGTTCCTTAATCGGAATTTCAAGTTGTTTTGAATTTCTAAGCCTGGTTGAATTGTTGATTGATGATGGGCATTGTTGTCTTAAATTGGTCAGAGTTAAAAGTACTGAAGAGTTGGAGAAAGAAGAACTCGAGAAGATACCGAAGTTCAAGGCCAGGCCACTTAATAAAAAGGTCAGGCTGCTCTACTTATTTTTAAGTAACACTTCGAATAGTAATAGTTACTTTTCAGGTATTCTAAATATTTTGGCTACTATTTTGCAGATTTTTGAGAGCAAAGGAGACTTGGGAATATATTGTAATGCAAAACGTCAAGTTACTGTACCTCAGGAGTTCTCTTTTGCCACAGATGAAAGGATCCCACCAGCAAGAGCAGTTGCCGACCTCTTTGATAAAGTAAGTTGAAGTTGCTCGCTGCACTCTGCTTATAGTCTCTTGGTTATGAAAAAAGTGGTTCTTATTTTTTATTTTGGTTCTACAGCTTTCTTTGAATTCTGAACCCCATCATAATCACCAACTTCTACGACTGACTAGACCGAACCCATTCCATCTTCAGACGGAGGTATATTAGACAACATTTCCTTGTAAACCACACAAATGCATTTTGGTCAGAGTTTAAAATGTAACGTTTTTTCACTTACATGCTCCGTTTGCCTTGCCTAACATCAGGAAAGGGGTGCAGAGAAAGAGAGGAAGCTCATGGAGGAAATTCAACATAAACAGATTCAGGAGGAGAGAGCAAGGATTCCTAAGGCTACACCTTATCCTTATACGACTGATTACCCAGTGGTATAAAACATTGGTTTGATGCTTCAAATCTTCAATACATATATATATATATATATATTTTTTTTTTTTTCACAAAACAATGCTTGAAAATAATTTATTGTAATAATTATTTCGGTTAGATTCCACCAAAGCCGGAACCAAAGCATTGCACCAAGCCTGAGCCTTTCCAATTAGAAAGTTTGGTGAGGCACGAAGAGGAACTGCAGAGGGAAATGGAGGAGAGGGAGAGACTGGAAAGAGAAGAAGTTCAGATGAGAATCTTTAAGGCCCAACCAGTCTTGAAAGAGTAAGCTTCATTTGGCATCCATGGTTTATTAACTAATTCAAATGATTTATCCCTAAATAATTCAGGAATTTATGTTGTCTTACAGAGACCCACTTCCAGTTCCAGAAAAGGTGCGCAGACCTCTCACACAGGTAGAGGAGTTTGAACTCCATGTGGACCATCGTGCTGTGGATAGAGCAGAGTTCGATAAGAAGGTTAGTTAGCTTAAGCTTGTCAATGTTACACATAGCTAGCTTAAATAATCAGGTCCATGGAAATAAATGTGATTAGATGTGTTGTAATTATGTTGACATCCAGATCAAGGAGAAAGAGATGATTTGTAAGAGATATAGAGAGGAATGTGAGTCGGCTAGAATGGTAAGAGAGCGTTGCTCTGAATTATCCGCTTTTTATGCTCCTATACTTTATGCAGTTGATAATAGATGCTTTCATTATTGTTATTACAGATGGAGGAGGAAAAAGCAGTTAAACAGATGAGGCGAACAATGGTTCCTCATGCAATACCCCTGCCAAAGTTTGATAATCCATTCCATCCCCGAAGGTCATCAAAAGAAACAACAAAAGCCAAATCACCCAAGTTGCGAGTGCTACAAAGAACTGCAAGGAGAACTATGGCCACAGCTAATGCACAATGTGCTGCTGCTTCTCAAATGAGATGATTAGGCATGGTGGGTGGGAGTATTGACTGACAGAGACTGGCCGATTTTGTTCAAGAATTCCTGAACTCGGTCATCAGTGGAAATTTTTTGTTTTTTAAATGACATACAATTCATATTGTTTACTGCGCCATTATATGTTGTGAAATGTTGTTTTGTATTCCCCAGTCTTTGTACATGGAGATCTTATCATAGAGATGATGGTAATGAAATTTTTTGTTAGTAAAGCTGGTGTATTTGGTCTGTCGCTACATATCCAGATGTGAGTTATGACATCATTCAAAGTTCAGTCGAATGAACAACAAATGTTATATACAGATCCAACTACCAATAAATTGTAGAGATCAAAATGATAACAAGAAAATTTTAGGATCAATCAAATAAAGATTATCCATAATTAGAAGCAAAAGTTCTTAACAGTGGTTTTTTCCTCACATTCTTCAATCAAAGACTGTATCTTCCTCATGCTAGTTCGAATCATTCTACCTTGTTCACTGGTTTCTTCCATAACCAACTTAACAGCCCTGCACACACTCTTCCTTGTGTACCGCTCATCATCTTCCTCCTTTTCAACTTCCACTCCAACTTTCAAATCTCCACTCATTAACCTTGCTGCTACAGATTGGTTCAGAGCAGAGGCAACAAAACAAGTTGTACTGATTGGTGTATGATTAATTCAATAATGATGTACCACCATGTGTACCAAAGCACCCAATGGGAGCTGTGTCTCAACATGAGTTCTGTTGAACCAAGCCATCTACAACAATCCCTCTTTTGGATACCTGAACCCCTCTGGCAATGAATGTCTACTCTAACAGGTGGTTTGAAAGATACAAAAAATGGAAACCCACTGAGCTCAAACCCCAAAATCAGTTCATGGAATTGGTCCTTAGGCATGATAAACTTACTTCAAAATGTGTTAAACAAAACTGAACCAGATACCAATTGGTCTAGCCAAAGTATTTCTCAATGTAGTCATCATAAGGACCTTCAACTTCTCTGAATGCCTTGAAGACTGATGCATCAGACTCCTTCAGCGCACAAGCAAGATGGTCATGGTAGGAGACAGGATACTTTCCACACTCAACATATGGGTAGCAAGAAAGAGACTCTGTGACCTCTTGAGGCTAATTTATTGGAGAGTTGGAGGTATGTCCAGAGATGATCCTTGGCAAACATTGCTAAGTTGGGTGATGTAGTAGTCTTCACCTTAGTTATTTTCTTCTGTGCAATTTAGTCACAAACAAGAGCACACTCTAAATGGTTTCCTGATGATATCACCAGAATCCCCTCCTTGAAAGTCATTCAAAACACCATTAAGTACACTGGAATCCTCATGTTAGTGCGCACAACGTTTGGGATGCCCACTCATTCCCTATTGACCTCATGAAGAGAAACCAGATGACGAAGAATGTTTACCATATGACAAGCATTTTGCAATGCATGATGATCTTGTATGCAACGAATAAAACTTTATTTGAAAGTGGATACAATGTGTTTGTAGGAAATGGTGATTGTGAAGAGGACTGCGCGGGAATGAGGTGAATATATGGGATGAGGCATCTTATATACTGATAGAATAAGAAGCACATATGTAAATCATAACGTCTTTGGAGATATCTGGTATATTTCGACATTAATGAAATATCATCAGAATATCTCACTATATATTATATATATCATCAGAATTTAAGTTAAAAAAGAACCATGGCCGTAAACTATCAAACTTGTCACTTAAAATTTCACTCAAAATAAAAAAGAAATGGCTAAGCATCCATTTAAAACATCCCACCATTATGAAACCAAAAACCCATGCCGACGTTTCAAATTCGTGCGTTAGTGTTGGATGACCATAGGTATTAGAGTGATATTATTCTATCCTCATTCCTTTTCTAAAACAATTTCTAGCATTGCTAAAATGTCTATTCATGTGTACAACTACTCTCCGATGAATTGTTCAGAATTTTCACTCAAGCCTTTATTCTGATCACAACAAGTGTGAATTTTGGCACCTATGACTCTTTGAGTGCAAGGGAGCAATATTTTTTTACTAGATACCGTATCCATTAAACACCTTTGGCAGGGTTCGAACCTTGACTTGTGATATCATCCGTCACAAATTTACTAGCTGAGTGCCTTGTTGGTATATGTTTTTATGTTTGAAGCAAGCTAATGTCTCCTATACATTGCTATTGTCTGCTTTGCATTAATCCATAAACAATTGAAATGAATTTATTGCAAAGCCATGAACAATGTTTACAAACACTTTATACAAGCCTAATAATATTAGGGCCCAACTACACGATCCAAAAAATAAATTATCTTACAAAACATGACGGTGTTTATGTTAAAAGATAAAAGAAGGTTCAGATTTAACCAAATATATGAATCTAACGGATTTTATAGAACTTAAAGCACCAAGAGTGCATGGGTTCGATTCTCATGCCAAACATTTGATATTTATTTATTTTTTAGAGATAAAAGATGGCTGAGATTCATCCAAACATGAAGATCTAATGGTTGTGATTTAAAGTTATCATTTATGAAGATTTATCCCCAATAAGAGTGCAAGGGATCGATTCTCATACCCAACATTTTATTTATTTTATTTATTTATTTTCTTCAAAAATTGATTGTGGTGATTAGGCAAGTAAGTATATTTATTTATTTATCATACTCAAACATTTAGCATGTAGAGTAATGCTATAGTAAGGTAGAATAGTGACACAACTTTGGGGTGTGATTAGTGCCGCAACCTTGGGTATGATTATTGACACATGTTTTGAATGACAATATATATTTATTAAAGCACCAAATTCGATTTAAAATTGTTTTTTTTTTGCATAAGTCTGGTCCATTGACAATCCTAATTATCATGGTGATTGAAATTGAAAAAATAATTTTGCTGTGAGAGAATAGGTTAAGTTATTGACAAGAATATTGTAATTTATTGACATGTATAGTGAGACTTCAATGTTAGAATATTCCTAGGATACATTAGAATACAGTGTTGAATATCATAGCATACATTTGCAAGCATTTGTATACAGTGTGATTTACATATCCATACAGTGGGACTTCAATGTTAAGCATGTACACAATGCGATTTACATTTGCATACAAAATGTTCTACTATGGAAGTACTGTATTTCTTGCACATTAGTAGACTTTGTCAAAATTTTGTTGTCTACTAAAACATTTAGATGTGAAACAATGTTGTAGTGGTTCATTTTATATATTTGCATTTTAAGAATTACAAATGCAATACTATTGTGTATGACAGGGTTTAGTGTTGGAAAAAAAATTAAGAAAACAAAGTAAACTCTATCGAAATTCTGAAATTATTTTTATGTTTTGTTGCCTACTCAAACATTTAACATGTGGAGTAATATTGTAGTGGTTTATTGTGTTTTATGCCATTTTGATGAATTACAAATGCAAATTTATGAGGTATGACAAATTTTAGCATTGGAAATTTTTTTAAAACCAATATAGCTGTTGAAATTTAACAAAAATATTGTAATTAATTTAGTTTAAGCTACCATTATAGAAACATCAAATATTTGTGATTGAGATAATACCGCAATGAATATTAAAAAGATGAATGACAAGACATATATTAAATAAATATGTTTAGTGGTAATGGTACATATGCCGCAACCTTGGGGTATGATTAGTGACACGTGTCTTGAACGACAATATATATTTATTAGGCAACTTTTTTTTAATGGCAAACTTTTTATTCTTTTTATTATTATTATGGTTTAATTTAAGCCCATGTACCAGTAGTTAATAACATATTGGCCTAAAATTCATAGAGCCATGCCGAGTGATTTTTCAACACAGTTGAAGCCATGAGAAACACGATAGAAATATAAATCGCGAATGAAAATAGTTAATACCTTATGGAAGTGCCAATGACACGGGGAATACCCTAGTTTATTTTACAAAATAGGATGGTGTTTGGGGTGGGAGATAAAAGACGGCTGAGATCTACCCAAACATCAAATTTTAACGGATCACATAGAACTTAAAGCACCAAGAGTGCATGGGTTAGAATACCGTACCCAACATTTTGATATTTATTTATTTTTCTTCAATTGTTGATGATGGTGATTAGGCATGTAAGTATGACTGATGAAAACTTAAGGGTGATCATGTTTTGATAGACTTTTAAAATTTTTATCGTGCCAACGGCATGGGGATTACCCTAAATATTATATATATACAAAACATGATGGTGTTTGGGGTGATAGATAAAAGACGGCTGAAATTTACCCAAATATAAGAATCTAACATATCGCATAAAACTAAAAGTACCAAGAGTGCATGAGTTTGATTCTCATCTCCAACATTTTTATATTTATTTATTTTTCTTTAATTGTTGATGATGGAGGTATTGAAAACTCAAGGGTGAACATATTTTGATAAGTTCTAAACTTTTATCATGCCAACGGCACGGGGAATACCCTAGTCTATATTACAGAATAGGATGATGTTTGAGGTTGGAGATAAAAGACGGCTGAGATTTATCCAAATATAAGAATCTAACGGATCACATAGAACTTAAAGCACCAAGAGTGCTAGGGTTCGATTCGCATACCCAATATTTTGATATTTATTTATCTTGATATTTAAAGTAGAATAAATCATGTTAACCTTTTATCGTGCCAATATTATATTATATATATACAAAACATGATAGTGTTTGGGGTGGGAGTTAAAAGACGGCTGAGATTTAACCAAATATATGAATCTAATGGATCACATGTAACTTAAAGCACTAAGAGTGCATGGATTCGATTCTTATGCTCAACATTTTTTATATTTATTTATTTTTGTTCAATTATTGATGGTGGCGATTAGGCATGTAAGTATTTAGACAAGTTGTAAACATTTATCGTGCCAACGACACGGGGAATACGCTAGTCTATATTACAAATCGGGATGATGTTTGAGGTTGGAGATAAAAGACGGCTGAGATTTACCCAAATATAAGAATCTAACAGATCAATATAGAACATAAAACACCAAGAGTGTATGAGTTCGATTCCCATACCTAACATTTTGATATTTATTTATTTTTCTTGAATTGTTGATTGTGGTGATTAGGCCTGTAAGTATGAAGGATTAAAACTTAAGGGTGATCATGTTTTGACAAGTTTTAAATTTTTATCGTGCCAACGGCACGGGAAATATCCCAGTCTATATTATAAATCAAAATGGTGTTTGAGGTCGAAGATAAACGAGGGTTGATATTTACCCAAGTATAATAATCTAACGGATCACATAGAACTTAAAACACTAAGAGTGCATGAGTTCGATTCTTATATCCAACATTTTGATATTTATTTATCTTGATATTTAAAGTATAATCAATTTTATTTATCATGTTAAACTTTTATCTATATTACAAATCAGAATGATGTTTGACGTTAGAGGTAAAAGACGGCTGAGATTTACCCAAATATAAGAATCTAACGGATCATATTAGGGGTGGGCATCCCATCCCGCAATCCCGATCCCGTCCCGTCCCGATTTTTCCGAGTCTTAATGGGATTGAATAATTTCATCCCGATCCCGTCCCGTCCCGATCTAGAATGGGATGAAGATTTTCAATCCCGCCAATCCCGTCCCGTCCCGAACTAATTTTTTAATATTAATTATTAATATTTTATTTATTTATTTATTTTAGGATTGTGGATGCCCATACAAATTCACTGATGTAAATAACATTTTTAGCATCTCAATTTTTCTCTCACACATATCTCTAGATTAATCTTTTGATGGTAAATTTGTAATACTTCTCCTCTCTCTGATCTCTCATTTGGTCATTCATTTAGTTAGGTTTTTAGGGTTACTAAAGGGTATCTAAGCCAACAAATGAACAAATAACAAAACTGTTCCAGCAGACTTCTAACAAAACAGTTCCAAATAACAAAATTGTTCCAGCAGACTTTTAGCTCATTTGTTTTAAACTTGTATTGAGTTGTTTTAAACTTGTAATATGTTCCAGCAGACTTCTAGCAATAGATTATGCTCAGACTGTTCCAGTAGACTTCTAGCAATAGATTATGCTCAAGACTGTTCCAGCAGCTGTTGTAAATTTGTATTGGGTTGTTTTAATATGTTCCAGCAGTTTATGACTGTTCCAGCAGAATGTATTGAGTTGTTTTATGATTTGATATGTTCAGAATGTATTCTAGTTGATATGTCCAGATTAGCATGCTAATCTCGTCTCGTCCCGTCCCGAACCCGTATGAATGGGATGGGATAGGGATGGGTATATCTCGTCCCATCCTGTCCCGTACCCACCCCTAGATCATATAGAACTTAGAACACTAAGAGTGCATGGGTTCGATTTTCATACCCAACGTTTTGATATTTATTTATCTTGACATTTAAAGTAGAATAAACTCTATTTATTATGTTAAACTTTTATCTTGTTCGTGCTAACGACATGAGGAATACCCTAGTATTAACACAAAATTTCACATGCGATTCTAAACTTGAACTAATGACCGAACATGACGAATCTCTAGGACCAGAGAGTGACTTAATTGTTGACGACAAAATGGACAACCCCTCCAACTCCAAGTTGTTGTTATAGTATGGATCGTTGACGCTAATATCAATCACTCAAATTACACTCTTCATTGCACTGTCTCTCAATTGCACTTAGTTGCACTCTCCCTCCCACGTCCGTCCTCATCATATCATACCACTTGACCCCAGATCCCAACTTTCGTCTCTCCCTCTGCCTCCTCATTTCCTCCTTACTAGTTACATGCAGCAATACTCCAACTCTTTCCTACTACTTCTCCTCTTGCTATTCTATATAAACAAAACACATTTCCATGTCAATTATTTGTTTATTCTTATTTTCTCTCTCGTTCTCAACCATTTGAAATCGTACCATTCCCTGCTGCCAGTAGGCATGAGGGTCCTATCTGTAAAAAAAAAAATAAAGTTTAAAATAGAGGATAGACATACCTGAGTTGGATGCAGATCGGCTTGTCGGCAACAGCTTGCGGCATAGAAGACGAAAGAAGCTTGCAATAGTCAAAATCATTGAAAGTGTTGGCTAGATTGTGGTTGGAATTCGATGGGTTTGGTGGTGAAATTAGTTGGCGGAAGAAGAATATAAGAAAAGGAAGTTGACAGGAGAAGAAGGTGGTGGAAGGGTTTCCACCACCCTCCACTACCGCCTCTTCATGCTATAAAATGAGGCATTCTTCGCCCATCCTCAATCGATTGGTTTGTGTGAGAGGTAGGGTTTCTTATTCCCTTTTGTAACTTGTTTGAGGATTTGTGAGAGAAAATGAGAGAGATGTGTTTGTGAGGAGAGAGATTGTTTGTGTGATATATGCACCCACGTATATTTGTGTGGTGTCATTTAGACACGTGTATTGTGTTGGAGAATCTCTCCAGTTGTATTATTTCATCTTAGTAGTAAAGTTGTTCATTTTGCCCGTGAATGTAGGCAAATTGTCGAACCACGTAAATTTGCTGTCTCCGGTATTAGTTGTATTTGTTTTGTAACTCTTTGCATTTCAAGTATTTGTAACGCTTTTGCGCGTAAGAAATTGGTATCAGAGCCAGGTTATTTCTTTGGATTCGTTTGAAGCTGCGTGAATCGATGGTTGGTAAAAAGTATGTCAGATCCATCAAGCTTGGGATCAAAGATGATTACGGCTACAATCGGTAAATTTGATGTCGAGAAATTTAATGGAAAGAATAACTTTGAAATGTGGCAATGCAAAATTTTGGATGTGTTGGTAAAGGAGTTCTTGGAGGATGCTTTATGAGATAAGCTGGAGAACATGAGGGAAGAAGAATGAAATAAGTTGAATCGGCAAGCATGCGAGTCAATAAGATTGTATTTAGTGAAGGAGCAAAAATACTTTGTTATGAATGAGACCTCCGCTAAGGTGTTATGAAAAAAATTAGTGAACAAGTACACGATGAAGAACATCCATAAGCTCTTCCTCACGAAGCAACTTTTTTGGATGAATATGAGACCTGAGATTATGTTGTCTGAACACTTGGATAAGTTCAATAGGCTTATTGCCGATTTATTGAATTTGGAAGAAGATGTTCCAGAAAATTACAAGGCTTTGTGCCTTTTGAATTCCCTTCCATAAGAGTATAAACATCTCGTTACAACTTTGTTAACGGGAAAAGAAGAATTGATTTATGATGAGGTGGCTACATGGTTGCTCAATTATGAGTTTAGAAGGAAGGATTTCAAAGTCCATAGGGATGCAACGTCAGAAGTATTGGTAGCGAGGGGAAGATCTGAAAAAAGGATGATGGTAATAAAGAAAGATCACAGTCAAAAGAAATATATGTGGACACAAGGTTTTTGATGAGGGATGAATGTGCCTTCTGTCATAAGAGGGGTCATTGGAAGATTGACTGTGAGGATTTAAAAACTGCAATAAAAAAGATAAAGAAAAAGTCAGATGCGAATGTGGTACACAATTTGGATGAAGATGAGGATGATGATGACGCATATTCGTTGTCTGCAGCTTTAGCATTGGTTAGTCATTCCAATGAATGACTGTTTGATTCGGGTTATACCTATCACATGTGTCCCTTTAGGGACTAGTTCTCTAACTTTAAAGAGATGGATGGTGGTGTTATCCATATGGACAACAATAATTAATGCAAAATTGCAGGGATATGTAAAATCAAGGTGAAACTGCATAATGGACTTGTTAGGAGTTTTAATAATGTTCGGTATGTATCTGATTTGAAAAAGAATCTCATCTCCATTAGTGCTTAAAAGTCCAAATGCTACAAGGTTATGGTAAATGGTGGAGCTCTAAAAATAGTTTCTGGTGCACTAGTAGTTTTGAAAGCTATTCAAAAGGGTAACTTGTACTTCTTGCAGGGGAGTATGGTTACAAGTAATCGTAAAGTTGAATTTGGTGGAGTAACTTGTATTATTAAAGGCCATGTAGATGTTGCTTTTGGTGGAGTTATTGAGAATTCTAAGGATGTTTGTATGGATACCTTGAGGGTTTGGCATTTGCGTGCAAGTAGTAAATGTGAGAAAATTCTGCACGAGTTGTTGAAGAAATGTTTGGTAGAAGATATGAAGAAGTGCAACACGGATGTTTGTGAACATTGTGTTTCTAGAAAGTCTGGTTTGAAACTCCATCATAGTTTAGGTGGAGTTGGATTGTTAGCTTGAGCATGTTTTGGTGATAACACCTTCGGGTGTATGATGCTTATGAACGCGTTTGGAGGGTTGAGACCCTCAATCTTGGATAATCAATATTGATTTGATCATGTTCGCTAGAAATCGGTTGCTTGTTTTTATTCGTGTTTATTGTGGTAAGCTCAGATTTATGAAATCTTCGCCAAGGTGGAGAATTATAGAAAAAAAAAGTTTAAAACAGAGGACAAACATACCTGAGCTGGATGGAGATTGGCTTGTTGGCAACAGCTTGTGGCATAGAAGATGAAAGAAGCTTGCAACAACCAAAATCATTGAAAGTGTTGGCTAGATTGTGGCTAGAATTCAATGGGTTTTGTGGTGAAATTAGTTGGCCGGATAAGAAGAAAAGATAAGGAAGTAGAAGGGAGAAGAAGGTGGTGGAAGGGTTTCCACCACCGCCTCTTCATGCTATAAAAGAAGGATGCCTTCTTTATCCATCCTCAATCGATTGGTTTGTGTGAGAGTTAGGGTTTGTTCTTCCCCTTTGTAACTTGTGTGAGGATTTGTGAGAGAGATGTGTTTGTGAGAAGAGAAATTATTTATGTGATATACACACCTGCGTATATTTGGATGGTGTCATTTAAACACGTGTATTGTGTTGGAGACTCTCTCCAGTTGTATTCTTCCATCTCAGCTAGATTTATGTTCGTGTCCGCTGTTTTGAAGGGAAGCAGAGGTCGTGTAGCGGGCTGCTTGAGGCCTTCACCTTCCGAATTGTTTATGTCCGAGCCTTATGGACTACAGATTCATAGAGTAAAGGTTTGGCGACCAGGCTGAAGAGCAGTGGTCTCGTGGCAAGCAGTCGGAATCAGTTCGAAACTGACTAGGCTCCCACCTTCCAAATCATTTATGTTCAGTTTGGGGGAAAAAAGGTTTGGCGACCAGGCTGAAAAGCAATGGCCCCGTGGCGAGCCGTCGAAATCAGTTTAGGACTGACTAGGCTCCCACCTTTCAAACCATCTACACCCTCCCCGCGCAATGGGGGCTACGAATTCGAGAGGAGTTTGGCGACCAGGCTGAAAAGCAATGGTCCTGTGGCAAACCATCAAAGTCAGTTCAGGACTGACTAGGCTTCCACCTTCCACATTATCTACACTTGAGTGCACCAAACTACAAATTTGGGAGTTTTTCGACGGTCACACTGAAAAACATTGGTTTCGTGGCAAGCCGTCGAAATCAGTTAAGGACTAACTAGGCTCCCACCTTCTAGACTATCTACACTCTCGCAATGGGGACTACAAGTCCAGGGTTGGTGATTTGGCGGCCACGCTAAAAAATAGTGGTCCCATGGTGAGCCATCAGAATTAGTTCAGGACTTACTAGGCTCCCACCTTCCAAGCCATCTATACCCTCGCAGTGAGGCCACAGATCTGGGAGTGTTCGGCGACCATGCTGAAAAGCACTGGTTCCGTGGCAAACTGTCGGAATTAGGTCATGGCTGAATGGGCTCCCACCTTCTAGACTATCTACACCCTCGCAGCGCGAGCGACAAGTCCAGATTTGGTCATTTGGCAGCCACGCTGAAAAGTAGTGGTCCCATGGTGAGCCATCAAAATCAGTTCGGAACTGACTAGGCTCCCAACTTCTAGACTATCTACACCCTCGCAGTGGGGGGGGGGGGGGGGCTATAAGTCTAGGTTTTGATCAGAAGCTTTCGTTGTTAGTCGTCACCAGTTAGGTTTACCTGATTAGGTTCGGCGATCATTGACCGCGAAAGGGGCAATGATCCCTGGCGAGTCGTCATTACCAGGCATGATAGCGTTGATTAGACTCCCACTTCCTAAACCGTCGATGCCCACGCTGGATGGACTAGGTATTGGGATGAACCAAAAGTCATCGTCATCAATCTTGGCTGACTAAGCTTGCCTGGTTTGAATAAAGGTTCCGCTTGTTAGGGGGCGTGCGAACCTAATCCATCAACATGTTGCATGGTGTGGATGAAATTATCTTAAATCAGCTGGTCAGGTTTGACTAGGATTTCTTGTGCTTGTGCTAAGCATGTGACAAGATATTGTTTGAGTAATAGACCAAGCCCATGGGCCCGCAGAGGAAGAGCTAGGGCACGGTGCGTTGTGCGTATGACGTAAATCGCACGGTAACACGTGTACGACGCAGGCTGAGTGACGGTTGAGTATTGGTTACTCCCCCTCAATTGATGGGGGTGTGTGCAGCCCCATCAATTTGAATGATGCAGTCTGCGTAGTTTCCTTGGGAACCGTTGTCTCCTCGTTTCCCACACTGTATTCAATGGTTGACAGTTAATGCTGGAATGCCTGTTTGTTGAACCATCATGTCTATATAATGGTATTTTCCAATTGTTGTAGGCACTATCTTTCATAGAACTTATCTCCCATGATGTTCCTGCTTGAAAATAACACTTTGGGTTTTCGAAAGGCTGAAGAAAATGCTTTGGGTTTTCCAAAGGCTGAAGGCGGGTCTCTGTTTATGGAGTCTGCGGATGTTCTGACATTTTCACTGATCAGGCATAGTGATAGTTGTTGTTATGTTCGGTCGCCTGTTATGGGTGAACATTTAGTTGATCCGCTGAGGTCTCGTAATTTCTTTTCATATTGCAGAGAAGTAGTACAAATTTCTTACCAAGGGAGATGCCTTGGTGTTACACTGTAACATTTTTGCCTTCGTGTGCTCGAATTCTGTTGCTAACCAATGGCTGATCGAAGTGTTAGTCGACGTGCGATGTCTTTGGGTGTGGTAGCTCTCAGTCATACCTGCCATCGCATATGGGAAAAGTGGCCTCTCTTGATAGCATTGTGTGACCGTAACCACGTCGTTGTTTCTGGCCATCTTCATCTGCCTTCTTCTAACCTATTTGAGGAAGTTAGAAGGGGAGTTGGATGTCTCTTGAGGAAATCAACAACCCATTGTGAGGTCTACAATGTTGTAGTACGAGCATTTTTTCGGAGTGATTTGATAGAGTAATCTGACCGCTCAGTCCTTTCAATCCCTTCTACCACTTTGTCTTGATCTTGGGAAGGGGTCGAGGGTATCCCTTTCGCTTACCTTCGATGTCACTTGCAGATTGCTCGCATCGGAGGGTTTGCAAGTTTTCGTCGGATGTTGTTAGTAACATAATTGTCTAAGCGAGTTTTTTACTTCAGTTCGCACTATATTCAGACGCTTATAGTGTTCAGTCTTCGTATCTGCCTCAGGGTGTTCGTAATATGCAACCTTTTGTATCTGCCTCAAGGTGTTTGATGTTACATCTTTCTCACATTCAATAGAGTTTGTGATGCAGGAGGATCCGAGTCAGATAATGCTGAGCTGCCAGATAACACGTTGTTGGCACTGAGATACCTTGAGTTGGCAGATCAGCGCAAAGATGGCAAGAAATCGTGATCTTTTCCTAATTTGGGCAGTTTTTGGCGTGTTTTAGTATTTTGGCCATAACTTTGGATACGGGTATCCGAATCATGCATATGACCCTAATTCGGAAAGCTCTTTTCGGTGCGCAGATCACGATTTCCTGCCATCTTTGCGCTGATATGCCAACTCAAGGTATTTCAGTGCCAACAACGTGTTATCTGACAGCTCAGCATCATCTGACTCGAATCCTCCTGCATCAGTTTGTTTATGTAATTCTTCCTTTATTTCTTAAATGATTGAAAATCACATAAGTCTTAAGAACTAAAACTCAATATTGACTATGGAAAGGAAAACAAATAACTTAAAGCAAACTAACTGTTGACGGAGAGACATTGATCCTGGCCATGAAGTGAATTTGGGTTGCTCTTGCGGATCCTTTAGTGTACTGTTGAGGCGCCACATAGGTTATTGAAAAGTAAACCTTGGAAAGGGGTAGATCCCCACACCTATGGAGCATCGGGGGGATGCGTTCCTGCATGTCGTGGTCTTTTTGCCTCGTTGAGCAGAAGATCTTGTTGCTCCTGTACTGTTTGAAAGTGATGTCTCCACCATTATCTGGCCTGGCACTGGTTCGGGTTGCTCTGCAAGATGAAGCTAAATCTGGGAGCATTCTATCTATTTCAGTGCGGCGTAGTAGCAACCTCGTGCCATAGGTTGGTCCCCACATATTGTTCATTCTGAGTAGTTAGCAGTATACTTAACATACTAGTGAAGGGTGGAGACCACTACCTCCATTTGGTGGAGCCTTGGCCTTCCCAGGATAAAGTTGTAGGACGATGGCGCATCTACCACCATGAACTTCAAAAATAAAACCTTCCTCAGCTGCGGTTCCCCGGCCACCGTAGCTAACCTTATCCTTCCGACGGGGAAGCCTTTCTCCCCACTGAACCCAATCAACGGGTGCTCATAAGACGTTAGGTTTTCCTCCTTGAGGTCCATGCCGCGGAAAGCGTTGTAGAACAGAACGTTGACTGAGTTTCCTGTGTCCACTAGACTTCCCACTTTGCGATGGAAACAAAGATGACCAAGGCGTCGATGTGCGGCGCTCGGACTCCATCGAGGTCCCTGTCCGTGAAAGTCAAGATGGGAATGGGGTTTTGAATTCTTGAATAGCAAATGTGTATGTCCTCATCCGCGGGTTGTGTCTACATATCCAGCAAATTAGCTTGCGAGACCTGTATGACTGGTCTTCATTTGGTCCGACTCCATGAAGGACGTAGATTATCCCTGGATTGTCCTTCCCTATCTCTTTAACCAACTTCCCCTATCCCTGGTCTGTTCTGACTGCTTATCAGATTTCATAAATTCTTTCAGCTTGCCTTTGCGGATCTAGTACTCAACTTCATACCTCAAACTCTTGCAGTTGTTGGTGTTGCGACTGCCCTATTTGTGGTATGTGTAGTATTTGTCGTTGTCGCGCTTGGAAGGGTCTCCGCGTATCTTTGAGGGGCACTTCAGTTCTTCCTAGCTTTTCATGGAGTTAAGTATGTCTGACAGGCTAGCATTTAGGGGTGTCATGGTTCTGGATCCAACGTAGTTGAATGATTTCTCCGGCCTGGGCTTGTTGTCGCTGCGCTTTTTTTTGCTATGTTCCTCATTCTCGCATCTTTTCCCTCCTTCTTGTCCCTAAGAAAGGATGGCTTCCCGTCGCCTTCGGTTTCCCTTTTAGCGGTCCTTGACTCCTCCAGGGTGATGTGTTTTTGGATGCTCTTGAGAAGCTTCACCATATCCAGAGGGGGCTCCAAGGTGAGGTCCTAAAAAAGCTTTCCCTTTCGGAGGCCCGCAGTGAAGGTCGTCATGGCTGTATTGTCGTTGCACCCGTCGATGAGGGTCAGCTTGTTGTTAAAGCGCATGACATACTCTCGGAGCGTCTCTCCGGACCTCTACCTTAGAGAGAGTATGTAGTGCATGCCTTTTCTAAAACACTAGCTTTCGACGAAACGTGTTAGGAATTCCTTCGCCAGTGTTTTGAAGGAGTTGATTGACTTCGGTGGAAGGCTGTGGAACCATGTCAGCGCATAGATTTTTAGATTGGTGGGAAAGGTTTCTGCACATGACAGACTTAGATCATTCTTTGAGGGGCATTATGTGCTGGTAATGGCGCAGATGATCGAAATGATCAGTGGTCCCGTCGTAGGAGTCGAGCTTTGGTGGAGTGAACTTCCTCGGAAGGGTCTCGTTCATTATCTGGTCCACAAATGGTTGGACGAATAGGCAATATAGTACGTCCGAATCACGCGCCCCTATGCAGAACCCCAGGGCCGCGCCTTTCTATCCTGATGGTGAGCACAACGTTAGCCGCGCAACCTCCCTTAGTCCAATGAGAACTAGCGGGGGTCTGGCTCTCCTGTTCTTGCTCCCTATCATCTTCTGGAGGCGGAGGTTCGTGCTGCTCCTGATCTCCGTTAGCAGGTGGTGGATTATGTCGCGTAAGAGTCTCCACCACCTTGGCAATCTGTTGTATCTGAGATGCCAACACATCAATTTTGGGGTCCATCGTTACTGCCGTTGGCACAGGAGCATGAGTTGGCTGCTCGTGCATGACAGGAACTGTTGAATGAAGCGGTATAGGGATAGCCTGAGCGTTGGATGTGTCTCCCAGTTTTCTGTTGTTGCGTGACCTGGTGGTCACCATCTCTCTGGTTTTGATAGGAGATGACGATTAGTGTAAAGTTAAGAACTATGTCGTCCCCACGGATGACGCCAAACTGATGGAGTTTTTTCCGCTCCCTACTTTGTCCTAGTCCTGCTGACCTGCACAAGTAACGCACGTGAGCCATAGACCACCGTGGGGTGGCCGATGGCACTCCGATGCTAAAGTCTAACTGGGCTCTAAGGAAGGTGTAATGTTGTAATAGAGAATTTGTAGCGTACCTTAACTTACCAACCTCATGTCTTATTTATAGTGCAAGGAGTCCTGGTTATACCATATTATCGTAGGCGTTGTTTATGAAGGAGATCTTCGTGGAGATCCCTCCCTAATTATGTGTTGTGCTGTAGGAGGGAAATTTCATGTTAGCTCTGTGCTTCTAGATATGCGGGAGATAGTTTCCAATCAAAGAGCAATCTGTAGAAGGGAGTTTCCCTATGTGAAAGATACTCTGGTGTTTGCTTCCTATTTGGAAGCAGAGAGCAGCTGTAATTGCCCGTTCGAAGCTGATCCTCGAGATACTTGCTTGAAGAGGGCTTACGGGTATTGAGGATAATTGTGAGACGTCTGGGCCTAGCATGCTGTGATAGTTCAGGTCCGTTTGGTGGACTGCAGTTGGATGGAATTAGAACCGCTTGGGCCGGACTTGGGGCCGTAATTCCTCGAAATCATCATGACACGTGTGCGGCTTCGGGGTATGATCGTTTTTATGTATCATTAATTAGTAATCGGCCGAACTCCATTGTTAGCTCTCAGGATCTAGGGAAAAAAATTTCAAATGAAATTTATACTCAAGTTGTTTGTGGAAGTGGCCTAAATGGCGAGGAAGTCATGCTCTCTAGAAGTCAGCTAATTATTTGAAAATTGTGAGCATGATACACTTTTGGATGCAACAGAAGTTTAGGAACACAAATGGATTAGTGTCGCAACCGTTTTGTTCAAAAAATAAGAACACAACATGTGGTATCATTTTAACCCCCTTCATCTTTTTAAACGAATACATCTTCAACAAAAACTTTGATTAGCCGGCCTTCCTCCTCATCATCCTCCTCCTTGAACGATTATTTTTCCTTCAACCATTCTCAAATATTCTCCTTCACTTGTTGTTTCTCGTCAAAGAGTTGGAACAATTTTAATTCATTGTCTTATGGTAGGCAAATAATGGAACAAACTTTGCCTACCATCATGCACTAGGTATTTGTATGTTAGACACCTTCTTCACTACACCAAGCAGTATGATCTAAATATTTTTTTAAATAAAAAATAAAGACATTGAAAAAGGAGAGAAATATTGACCTATGCATAAAATAGGAGATTGCACGAACGAAGAAATATATCTGAGAAGAGACCTGACAACAAAATGATCTAAAGAGGAAATCGAAAGAGGTGAAACCCTGTGCGCGAAACGGTTGAAGGACGTTGACATTGAGTTGTTAGTGGAAAAAATGGAGAGCTCACGTGTTCGTGTCCTTTAAGTTGCATATAAATCAAGTGGGTCCTACCAGCAACCCAAACCCCAAATTGAGGCCAAACATCTATTCATTTTTGTGGTTGTTTGCAACTGTTAACTATGTTTCAACCAAGGAATGTGATTTCTCGAAGCATATCGAAATTTCATGAAATTTTTTTTTCGAGCACCAAAATGAAAACCCTAAAATAGAAAAGATGACTTACAATATATCTCGCCAATGAACAGGAAAAGGTTTCACGTCATCTTTAGTGTCTGAAGGAGTGAAATCTTGCCTCAGATTTGGCTCCTCATCGCTTGGAATATGACTGAAAAAAGTCACTAAAATCACTGAATGAACTGCAATCTTCCCAGTGTATGCTAGAAGCAGTACTCCCATCATTATCGTTGTAACTGATAGTGATTTTGACATCGAAAACTACTTTCTTCCCCTTTTTCATTTTGGGTTTCCTCTTCTTTGTTTCGGTATTACGCTTCTTCATTTCGGTGAGAAATCGGAGAGTGGAAACGCAGGGAGAGAGGAGAAATGAAACAGAGATAATGAAAACGGAGGGAGTTCTCCCTCCAATGTCCATTTCTTCAATGGTATGAGCTGACAAGGAGTAATCCCTAGCCGTCCACGTGTCTGGTTTAGGTAACGGATGGTTGGGATTGACATGCTATCACATCAGGCGTGATAAACACATGAAGGGCATTTTCGTCATGAAAAATAGGAAGAATGGCGGTATGTGAAGTGTTTAACAGTTAAGGCACGTTGACTGCAATGACGACACGTGAAGTGTTTGACAGTCAAGGCACGTTGATTGTTAGCCTGAGGAGGGAAGTGCAATATGAAATTTTTTTTGGAAGTTTTTTTTTTAAAGGCGAGCGTGCCGCCGGTGGGTATAGAACCTAAGACGTGGGGCAATATGAATGTTAATTGGGGGCTAAACTGAATGAGCTATATGTTTTAGAGGGGAAATTGCAATTAACCCAAAAAGAAATTATCAAAGACTATGATTGATTGTAGATGTTCTAATTATTATTTTAAATTTGTTTTAAAGCATACAAAACTCTAAAGAAATAAAAAAAAAAAAAAATCAAATCATCATCATCATCATCAACGCCCATTCCCGAGATTTTCGGGGTCGGCTACATGGATTTTGGTTCTCCAAGCAATGCGATCTTCCCACATATCCTCGCCTAATCCAAACTCAATGATATCTTCATTCACCGCCTTCATCCAAGTTTTCAACGGTCGTCACCTCCATCTACACCCTCCATTAACTTGCCAATCTAGACATATTCTAATTGGCGACGTGCTTGGTCTCCTCCGCACATGACCAAACCAAGTTAAACGTCTTTATCTAATTTTGTCCTCTATGGGCGCTACACCTAAGTATCTCTTAATTCTTTTAGTTCTAATTTTATCCGTACGAGTTTTACCACACATCCACCTTAACATACGCATTTCTGCTACTGTCATCCTATGCGTATGTTGTCCCGTAGTAACCCAACATTCTGAACCGTATAGCATGGCTGGTCGAACAATTGTCTTATAGCATTTCCCTTTTAGCCTTGCAGGCATCCTTCTATCGCATAATACTCCTGACGCCATTCTCCATTTCAACCAACCAGCTTTAATCCTATGGTCTACATCTTCTCCAATAGCCCCATTCTTTTGAATTATAGATCCTAGATATCAAAAAGCCTTACACTCTGGGACCTCTACACCTTCGATCTCAATTGCATTACTTCTCCCTCTTGGTTCACAACCAAAGTTGCACACTAGATACCCCGTCTTCGAACGACTAATTCTAAAACCTTTACTCTCTAAAGCCTCCCGCCACTTAACTAATTTTTGACCTAAACCTGCACTAGTCTCATCCATTAAGACAATATCATCTGCAAATAACATGCACCAAGGTATATCTTCTTGCAGATGTCTCGTCAACTCATCCATGACCAAAGCAAAGAGATATGGACTTAACGCCGACCCTTGATGTAGTCCTACTGACACTGAAAATTCACTGGACATCCCACCTACTGAGCGAACACTTGTTAAAGCCCCTTCATACATATCCTTAATGATATCAACATAACATTGAGACACTTTCTTCCTTTCAAGCACCCACCAAATTAACTCCCGGGGGACCCTATCATATGCTCTCTCCAGATCAATAAAAACCATATGCAAACTCTTACATGCCTCTCGATATTTTTCTATAGTTTGCCTAAGCAGGAAGATGGCCTCCGTAGTAGACCTACCCGGCATAAATCCAAATTGATTCTCCGAAACCGTGGTTAAACTCCTAAGTCTTCGTTCTATAACCCTCTCCCAAAGTTTCATCGTATGACTCATAAGCTTTATCCCTCTATAGTTCGAGCAATTCTGGATATCCCATTTGTTTTATAAATTGGTACCACAATGCTATGCCTCCATGAATCTGGCATTTTTTTAGTTTCCAAAATCCTATTAAAGAGCTTAGTTAGCCATTGAATCCCAACTTCTCAAAGACAACTCCCAGATAGTTCCATGCTTCAATTGGTATATCATCCGGTCCAACGGCCTTCCCTGTCTTCATTCTTTTTAAAGCTTCTCTCACTTCTGTGGCATTAACTCTGTGATGGAACACACGATCTCTCCCTTCCTGTGAAGCATACCCCTCCAAGTTTAACTCCCCTACATGTGTTTCATTGAGTAGGTTCCAAAAGTAATCCTTCCATCTATCTAAAATAGTTTTATCCTGCATTAAAACTCTTCCATCCTCATGCTTAACATACTTAACATGACTCAAGTCCCTAGTTTTTCGTTCTCTAGCTTTAGCTATCTTGAAAATATCCTTATCCCCTTCCTTCGTACCTAGCCTATTATAAAGAGCATCATACGCTCTCTTCTTAGCTTCCCCTACTGCTCTACTACTCAACTTCTTAGCCTGTTTATAAAGCTCATAAGACTCTAGGCACCTATATTTTTGCCACACCTTAAATCATCTTTTATTTTCCGCAATGGTTTGTTGCACATCAGCATTCCACCACCATGTCTCCTTACCATATAAACCTCATCTTTTGGCCTTTCCTAACCTTCCTTTGCACATCTTCTTATTCGGTTTGCCAAATGTTCAAAAAGATCCGCGCTACTAGTCCTATCCTTTGGTTCTAGATTCTCCCAACCCTCTAGAACTGACTGGCCACCCAAAATCTTCTTTCTAAATTTTTGGCACACATCTCCCTGTAAGGTCCACCACTTAATTCTCGGTCTAACCTGTTCTATAGCAATACGACCCCTACTCTTAAGACAAAAATCGAGAACTAACAGCCTATGTTGGTTTGTCAGGCACTCCCCTGGTATAAAAAAATCAAATGAAAACCAAAAAAATCAAACAAGAAAGCAAAATATAAGAAGCAATAAGGGCAGGAAAGGAAAAGAGAAAAAAAAAACCCTTGGCTCATTTCCCTCTTTATATTCAGGCTCTCTTCAACTCTCCACCTCTTGCAAACACTGTTTTTTTTTGTTTTTTTTTTTTTTTTGCACTGGTATATATATCTTCTTCCTTTACCAATGCCTTCTTCCTTAGACAATGTATGTGTTAAGTTACTTGGTAAAAGGAAGGTAGGGGATAACATTATATTTATGCTAGTGCTTGGCTTCATCTCTGATTCGAGTAGCTATTTGACAGTTAGTTCTGTTTTTAGCTCTGAAATAAAAAATTCCTTTTGTTACTACTGTTCGTTGTTTACATAGACGAGTACTAGCTATTACAGTTACATGCTACTGCTACTGCTAACTACGTATAACTGGAAGTATATAAATTTTCTACACTAACAATTTATAATCCTGTGTCTCGTGCCTTCTAATTAACATGATGTACACTCCTTGTTGACATATTCACTCACAGAGGATGGCTTGATTGATGCTGCATAGAGGGCCTAATAATCCATTACCATTTCAAAGTGGCGTCACTAATTTCCTATAAACCTCACATTTGGGGTCGCCTCTTAGCAATCTTCTTCCTTTTCCAGTGGAAGTTATGATAACAATACAAATCACTTGATTTAGTGAACATTTTCCAACTCCAGAAGGTATAGATATTTGTATATACCACGTAAAATATAAAATTTTTTTTAATTAATTGCCATTCACTTCTTTGTTTGAGCTAAAAATTTTAGGAATAGTCTAGATCACTACACCAAAAGGCTAGTTTAGCTACGCCGAGCTGGCCACGGTTCTAAACCGTTGGTTTATTTGCCACGGCAAAAAACCGTGGCTATAAGTACCAACGGCTTAAAACGGTGGGTAAAAAAAAACCTGGCCACGGCTTAAAACCGTTGGTATATTTGGCACGGCTAAAAACCGTGGGTATTAGTAGCAACGGCTCAAAACCGTTGCAAAAAAAAAATTTAGCAACGGTTCAAAACCTTGGCTATTTCTAGCAACGGCTCAAAACCGTGGCTACATTAAAAGCTGGAAAAAAAAATTGGGCGGGCTATTTTGGCGCTCGACCTTCCCTCCACTCGACTTCCATCGACAAACCTTCCCTCCCGTCCACAAACCTGCTCCCTCCACTCGACATCGACATCGACCCTCTCCTTCCCTGCTCCCTCCCTCGACTCCACTCGACTTCCCTGCTCCCTCCTCCCCTCCTTCCCTCCTCCCTCGACTTCCCTGCTCCTCCCTCGACTTCCCTCCTCCCCTCCTTCCCTGGTCTTTTCTCCTTACTCGGCGTCTTCAAAATCGATCAGCCACTGCAACCATTCTCTCGTACAGGTACTCTCTCTCTTTCTGTTTTATTTTTGATGAAATTAGGGTTCCTGAATGTAGAGTTTTTTTATTTAGAGGTTTTGAATCTCTAGGGTTCCTGAATTGTTTTTTGAATTTGTAGGTTTTATTTAGAGGTTTTTTGAAATTAGGGTTTGAATCTCTAGGGCTCAAAACCGTATGCCTGATAAATTCCTGATATAATTTAATTTTTTGAATCTTTAATTTTTGTATGAAATTCCTGATATAATTTGAAACCAGGAAATACATCTCAGGAATATAGATTAAGAGTAGAAGTAAGTCATTGCTATATGATTTACATACAAATGTTAACGCAGCTCAAAGATTTATATGCAAAAATTGAATCAAAATCAACCTTTGGGGGTCAAATAACCAGTTTTGTACTATTTGAGTAATCTTTTGAGCTAGACACCCAGAACAGTTCTTCTTGCACACAACTCTTGATTGTCTTGTCCAGTCCATACCCTTCTCTAGCAATGGTTTATGTTGAAAGCTCAGGCCCATTGAGCTTTAGGCTTTCCTTTGTAGCATGAAAATTTTCTCTCAAAGCTCTAACAATTGTCAAGCTTTTGAGCTTCGCCATTGGAGATGCTCTTAGGTGTACACACTTGAGTGCTTGTGGCATTTCTTTTTAGGCACTTATGGATTTGTTTTTTCTCATGGAATTTTCTTTTTGGGCACCATTCTTATATATATATATATATATATTTTGGTTAAGTTTGCCACTGTTTTGCATATGAGCATGCATGGTAGGATAATGATTTCTTTTTTATTTGATCTACCAGCCTTGCATTTTTCACATTTTAATGAAACACCTTTCATCTCTGCTATTATTAACTCTATAGAAACCCAAACACCGATTGAGTATATATATATATTTCTTCCAATTGCTGATCGCAACAGTGTGTATGTAGTTGAACTAAATAGATAACTAAATTAGGGAGGCTTTCACAGTCAAGGAAGCCTCTCATGTTTGTACTTAAATTAATAAGTGACATTGACAACAATAAATATATAAACTAGTTTCATATTCCTTCACTTGTACGATGACTTTCAGGCTTTCATGTATCTGCCAACAAGTTGGCATTGCGAATTGTATGTATCATCCACCAAATTTTACACTTTTCCTTTGGTTTGTTTAGTCTCTGGACTAGCTTTGCTCCTACAAGGAAGCTTTAATGGATAATTTTAACTTGTAATGTGCATTTTAAAACAAAATGTTTATATGTATGTTGGTCCACAAATTCTGTTTTGTTGATGCTAATGGATTTCATTCACTCTATTTGATTTTCAACTTTTAATTGTTTCCAGTCAATCGTTTTCACTTAGAAATATTCAATTTTGCTATCTCAAACTGTATGCCACAAATTTTATACATTTTTAATCACTGGTCAGTGGTCATATCATTGATCTGTCCAATTTATTCTAATCAACTGAAGCATTCTTTCAAGTGGTCTTTTTTGTTGAATTGGAGCTATATGTTGGTGACAGCGGTCATGTCTAATGACCAAATCTTAACTTGTTTAGCTTAGTGATGTAATGCATTTTTATACTGGACACTTTAATATGCAAAAGAAGTGAGGACTTTTTTGTTATATTTACCATGTTAGTTTGACAAAGATGAAATCTGCTCGGAAGAGTTAACTGTACATTCAAGTTGGTGCTAGACCAGTGATTCTTCTTTTTGGAAGAACATCGTGGTTTCTTGAATAACTCATTATCTTGACATGGGATTCCCAATGATAATGTTGCTTTATTGTCTATCTTCCAGCTACAGCAGGAACAAACAAGGCTGCCTCCAATGGCACTACTTTGAACATGAGGAAGCTTGATAAAGAAACAAAAGTTCTTGCTCGTGAGTACTCAACTCTTTGGATTTTGTGGTTTCTTACAGTTTAATTGTATCATCATTAGATTGCCTCTAGCTTCGACTGTAAGAGGAAGCATAGTATGCCATTATTTGTCACTTCTGCTTTACTATGATGGTGCCATTTCACTTTTCAACTTATGGTGAAGTTAGATCTTGGAAAACATTTTGTGAATGGAACTTGTTTTCTGCAATCTAGGTCTGAAAGCCAATCAGCAAGGCAAATAATTACCATTAATCTGATGAAGCATTGAAACCGTACAAAATTAGTTAAGTGACCTTGGATAGGGGGGAAGTGACAAAATTAGTTGATTGTACAAAATTATTTGACCCCCAAAGGATTACTCAAATAGTACAAAACTGGAATGTGCATAATTAACTACCGTCATGAACTAGGTATTTGTATGTTAGAAAACTTTTTCACTACACCTAGCAGTATGATCTCAAGAAAAAAAATTAAAAAAATAGAGAGATGGAAAGAGGGAGAGAGATATTGATCCATTTGTAAAGGAGGAGATTGCACGAACGGAGGATTAGATCTGAGAAGAGATATGATGACGAGGAGATCAAAAAAGGCGAAACCCTGTGCAAGAAGGTTGAAGGAGCCGTTGACATTGAGTGGTTAGTGGAGAAAATGGAGAGCTCACGTGTTCGTGTCCTTGAGTTTGCACATAAATCAAGTGGGTCCTACCAGCAAACCAAAACCCAACTTGGGGCCCAAGGAATGTAATTTTTCGAAAAATATCGAAATTTCGTGAAATATTTCTTTATGCCGAGTTACCAGAAAATTTGTAGAAATCCGAAATATTCATTTATTTTTTTAGGTCAATCTTAATTTTCCTATATTTTAACCCGTTTTAACCTTAGTTTAATATTAGAATTTTGTTATATAAATGATTTTTTATGCAATATATTGTTTGTATGACATTATGAGTCTTGTGGTTATCTTGATGTAGTATAAAGAGTTTAAAACGCTTAAATTATATTGATAACTTCAAAGTTGCAACCGAATTTTTTATGTTTTTTCTATACATAGCGAAATATTTCATGAGATATTTCTTTTTTTTGAGTTACCGAAATTTCTTTCAAAATCCGAAATATTCATTTATTTCGTTAGACCAATCTCAATTTTCCTACATTTTAACCCGTTTTAACCATAGTTTAATATTAAAATTTTGTTATATAAGTGATTCTTATGAAATATATTGTTTGTATGACATTATGAGTCTTGTGATTCTCTTGATGTAGTATATAAGAGTTTAAAACGCTTAAATTATATTGATAACTTCAAAGTTACAACTGAAATTTGTACGGTTTTTCTATAAAAAAATATTTCTTAAAATTAACTTACTGAAATTAGCTCAAAAAATGAAATCCCAATCCTTGGTTTCAACCATTTACCATCTAGACAATTCTACCACATCACATATGGAGAATGCGTGCAATTGAAAAGTATCTTCAATTTATCAATAAAAATAGGATAAAACAAATAGAATACATGTAGAAATTAAATTGCAAAGAAACTATTAGTATGAATTTTTCCTTGAGAAATCATTTCTATTTCTAGTTAGCCTGTGTCGATAAACCCCTCAACATGGAGGCATATAACTAGGTGCTGGTAGCATTTGTGTATCTGGTGTCTTGCCATTCTTCACTATAAATGTCGTCTCCATCCCCAAGTATTGTGACGCTCCAAATGACAATGCATGAACCATACCCCTGCGTGTCAATATATAAAAATATTAAAACAAATTGACATAATTAATTCTTTAATGGATCGATGTTTATATTTTAAAAAGTACTCGATCTCTTCTATTTGAGATAACTTAATTAACTTGAAAACTTAATTACCTGGGTTGTCTGCTCTGAATCTCATGGCAATCCATCCATTCTTATGGACTTCAATGGTATTCAGTTTTGGTGGATCAACAAGATTATATGTTAACGGATCCTTCTCCCTATCAAAAATCCCAAAACCAAGTCCAAGCACATAAAAGCTGTACCCATGCAGATGAATTGGATGGTTCTCCCCCGCAAGCAAGTTGGTTCCCTGAAAAACAATCTCCACACTAGAATTAAATTCTAAAACTTTCACTCTTGTATTAACTTCTAGTGTGCGAAGGTTGGAAGGGAGCTCATCCGCAGTAAAGTTGAAGAAGAAAGGTGGTTTATCAGGAAAGCCTTTTTGGTAGGATCCATTGATATGGCTATAGTAAGCACTTAGAACGTCGATTTTTGGCAACTGAAAACTTATGTTGTTCATGCTAGCTGCAAGTCTTGTTCCGTCAGGGCCTTCACACGAATTATTCGGACTACAGGGTAATGTGTTCACTGATACAGTAATTTCCATTCGAGTATCAACATGTTTGGGAACATTACTAGGGTACTTCTTGGAGTTTATGCTTCTAATACCTAAAACAAAGTTGATTGCTGCATTGGTGTCATTGAAAGGAGGGACATATGGGAAGGAAGGTGATGAAGAGCTGTTGTAGTTGCCATAGTACTGCAACACCAACTGCACTTGCGTAAGGCTGAACAAGATCAGGCAAGATCAATCAAGATCAAGCAAGATCAGGCAAGATCAAGCAACATCAAGCAAGATCAGGCAAGATTTGTACGACGACAGTCTTTAGTTTATTGATCTCTGCTATGGTGAAGAGACAGAGGAGGAGGAGCGAGAGGAGGGTGACGAGTGCAAATCTATCCATTATAGTGGAGAGATCTGTAGATTTTGTAGTGGTGGTGCTTTGGCATGGAGAGAAGGAGATTTTTTTTGTTTTGTTTATGGAAAATAAAATAAAACAAAAATTTTTTTTTGCTGCCAATTAGGAAGGTTTATCATTTTCTCCAAAATCTCACATTATCTAAAATAGGGTCTTCCCTTCCATTGATTGTTGTCGCACACAAAGAACCCCAATTCGAGTTATTGCTATTACTGATATTAAAAATAATACTTTTTTTTTGTTTTTTACTGGTGTTACTGATGTGGTATTGAGAAGTCTTTTTTAACGGATATTCAGGCGAGGCGGATGTCCGTCAATCCTTCCGAATCGGGTACGTTTTTTTAAATTTTGTGCAAATGGATGTACGGGGCAGATTCGAGAATCCGTGATCTCCAGCGGGGGCTGGGATGAATTTTTCCAAATCCGCCCCTTTGCCATCCCTAGGTGGCGGTGGCGATGTTTGATGGAAAAGAGAAGAAGAAGAGGAAGAGTAGAAGAAGATGACAAGCGACTTTTTCTATTTGTTAGGCAAGGGGATGGATATCATTATTCTCAAGATGCTTAAGCAATTGGTAGATGCCTATCAAAATTGGGAGTTTAAGCGCACTCACCAAGAAATCATTTGAACAACCATTCACCTAGTGAGTTTAACTTTTAGTTTAAAACTCATGGATTCTTTTCTTAGCTTGGTTGAGGATTTTACGGAAATTTTATTTCCTTGTGATGTTGTATTGTATAACGAAGGAATAAGTGAGGGGTGTAATCTTGATGTACTCTTATGCTTTTGATTTAATGATAAGGTTATGGGGAGCCTCAAAACCCTAGCTTGCCTTAAAAATGGTGGGGGAGGTGAGGGAAAATTTTGAAATTTAGATTTTTATTGGTGGTATGAAAGATAGGTGATGGTGTGTGACAGTATTTTTGGTGGCTTCAAACAATGCTTGCCTCATATGTATCACATGGATGGTGAATCTAATAGACAAAAGAATGTCCATTAATTTTCATAAAATACCAAAGAATATGTGAGCCGAACAAGTTCATGCACACTAAAAGGTTAAAGCTGAGGGGATCGATGGTGGAGATGATCATCGATAACATAGGAGTGGGTTTTTTTTTTTTTTTAAATAAAGTTCAAAGAGAATGTGAGAAAGACAACCATCCAAATTCATCTTGGATCCCTAACACCAATGTACTATATTTACATGGTTGAATCCCTAACACCAATGGATCCATGCTTGATGGGAAAAGAGGGAGACAGGTGGCGGTGTTTGATGGAGCAGACAGGGAGAGGATGTGAGAAAGACAATCACCCAAATTCATCTTGGATCCCTAACACCAATGTACTATATTTGCGTGGTTGGGATTGAACCAATTCAAAAGTTTACCTGAACATATGCAGTAATTAAAAGTGTAATTAACAACTTATATCTACCTAAATTAATTTACATCCAAAATTTCCCATTTACAATCATATTTGAGAGACAGATTAAGTAGTAAAAACTTATACAAAATACAACAATAATATCATTTCAATCTATCTTAAATGCACGCAATAAGATAAAGAATAGTGCACGCATTTAAAGCTTAAATCAAGTCAAAGTCATGTTGTTATGTTATGTTGACACGTAACAGTGATAGATACTATATTAATCTAAGAATTAAATTAGAATATTAGTATCCCGATCAAGAACTGTTGGTTGAAGAAATTGGTAGAAGAAGATGAATATGTTTGTCATTGTTAGTGTCAGTGTCACAATCATTCGTTTTGGCAATGTTTTTCCAAAAGAAATAAGTTTTAATATCCATTTTTATTGTGATTGGTGATTAATTGAATACTTTTTTATTTATTTTTACAATAAACAAAATTTATCAAAATTCATATTTTATCCATCTACATTTTCATATTCTAATCACATCATGTAAAGAGATACAAGATTTAGCAAATTGTTTGCAGTGCCTTGACAAGTCTTGCAAGTCCATATTTCATAAAATAAATTCCATATAACTCGCAAAGGGAAATTTTAGAAAATAATTACAAAGGACTTGTGCAGCGAACCAAGCATGGCCAAAAAATGAATTGAGTTGAATTGAATTTTGGTGTATATACATATATCAAGCATTAAAACCTTTATTAGATCATAACTTATTTAATAGTTTCTTTCAAAGGATAAATAAAAAAAAATTCCATACCACATAATTTCAGACACTGAAATGAACGACTTTCATGGGGCCGATGCGAGCGTTTTTAACGCTTTCAACCACATTTACTCAAGGAGGTCATGTGCCTGGCACCATGTGTGGAGTAAAATCCAATTTGATTCATATTCCAACTGCATTCACAGAAGAGTTATGCATGAGGTGGCCTGGGAATTAAGGTTTCAAAAGACCATAATTTGGATTTCGGGCGTGATCATGCCATAACAGGGTGTATTCTTTGAGAAAGGCGGTGGGGTGATGGAGAAAAAAGGGAGAGAGGTGGCGGTAGCAGGGTGGTGGTGGTGTTTGATGGAGAAGAGAGGGGGAAGGAAGAATAAGAGAAAGACAGGAGAGGAGAGGGAAAATTTTGAAATTTACATTTTTATTGGTGGTATGAAAGATAGGTGATGGTGTGGAACATAAAGGGGTTGTGTGGAAGAGAAAAAGTTGGGTTTGATGGTGTGTGACAATATTTTTGGTGGCTTCAAACAGTGCTTGCCTCATATGTATCACATGGATGGTGAATCTAATAGACAAAAGAATGTCCATTAATTTTCATAAAATACCAAAGAATATGTGAGCCGAACAAGCTTCATGCACACTAAAAGTTGAAAGCTGAGGGGATCGATGGTGGAGATGATCATCGATAACATAGGAGAGGGTTTCTTTAAAAAAAAAAATAAAGTTCAAAGAAAATGTGAGAAAGACAACCCTCCAAATTCATCTTGGATTCCTAACACCAATGTACTATATTTACGTTGTTGAATCCCTAACACCAATGGATCCATGCTTGATGGGAAAAGAGGGAGACAGGTCGTGTTTGATGGAGAAGACAAGGAGAGGATGTGAGAAAGACAATCACCCAAATTCATCTTGGATCCCTAACACCAATGTACTATGTTTGCGTGGTTGGGATTGAACCAATTCAAAATTTTACCCGAACATATGCAGTAATTAAAAGTGTAATTAACAACTTATATCTACCTAAATTAATTTACATCCAAATTTCCCCAGTAACAATCATATTTGAGTGACAGATTAAGTAGTAAAAACTTATATAAAATGACAACAATAATATCATTTCAATCTATCTTAAATGCAAACAATAAGATGAAGAATAGTGCATGCATTTAAAGCTTAAATCAAGTCAAAGTCATGTTGTTATGTTATGTTGACACTTAACAGTGATAGATACTATATTAATCTAAGAATTAAATTAGAATATTAGTATCCCGATCAAGCAATGTAGGTGGAAGAAATTGGTAGAAGAAGATGAATATGTTTGTCATTGTCAGTGTGGTCGAGAAAGAAAGCATAAAAGTCAAATCACACAATTATTTAAGTGACAAGTAGCTTTTGTATATTAAATTGGACAACTGATTCTAGGGGGCAAGGTCGGCCCACCATCATCCATCTTCCTCGGGATGCACTTATTGAGGACGATGGATGGTGGTGGGTCGGCCTCACGCCGCTCTCGCCCCCTATCCCTACTCAAATTTGACAAAGTTTGTTAAGAAAGTGGATGGGACCATCTATCACCCTCAAACCAACTCAGTCAGGGCAGGGCATGGCTTTCTTTAGACTTGGACAAAATCCATGTGGTTTCTCTTACTAATATTTCGATACGTAAAGAAAAGAAAGAAAAAAAAAAGTAAAAATTTCGAGAATACATTAAATATATAATGAATTTTAATAATATATTAAATATGTAAGAAAAAAATAATTAGATGCATGTAAATAAATGTATTAAATATATTAAATGTACCCAAAATATGTATAATTAGAAAATTAAAGGGTAGTTTCAAAAATCAATATATAAGTAGAAAAAGTGATAATTAGAAAATTATGGAGTTGTTTCAAAATCAATAAATAATTAAATAAATTATAATAAAAAAATCAAAATTTACGAAAAAAATCCTCGAAAAAATGTAATTTTTAGTAGTTGGTTTTTGTATTTTTATAAAATTTACTAAAAAACTCCAAAAATTTTGAAAATATCTCGACATTTTTCAAAAAAACCCTCGAAAAAATGCAACTTTTTATTTCGTCCTTTTTCTTTTCGTAATTTAAAAAAAAACAAAAATTTTGCAAAATCACAATCCTTGGTAATGAATGATGAAGGGATAAGTGAGTGGTGTAAAGTTAAAATACTTTTATGCTCTTGATTTTAATGATAAGGCTTGGGAATCCTCAAAACCCAGCAAGCCTTCCGAAAGAAGAAAAAAATGTTTTGAGTCATATAACGTACATGGACAGTGAGGTTGTTTACTAGCTTTATTATGAAGATAAGAAATTAATTAAGTGGACTTGTTGTTTACTCCATATAACGTACAAGGGCAGGTTGTAATCATATATATATATTGCTTTAATTTCCTTGGAAAATGTTTTCCAGGCATGGAGTCGCACAACCAAGGAATCCATGGTATGATGGTCCAGAATACATCACACAGTGCCCGGTTCAACCTGGAACAAGTTTTAAATACACCATTCTACTCTCAGGCGAAGAAGGAACACTGTGGTGGCACGCCCACAGTGATTGGACTCGAGCCACAGTTCATGGTGTTATCATTATTTATCCAACCCCAGGTTCAACGTATCCCTTCTCCAAGCCACACAAAGAAGTTCCCATTGTACTAGGTATCAATTAAGAGGATCGAGCTGATTTCAATTAAGGGAGCTTTGGGATGAATTTGTACATTTGTAATTGTGTAAACCTTCTAAAAATTATATGGGTAAACTTTTGCGTCTTTTTCTCAGAGGAAAATGGGCAGTGTTGTCATAACACCCAAACAATATCAATTTTGTCATGTAACAGTCTAACAAACAATTTCAAGTCAAAACTAAATTTAGGCAAAAGTTTGAGCAACAATTTCACAAATAAAATCATACAATAAATTGGATCAACATGAATAGTATCACTTGCAGCACCATACTATTTATGGTGATCCAATTATTGTATCACTTCATTTGTGAAATTGTTTGGTGAAATGTTACAGCATAATAGTGATATATTTTTTGGGATTGTTACAAATATCTCAAGAAGGCAAACCCTAAATTCAGGGTATAAATCGAAAATGAAAAGTTAGATGAAGATCAACATCAACTGTTGGAATCTTTCTAGAACTAAGTTATACCAAGTTGTTAATTGTTTTTCTTTCTGAGTCTGTGTGCTTCAAGAACGTCATGCCGACCTTTTCTATTTATTAGGGAAAATGATTAAGATCCTTATTCTCAAGACGATTAAGCAATAATGATTGGTGTATGCCAAGATCACGAGTTTAAGCTTGTCCTGGACAACAATTCGTTTGGTGAGCTTACAACTCTTTGATCCATCTCTTAGCTTGGTTGAGGAGTTCGAGGAAATTTTCTTTTCTTGTGATGATGTAATGACAAGGATTGTGATTTCGTTTTTCATGTTAATTTCGATATCTTGATTTAAGAAATATTTCGATGTGTAAAGAAAAAAAAAAATTCAAGGATACATGAAATATATAATGAATTTCGATAGTATATTAAATATGTAAGAAAAAAATAATTAGATGCATGTAAATAAATGTATTAAATACATTAAATGTACCCAAAATACGTATAATTAGAAAATTAAAGGGTAGTTTCACAAATCAATATATCAGTAGAAAAAATGATAATTAGAAAATTATGGGGTGGTTTCAAAATCAATAAATAATTAAATAAATTATAATAAAAAATCAAAATTTACGAAAAAATATCCTGAATTTGTTTTTAAAAAATACTCGAAAAATGTAATTTTTAGTAGTTGGTTTTTGTATTTTTAAAAAATTTACAAAAAAAACTCCGAAATTTTCGAGCTAATTTCATTATGTGAGTATAAAATTTAGTAGTTGGTTTTTGTATTTTTACAAAATTATGTGATGTGGTAGAATTGTCTAGATGGTTAATGGTTGAAACCAATGATTGGGATTTCATTTTTCGAGCTAATTTCATTAAGTTGATTTTAAGAAATATTATTTTATAGAAAAACCATACAAATTTCAGTTGTAACTTTGAAGTTATCAATATAATTTAAGCGTTTTAAACTCTTATATACTACATCAAGATAATCACAACACTCATAATGTCATACAAACACTATATTGCATAAGAATCACTTATATAACAAAATTTTAATATTAAACTAGGGTTAAAACGGGTTAAAATGTAGGAGAATTGAGATTGGTTAACGAAATAAATGAATATTTCGGATTTCAAAAGAAATTTTGGTAACTCAAAAAAAGAAATATCTCCTGAAATATTTCGCTATGTATAGAAAAATCGTAAAAAATTCGGTTGCAACTTTAAAGTTATCAATATAATTTAAGCGTTTTAAACTCTTTATACTACATCAAGAGAACCACAAGACTCATAATGTCATACAAACAATATATTGCATAAAAAAACATTTATATAACAAAATTCTAATATTAAACTAAGGTTAAAACGGGTTAAAATGTAGGAAAATTGAAATTGGCCTAACAAAATAAATGAATATTTTGGATTTCTACAAAAATTTCAGTAACTCAGAATAAAGAAATATTTTACGAAATTTCGATATTTTTCAAGAAATCACATTCATTGGGCCCCAAGTTGGGTTTTGGATTGCTGGTAGGATCCACTTGATTTATGTGCAAACTTAAGGACACAAACACGTGAGCTCTCCATTTTCTCCACTAACGACTCAATGTCAACGGCTCCTTCAACCTTCTCGCACACATGGTTTCACCTCTTTTGATCTCCTCGTCATCATCTCTTCTCAGATCTAATTCTCCGTTCGTGCAATCTGCTCCTTTACAAATAGATCAATATCTCTCTCCCTCTTTCCATCTCTCTATATTTTAAATTTTTTTCTTGAGATCATACTGCTAGGTGTAGTGAAGGTGTCTAACATACAAATACCTAGTTCATGATGGTAATTGAGTTTGTTCCATGATTTGCCTACCATATTGGCAGACAATGAATTAAAATTGTATTCATTGATTGTCTACCATGTTCTAAGTTATTTCAAACATGAGCCTACCATGCCTACCATAGTGACAATACGGTAGGCATAGTTTTATAAGAAGATCAGTTGTATGTTGGGTACTGGTTTAAAGTACTACTTGAAAATAGAAACTAGTGCTTAAAGACCTTCACAATCAAATTTAATAAAAGGGTATTTTATACTAATATCATGAAGCGAGCAAGGCCCCACCTTGGGTGTGACACAGAGCAGGTAGCGCTCATTGTCCTAGATCACTTACTTGCAGGTGTTCCTTAAACACACACAAGACTCTGTGAGTTATTTTATACTCAATATGGTTAAAAATAACCTGAAATTTGCAAGTGCATGGCATACACAGATTTTTTTATGTTGTAACTGCTGTAAAAGATTCAAATAAAAAGTTAGGAACGAAGGTACCAATTTGTTCTTGGGTTGAGTCACGGAGTAGGTCGCTCTCTTTAAGACGTTTCGCGGCTCTAGCCAAAATTGTGCAAGCAGTCTAATAGCCTCGCCGTCCCAGGATAAAACAGCCCATAATCTTTTCTGTCTCGTTCAAACAATTGCACAGTAATTTGAACGGAATATTATTCACCCTTAATCTATTGTTTGCTCGGAATCAAATTACATTGTATATAAATCAACAACACGAAAAATTCTTCTTTGATTTAAATGCTAAACAAAAAGTAATTGCAAAACGAAATCTCTCTTATTGCAAAAGAAGAACTCTTGTTTTGTTTTTCTTTCTTCTATATTCTTAACTCTAATTTGTGTTGTATTTATAGGAGAAAATATATTCATTGAAATACAGAAACACGACTAGATACATCACGTGGAGGATTTAATTAAATAAAAACATGATAAACATGTGGGATTTAGAAAGGCGTCTAGATACATGGACAAAGTCCTGTCTAGATGCATTTGCATGAAAAACTTGGAGAATGAGAAAACGTCTAGATACATATTTGCATTAGAAACGTGGGGCAAAAATCATGGCGCAATGCATGGAAAATCTAAACGTAATCGCATTTAAGAAAACGTGGAAATAGGAAGACGTCTAGATTCATGTACAAAATTCTGTCTAGATTCATTCCATCTTTAGAGATTCAAAATTTATTTTTAATGAAAATAAATTTGTAGCAAAAAGAATGGGTTGCTCTCTTAATGACCCGACCCGACCCGGACGGACGGCGGCGGCGGGCGCGAGAGTCTATCTCTCCCTTCCTCACAAAAGTGTGGTACCCCCAAGGGGTCCAAGCCCAAGTCCTAACAATCTCCTTATAAACTCTAACACAAAGAGTTATATAGTAGATATTGGACTAATATTAGAGAGAGAGATCCAGAGATCGAAACTTGTTAAACACCCATTTTCTTTTGTTTAAAACATATTTCCAACAATCCCCCACTTGGATTTAAAAACAATTTTCATCAAGCAATCTAAAAATATAAGATTGTGCATAAACAAAAGTGTCTTTTGACTTGAACTCTTGCGTAGTGTTCATGCTTTAGATTATACTAGAGTAACTCGTAGTTTTGAACTCTATCTCTAATAGACATTACACGTACAACCTTACCAGGGTGAAGTCTAAAAAGCCCGTGCGTTACAGCCATGCACGTATATCCCAGTATAGTGAAGGCTCTAGGAATTTTGCCCACAAATTCCATAGGAAGCGACCAAACTTCCACAATCACTTAGGTGAGTCTATCAAGAGTACTCCTGTAGCTAGGTACTCCACTCCACATAGAGTATAGATCTCATTAAGAGTTTTTAACTCATCCTACTATCGCTTCAGGAATTCATGCTTTAATCTAGGAATGAGATTGCTATTTTGTTAGCATGATTCACATCATATCATTCATGACTTGTTATTACCCATTGAACCTATTTCTTGGGATCTCCAGTCTATAGGTTGGGTTACCGTCATGAATGACTCATCAGTCTAAGGGATTTAGTCCCATTCCTTACGAGGTTTTGAAAACCTTCTCTCTAGCTAATCCTTTCGTCAAAGGATTAGCCAAGTTCGCATCAGTTCGTACATGATCCAATCTCACAGCACCAGTAGATAGAAACTCTCTAACTGTACTGTGCTTACGACGTATTTGTCGTTTCTTGCCGTTATAATAACGGTTCTGTATTTTTGCAATAGCCGCGGTACTATCGCAATGGATCAAGACAACTGGAATCAGTCTTTCCCATAAAGGGATCTCTGCTAGCATGTTTCTCAGCCAACCTGCTTCTTCACTAGCCGTGGCTAGTGCTATCATCTTTGACTCCATCGTGGACTATGCCAGAATGGTTTGTTTATTCGATTTCCAAGAAACAGCTCCACCAGCTATACTGAAAATATAGCCACTGGTGGCTTTGGAGTCATCTGAAATGGTGTTCCAATCAGCATCGCTATATCCTTCAAGGACAGCGGGAAACTTCTGATAATGTAATCCGAGGTTCTTAGTCCTCTTCAGGTAACTCATGACCCTTTCAATTGCATCTATAAGGCTCCTTGAAAGCTAAGGGAAACCTCCTCGACTGAAAAGACATAGTAATCGGGCCCAAGGTGTTTAGAAGGTCGTTTCCTTTTACTTCTCCTAGGCTCAGATTCTATGACTTTATCAGATGCATTCATCCTTATCATAGGCACGTTATTTGAGGATGTACCCCCACTATTCCTCGAAATAACCCCCACTATACCTCGAAAATAAATGAAATTTATCTTTTCATGAATAATTCCTTGAGAAACACAAAAAATCTTCTCACAAAAAATCAGGATCCACAAAATTATTTTTAGCATGTATAATGTTAAAAATATGTGTGCTTTCCATTAAGGGACTTTTGAACTTTGGTCCCTCTAACTATAGTCATAAACAGGTTTGCCACCTTTTGAATGCATATAAAGTAACGGTCCTTTTGCTAGCTGAAGCAGACCGTGCATTCAACTGTTAAGGACCCACACAATGAGAATATCGAATAAAATACCCATTCTATTCACCTCGCTATTCTTATTTTCTTTTGAGTTCAAGGATCAACACAAAATATCATTAAAAAACGTACCTTAAATTCAGCTTCTGAATTTTTCAAACTTTGATGTAATCACCAAGCTATATTTGTGCATAAAAGCAACCTTTGGGAATTTAGTTGCAGACTTAGATGGTAAAGGTTCCATTGCAAAACCAAGCAATAGCATGAATTGTTCTAGATTGCCATCAACAAAAAAGATTAGATCCACCAACATCATCATCATGAGAACACATCATTTCCATAAGAATTCATGTCCTCTACCAAATAGTAAAACATTGAATACTAAATGAAGATGTGGGTGGCCCTTCACTTCTAAAAACATTCATTGAATAAACAGCTAGCAATTTGTAAGGCACCAAATAACTACTATGGATTTTATCCTCCAACCTTATCAAAATCAACTTTCCCTCATGCCCTAATCTTCAAATGTTAAAAAATCAAATCATGTGAAAATCCTGCCAACTTATGGTCTGAGCAAAATCATTTATACAGTGACATCAATAACAAAATTCACAGGTCGATCCGTATACAAATGATTCCTTATAGCCTCCTTATTTCAGCTTAACATCAAACATCAACTGTAACATTAATCACAAAGTTTTCTTTCCATCAATAGTATTGAGAAATAGAAGCATACCCAATTTTCACAATAGATCAATTATTGTTCTCACCAAAATAGACTGAATCATCCAAAGTGCATAACATAATTATCATAGAACTGCATACTCATTATCTAAAGAGTAACATGCATAGATGATATTGTTCACTTCTCACGAAATGTTCAAATGGAATTTATTGATTCGGATTTCATGATATTCCAACTCAGAAAGCCTAAAAGAGCAGCACCTTTAATTAAAATTCTATGAAATTTAACTTTAAAGCATGGTGTTCTATTCATAACAATCTCCTCTAGTTAGTCCTCCATGGTTTTAGAGGCTAGACTACATTTTACATTGTCAACATGTGTACAAATATGTCAATCCCTAATTACGCTAGTCATAATGATAACTAATTTGATTTCACTCCTGACAGGGATTTAGTTGACTATGTTTTTAAAGCAGCCTTAAAAAGATTCAAAATGTTATGAACCTAAGCGCTTCCAGGCTTTTAGATGTTATACAATCAGTCAAACGCGGTGGATATGCAAAATTAAAAACAGATGCATGATCCATCAAGAATTTCCTAAAAAGGGTTCAAGATGTGTGAACTATGAGTATAGTTACAATATCAGTCGCCTTTCAAAATCCAAAACTATGAACATAACAAAGTTTAGCATGCCAAATATTAAAAGTACACAAAGCTCTAAATCATGTGGATCTTATAATATATCCAACCTTTCCAAATGTTACCATGGGTTGTGTCCTTGCATAGATTCTACCATAACCAAATGATAAATAAATTGAGAAAATTGCTTCCAACCCAATTTAACAACAAAAAAATACTACCCAAGGAAACAAGGATACATAAAAACAACAACCTAGCTCAAAAAGTTATCCTGACAAACCCACCAGTATTGAATAATCACATACTTACAGGTAATGAAACCAAAATCTCCCTAGAAACACAGGGTATCATTTCAACCTAATCAATTTCATTACTTGTTCCATCTTCTTTCTATTTTTCCGTAAATTATATTATGGAAAATACTAAATATCATTTAAGGGATCATTCTTTCAATCTTAGTCATGACAGAAATGAAAAGGATAATGAAAACATAACATGTATAAATTCTTTCTTGATAACAAACTTGTTTTGTTATGGACATTGGCTAGTTCTTTAACCCAACCATTCAACTAGAAATTAATCATATGAAATCACAAAATTTGACGAGAAATTCTCGTTGAGCTACTTGATAGCCTCTTATAGTTGGCAGAACTACTTTTCATATTAAACTATTCAGAAAACATGAGCATAGTTGTAACCAAATCATTTTCAGATAATTGAGTTTTTTTTTTCACATTATGAATAAAACTAACATGCTTTCCTTTCGGAGCTGTAGTTATTCTACTTTCAGAGCTGTAGTCATTCTACTCTTTTAAATATTTGCTCCAAACTATAGCTGAAACTCAATCTACAACTAAAGTGAAGAAAAGGGGTTAAATCTTTTGTTCTGTTCAAGAGACCGCCTCTTATGATCTGATGCCATTGAATATACAAATAGATGTATGACTATAATTTAAAAGCATGTATAATATCAAAACACAAAGTGTTCTTCCGCAGAGGGAAATCAATTTTTTAGTAATGGCGGATCATAAGAGGAATAGTTCATCAATAATCTATATATAATTCACTTCATTAACAATTAACTCAAGTCTTATATGTGATCAAGTGTGTGCATTCTTACACAGAAAATTATGGCAGAAAGAATACGTTTTAAAATTGTTGTAACTGTTGTAAAAGATTCAAATAAAAAGTTAGGAACGAAGGTACCAATTTGTTCTTGGGTTGAGTCGCGGACTAGGTTGCTCTCTTTAAGACGTTTCGCGGCTCTGCCCAAAATTGTGCAAGCAGTCTAATAGCCTCGCCGTCTCCAGGATAAAACAACCCAGAATCTTTTTTGTCTCGTTCAAACAATTGCACAGTAATTTGAACGGAATACTATTCACCCTTAATCTATTGTTTGCTCGGAATCAAAATTACATTGTATATAAATCAACAACACGAAAAATTCTTCTTTGATTTAAATGCTAAACAAAAACTAATTGCAAAACGAAATCTCTCTTATTGCAAAAGAAGAACTCTTGTTTTGTTTTTCTTTCTTCTATATTCTTAACTCTAATTTGTGTTGTATTTATAGGAGAAAATATATTCATTGAAATACAGACACACGACTAGCTACATCGCGCGGAGGATTTAATTAAATAAAAACATGATAAACATGTGGGATTTAGAAAGGCGTCTAGATATATGGACAAAGTCCTGTCTAGATGCATTTGCATGAAAAACGTGGAGAATGAGAAAATGTCTAGATACATATTTGCATTAGAACGTGGGGCAAAAATCATGGCGCAATGCATGGAAAATCTAAACGTAATCGCATTTAAGAAAACGTGGAAATAGGAAGACGTCTAGATTCATGTACAAAATTCTGTCTAGATTCATTCCATCTTTAGAGATTCAAAATTTATTTTTAATGAAAATAAATTTGTAGCAAAAAGAATGGGTTGTTCTCTTAATGACCCGACCCGACCCGGACGGACGCCGACAGCGGGCGCGAGAGTCTATCTCTCCCCTCCTCACAAAAGTGTGGTACCCTCAAGGGGTCCAAGCCCAAGTCCTAACAATCTCCTTATAAACTCTAACACAAAGAGTTATATAGTAGATATTGGACTAATATTAGAGAGAGAGATCCAGAGATCGAAACCTGTTAAACACCCATTTTCTTTTGTTTAAAAAGCCATATTTCCAACATTTTATGCATCTCATAGTGCATATCTATAGTAGCCAATGAACTGCAATTATATTATGCGAGTGTCTACCATGATTCAGAGTATATTCACTGATTGCCTACCCAGTATGGTAGGCACAGGTTCGAAGCATTGCCTATCAGAATTAACTAATCTTTTTATGTATTGATTTTTTTCTCTCTCTCAAAGAATATGAAACTCAAGAGAAATTGCAAGAACTGACGACGTGAAGAGATAACAGTGGAGACAAAGACAGGGGATACACAAAGTGTTGCAATATCGTAATAAAAACGTTGAACAATATTCTCATTAATTACAAGAAATATATCATTCAAATACAAGTTAGTACAAATGTTGGCCTTTCAAAAACACATGACCACCATAGAACAAATGATACTCAGTGGTTTCAATAGCAAGGAACATTTGTTCAATCAAGTTGGAACTCGTTACGTACATAATATTGCTATGCCAATCAACACATTTTGTAAAAAAATTCAGCTCATATTGAGCACCAAAAGTACAGTTTATGTGGAACCATGTCACATTTTTATGTGTGTATCTCAATGCGTAATTGTCGAGATGGGCTAAAACTTCATAATGTTAGTCTTTATGTTGATTAACATATTTCCTAAAAGGTTTAGCTCAAACAGATTAGCAAAATGCACAGTTCATGCACAAGTTGGTGAATTTTTTTAATTTTATGATGCTTTTCTCAAGGAGCATATGTTGAAATAGGTGGAAACTTTCAAAAATTATTATTATTATTTTTTTTTAAAGGCAAACAAGGTTTTTATAGACTCCCATAACTCATAAAGATGTCGCAAGCTGGGTTTGAACCCATGAACTAGTGGTACCATCCGCCAAGCTCTACCGTTAAGCTGTCATGCCATTGGCAACTTTCAAAAATTATATGGTGTTAAGCCACACAATCCCTCAAAATTGCAACTCAAATGGATTAAGAAAAAACATAATTCATGTGCAAGTTGGAGAAATTGTGTCATTTTTTGCATATCTCGAGAAGCGCCTGTTAAAATATAGTAAAACTCCGAACACAATATTTTCAGCTCAAACAAAGAAGTGAATGGCAATTAATTTTAAAAAAAAATCATATTTTGCGTGGTATATAAAAAATATCTATACCTTCTGGAGTTGGAAAATGTTCACTAAATCAAGTGATTTGTATTATTATCATAACTTTCATTGGAAAAGAAAGAAGATTGCTAAGAGGCGACCCCAAATGGGAGGTATATAGGAAATTAGTGACGCCACGCTGAAATGGTAATGGATTATTAGGCACTCTATGCAACATCAATCAAGCCATCCTCTGTGAGTGAATATGTCAACAAGGAGTGTACATCATGTTAATTAGAAGGCGCGAGACACAGGATTATAAATTGTTAGTGTAGAAAATTTATAATACTTCCAGTTGTACGTAGTTAGCAGTAGCAGGTAACTGTAATAGCTAGTACTCGTCTATGTAAACAACGAACAGTAGTAACAAAAGGAATTTCTTATCTCAGAGCTAAAAAGAAGGCTAAGGAAGAAGGCATTGGTAAAGGAAGATGATATATATACCATGTTATGATATGAAGTAGAAATGATTCTGAACAATTCTCTATATCATTGTATTGTATCAGTGTACATGAAGAGGCTCTTATATATATAGCCTGCTGATTAACAGACTAACAAACTAGCTAACAGAGTATTGACTAGCTAACAGACTAGCTAACAGAGTATTGACTAGCTAACAAACTAGCTAACAGTTTCTGTTTGTGATGCTGTTTGTATTAGCTGTCTGTGATTGTCTGTGATTGTTTACATTAACATCCCCCCTCAAACTGAGTGTGGAACGATCAACAACACCCAGTTTGGCACGCAGAAACAGAAATCTAGAAACGCCAAGCGCTTTGGTCAAAATATCAGCAATCTGATCTGAAGCAGAAATATGAAGAACATGAAGTAATTTACGAGCAACTTTCTCACGTACAAAGAATATATCCAACTCAATGTGTTTTGTTCTGGCATGAAGAACTGGATTAGCACTCAATAAAACTGTGCTTTTATTATCACACCAAACTGTAGGAGGCGTACAAGGAAGCTTAAGATCAGAGAATAGGGAATGAAGCCATGAAAGCTCTGCTGTAACTGAGGCCAGACTTCTATACTCTGCCTCAGTACTGCTCCTGGAGACAACACTTTGTTTCTTTGAAGACCAGGATATGAGATTATTGCCTAAGTAAACACAATACCCTGAGGTAGACCTCCTATCATTGGGATCAGATGCCCAATCAGCATCACAAAACCCAGTCAATTTAAATGAGGGAGTAGGAGTAAGTTGAAGACCAAAATCAGATGTAGCTTGAAGATACCTCAAAATCCTTTTTACTACTCGCCAATGAGATTCCAGAGGGGCTTGCATGAACTGACACACTCGATTTACAGAATAAGCCAGTTCTGGTCTTGTGATAGTTACATATTGCAATGCGCCTACAATACTTCTATACAAGTGTACATCTTGAACAGGATCACTGCCCTTGGCAAACAACTTCTCACCACCACTCATGGGTGTAGGCAAACCTTTTGCAAACTGCATCTTAGCACGACAGAGAAGATCATGAATATACTTTGTCTGAGATAGAAACATTCCATTATCAAAGTGGTGAACTTGGATGCCAAGAAAGTAATTAACAAGGCCGAGATCCTTCAATGAAAACTGAGCATTAAGCTGTTGAATTAACTGAGTTACATCAGAAGAGTTTGCACCAGTAACTAGGATATCATCCACATAGACCAGAAGAAAAATGGGAGAAGGACCATGTCTAATAAAGAGAGAAGAATCTGACTTAGCAGAAATAAAGCCGAACTGAAATAGAGTATGTTGAAGTTTATCAAACCATGCTCGAGGCGCTTGCTTCAAACCATATAACGCCTTGACAAGTTTGCACACAGCTCTGGGTCGTGATGGATCAACAAATCCAGGAGGTTGCATCATGTAGACCTCCTCTAACAAGTCACCATTTAAGAAAGCATTGTTAACATCTAACTGAACAACTTTCCACCCAAATGTGAGAGCCGCTGAGAGAACCACTCTAATGGTAGGTGGTTTAACCACCGGACTGAAAGTTTCATCAAAATCAAAACCTTCTACCTGTTGAAAACCTCGAGCCACTAAGCGAGCTTTATACTTATGGACAGTGCCATCAGAATTCTCCTTCACTTTGAATATCCATTTACAGCCAATGACTGATCTATGGGATGGAAGGTCTACCAGTGACCATGTGTTATTTCTGACCAATGCTAGATATTCAGCTTGCATAGCCTCACACCAATGAGGTGTGTTCAGAGCTTCATTCAAACTCAATGGTTCAGCAGATGCCATATACACTTTAGGTTTATAGATACCATTTTTAGACCTTGTTACCATTGGATGACTAGGAGTAGAAGTAGAGACATCATGTAGACCTTGTTGCTGATGTTGCTGATGAGTATGCTGAATATTATTCTGCCCATTATGTAAACCACTGTTTTGAGCATTAGTAAGACCTCTGTACTGACCACTAGTAAGACCAGTAGTATCCTCAGTATGACCAGGTAAATGACCATTAGGAACACCATCGTGCTGAATAATATGCTGAGCATGACTTTGCTGACCAGTATCCTCAGTATGACCAGTTAAATGTCCATCAGGAACACCATTGTGCTGAATAATATGCTGACTTTGCTGACCAGTATGCTGATCAGTATGCTGAGCATCAAACAGGCCTCTGTGCTGTCCATCAGTAAAGTGACTTTGCTGACCAGTATGCTGACCATTATGCTGATCAGTATGCTGAGCATCAAACAGGCCTCTGTGCTGTCCATCAGTAAAGTCAGAAGACAATGCATTGTCACCAGGAATATGTGGGGAGCCAGTTGTTGGACCAGGAAGAGGATCATGACTAATAGTATGCATAGGACTACAAGTAGACACTCTAGATATACTTGCAGGAGTAGAAACAGGGGAAGAGAAACTAGGTAATGAGGACTGAGACTGCTGTTTAGAATATGGGAAAAAGGACTCATTGAATATGACATCTCTGGAAATAAAGACCCTACCAGTTGGAGACAAACACTTATATCCCTTGTGTTGTAGGCTATACCCAAGAAAAGTACACTCCACTGACCTGAATTGAAGCTTGTGTGCATTGTAAGGTCTTGTGTTTGGAAAACAAGAACAACCAAAAACTTTTAGAAAAGTATAATCAGGAAGCTTTTTATATAACTTCTCAAATGGAGATAATCCATTCAACACAGTAGAAGGAACTCGATTGAGTAGATACACTGATGTCCGAACTGCCTCATCCCAAAATTTCATAGGAAGAGAGGCATGAGCAATAAGGGTTAACGCTGACTCAATGATGTGTCTGTGTTTTCTCTCAGCAATACCATTTTGTTGATGAGTGGTAGGACATGCCAACCTATGTCTGATGCCATGCTGAGATAGAAAAGTTGAGAAAGACCTATACTCACCTCCCCAATCAGACTGAATACATTTGATTGGGAGACCAAATTCTAATTCAACTTGAGACTTAAATTTGACAAAAGTAGAATAAGCATCAGACTTGTTTCTTAACAAGTATACCCAAGTAAACCGACTAAATGCATCGATGAAATGAATGTAATATCGATAACCATTGGAAGATATAGTAGAAGCAGGACCCCAAAGATCAGTATGTATAAGCTCTAATGGCTTATTGAATACAGTAGAAGAAGATGAAAATGGAAACTTGTGTATCTTTCCTAAACAGCAAGAAGTACACAGTTCTTTATTATTGTGAGAAACAGAAATGTTACACTTAGCAAGTAACTTTTGTACAAGTGAAAAAGAAGGATGCCCAAGGCGAGCATGCCAAAGATGTAACAAAGAAGTATCACCAGTAGAATCAGATGTGATTGTTTGAACTGAAAATGAAGAAGGATCATCAGTAGAACTGGAACTTGAAGGTGACACTGGATTACAAGAACTGGAAGAAGACACTGGATTGCGTGGATTGCAGGTATCAAATGTCATAGATGGGAAAACATAAAGACCTTTGTTAAGCCTCCCTTCCAAGAGGACTTGTCTGGTGTCCTGGTCCTTGACAAAACAGAAGTCAGGGTGGAATTCAAAGAAGACTCTATTATCTCTAGAAAATCTTGAAACACTAAGTAGGTTTTTAGTTAACTTTGGTACTTGAAATATGTTTTTAAGAAGCAGTGGTCTAGATGAATTTGAAGAGTGTAAAAGAGACTGACCAACATTCTGTATTTGCAAAGCTGATCCATCTCCAACATGTATATGCTCATTACCCTGATATGGCATTGATGTTGACAAATTCTGAGCAAATGGTGTGCAATGATCAGTTGCTCCAGAATCCGGATACCATCTATGATCTACTGATGAAGATACACCATGTGATTGCAGTGGCAACTGAGATGCAGAACTCCAAGAAGAAGGAATATGCTGACCATAAGCAGATTGACTGGAAACAGAATAAGCTTGGTGAGGAGCCTGGTGAGGAGCTGAACTTGTCTGAGAAGATGTACTAGATGATGACGAGTTCCAGTAGTTTGACACATTTGTATCAAACCTGTGATAACACTTGATAGCTAGATGGCCTACCTTGCCACAGATTTGGCATTGAGGTTTATTTCCAGATTGATAACTAGCCTGATAACCAGATTGCTTAAAACCTCTGCCAGAACCAAACCTTCCTCCTCCTCTTGATGGAAACCTTGCTCCTCTAGATGAATTTGAGATAAATGATCTAGATGAAGGCCTATACGAAATCTGAGCAACATTTATAGAGCTAGAAATGTCAAGATCCTTCAAATATCTTTCAATCCTTGTTTCTTGAGCTAGTAACAAGGATTCAACCTCTGCAACACTATAGACATCAGATCTGGAACTGACTGATATTATAAAGGTGTCATAAGCTTGTGGTAATCCATCAAATATTGCATTGATATGATCTCTTGACGAAAGTGGATATCCTACAGAAGCTAATTGATCGATGATGGATTTTAACTTGAGTAGATAATCGTTGATTGAAAGATCTCTTTTCTTGAAATTCTGCAACTGATTTCGGAATTGAGACACTTTGGCTATGGTTTGAGAATTGAAATATGTTTCAAGAGTTTGCCAAACCTGTTCAGAAGTGTTACAGCCAACTAACCTTGTGAGTAAAGGTTGAGACATAGAAGAAAGAAGCCATGAAAACAACAACTGATCTTGTTGTTCCCAGTTGATGAACTCTGTGTTAACAGATCCACTTTCCTGGTCTTCAATCGATAGAAACCTTGGTGGAAACGAATCCTTTTCAATGAATCTCTGAAGTTTATGACCTTTGATGGTGGCCAACACTTGCTGCTTCCACAACAAATAGTTGTGTTCATCAAGTTTTACAGATAGAACATGCGTAAACACAACTGGTTTGGACTCTGTCATTCTCGGATTTGCAAGGAAAGTAGCACTAGAAGATGAAGTTGAATCTGCCATTGATATTGCTATGGAAGGTTGAACTCATCAATGATGAAGATGATTGAAGATGACAGAACATGTTTAACTTCTAATAGAGAAAAAAAAAAAAAAAATGACTCTTTCACTGCTCTGATACCATGTTATGATATGAAGTAGAAATGATTCTGAACAATTCTCTATATCATTGTATTGTATCAGTGTACATGAAGAGGCTCTTATATATATAGCCTGCTGATTAACAGACTAACAAACTAGCTAACAGAGTATTGACTAGCTAACAGACTAGCTAACAGAGTATTGACTAGCTAACAAACTAGCTAACAGTTTCTGTTTGTGATGCTGTTTGTATTAGCTGTCTGTGATTGTCTGTGATTGTTTACATTAACATACCAAGTAGCTACTTGAGTCAGGATCAGACCATAAACCCGGACCACAGTTACCCAAACCAGGAACAGGATGGTGAATCTGCCTCAAAGCCATCCACGCTTGAGTGACTAATTTGAAAGCCCCAGCTACAGACTTGTTTTGATCTGGACAAAGCTTCTTAATCACGATCTTGAATTGGCCCTTGATGACTTCAAAGCCATATACGCGATCTATAGTGGTTTGGTCAATTGGTATGTCTAGAATAGCATACTAGTGGTTCACTCTGGTTCTAGCACACAAGTGGACCCTGAATGTTGTAATATAGTCATCTGCTATAGCCTGGAATTTTAGGTCTATCTTTTTAGCCATAATGCCAAAGTTGATGGCTGCATGAAGATCATTGGCAAGGAAAGCGCTCACAACGTAATTCAGAAGAAGTTGAGCATTAGCTATCGACATAGTTGATCAATACAAAGTTGTAGGATACAAGAAAAAACAAACCTTTGAAATTTATAGGATTCGTCAGTGTAGACTGTTAGAATTATGAGATTATGTTTCCATATTTATGAATTTTGTTCTCATATTTCTTTTCCTCTTCATTCCCTAGAATCCTCATTATTCTTCCTCCTTATTTTCCTTATTACTTTTCTCCTTAATTGTATTCTTCTTGATTGTATTCTTTGTGTATAAATAGGATTCAATGTAAGCTTGAAGATATAGCATTCAATATAAGAATACTTTTTCAATTGTGTTCTTAACTTGTGTTCTTGACATGGTATCAGAGCCGCCTTTGATTTCCTCTTAGGAATCAAAGTTTGGTTTCGTGTTCTCGATTATTGTTTCTGATCATATTATACCATTTATTCCCTTGCAATAGTTCTATATCATTATGACTGATTCAAAAAATATTGGTGAGGATTCTCTAACAGGGAAGACTGAACTTATTGCTTTAATTACTACAGAACGACTGGATGGTTCTAATTACATCGAGTGGTCCTTGAATGCTCAGAATAAAATTTATGGGAGAAGATGTTGGGGTTTTATTTCGGGTACTAAGGCCGCTCCAAAAGACACTAAATCGGAGGAGTGTGAAGCATGGGAGGATGAGAATTGTTTGGTTAAATCTTAGCTATTTGATGCAATGACAAAGGACATCAGATCTCTATTTCTTCGGTTGTCTACGACCAAAGAAATATGGGAGGCAGTCAAGCAAACTTATTATATCAATCAGGGTGCATCAAAGGCATATCAATTATATTGCGAGGTAATTTATGTCCGCCAAAATGGAGGTTCCGTTATTTCTTATTTTGGCAAATTACAAAAGTTATTGCAGGAATTCGATGATATTGAGCATTGTACTATGGAGTGTGCTAATGATATTGAAAAGTATACCACAAAGATTAATTCCCAGCGTGTGTATATGTTCTTAGTTGGTCTTGACACTCATTTAGATGGGGTTCGTATTCGTGTACTTGTTGTTATACCACTTCCAAACATACAAACCATTTATGCAATGGTTTGTGCCGAAGCTAATTGCCAAGATGCTATGCTTGGAGGAATGATCAGTGAAGGGGTTGTGATGGCTTCTCAGAAAATGCCCATCTCAATCAATGGTGTTCGAAAATGTACTCACTGTAATGTTGATAGTCATGTGGTGGATACATGCTTCAAACTTCATGGATATCCGGATTGGTGCCCAAAGGGCAAGAAGGTGTCTCAGGTGTATGCCTCTAATCCAAAAGGGAATCTAACCACAACTACCCGATTTGCTGCCAAGTTAGGTATATCTAACCCTGCTAGTAAGCTTTCATATTTTAGTAGAAATAGTGATTGGATAATTGACTCTGGTGCAACGGATCATATGACTTGTGATCGCTATAGGTTTAGTTATTTATCTTCTGGGTGTTACAAAACTACCATTACTAATGCCAATGGTGTATCATCTCCAATTGTTGGATTTGGTACAGTCCATTTATCTCCTACATTAACTATCAAAATGTCTTATTTGTTCCCTCTCTAAATTGCAACCTTCTCTCTATTAGTCAGTTAACCAAGTCTCATAATTGTGTTGCTATATTTTTTTCCCACTCATTGTGTTTTTCGAAACATCCATACTAAGGAGAAGATTGGCAATGGTAAACAAAGTGATAGATTGTACTATCTGGAGGATGGGTTCCAACGATCTAACATAGAAGGGCAAGCTCACTCGGTAAATGAAAACTTGATTGACAAGAAAAAAAAATTGGTTATGGCATAGAAGACTAGGACATCCCTCATTTATTTATCTTAAAAGATTGTTTCCATGATAGTACATCGTTTCCTAACACTTCACCAGAACCACTAAGTCAATCTTCTCCTAAAAATCCATTAGAGGTATTTTTTAATCCTATTCTTGTTGATGATAGTATTGATCTTGAGTCTCAATCACCCCAATATCACCTTCCACCTTGTTCTAACTGTGGCATACCACCTATTAGATATGAACCCGGTCCTAAAACCAAAAGTTAGATATCCCATTAATAATCATGTGTCGTCCCAAAAAGTTGTCCAAGTCATATGCGTCTTATGTACTGCAATTATCATTTGTGTCTATTCCCAGTAAAATGAAAGAAGCTTTAGCAGATACTAAATGGACAAAGCTATAGTAGAAGAAATGGAAGCACTTGAAAGAAATGCTACTTGGGAACTTGTGCCTTTACCTAAAGGAAAAAAGTTGTGGGATGTAGATGGGTATTTGCTATCAAGCACAAGGCAGATGGAACCGTTGACAGATACAAAGCTCGACTAGTTGCAAATGGTTATACACAGTTCTATGGGTTTGATTATCAAGAGAATTTTGTACTGGTTTCCAAACTTAATACGGTGAGAGTGTTTTTGTCATTGGCAGTCAATCGAGATTGCCCACTTTTGCAGTTCGATGTAAAAAATGCTTTCTTGCATGGAGATCTTGCTGAAGAAGAATATATGGATCCTTCTCCAGGTATTGCAAAGTACTCAGATACAATGATGGTTTGTAAACTCAGTAAGGCTTTGTATGGGTTGAAATAATCTCTAAGAGCTTGGTTTGGTAAATTTACCAAGTCAATGAAGAATTTCGGCAATAAACAAAGAAACTTTGATCATACTTTGTTTTTAAAGCATAGGAAGGGTAAAATTATTGCTTTAATTATCTATGTGGATGATATGGTGGTGACAGGTGACGATCATGATGAGATTGATTGTTTACAATGACACTTGGCCTCAGAATTCAAGATGAATCATCTCGGTGACTTGAAATATTTTCTTGGGATTGAAGTAGCTCGATCGAAACATCGTATTTTCTTATTTCAACAGAAATACATTCTCGGTCTACTAACTAAAACATGGATGCTTGGATGTAAGCCTGTTGATACTCCTATTGAGCAAAATCACAAACTATTTTATTGTTTGGATGCATCTTCTACTGATAAAGGGAAGTATCAGAGGCTTGTGGGAACATTAATTTATTTGTCTCATACCAGGCCAGATATTACTTATGCGATTTGTGTAGTGAGTCAATTTATGCATGATCCTCGTAAACCTCACATGGATATTGTGGAACGCATATTGAGGTATTTGAAGTCTGCTCTGAGTAAGGGGTTACTATTCACCAAACATAATCACATGAAGGTAGAAGGCTATACTGATGCAGATTGGGCAGTTTTACAGACAATAGAAGATCTACTTCAGGGTACTTTACATATGTAGGGGGAAACCTTGTGACTTGGAGAAGTAAAAAACAACCAGTAGTAGCAAGATCTAGTGCAGAAGTTGAGTACAGAGGAATGGCTTTTTGGGGTATGTGAGTTATTTTGGTTGAGAAACTTGTTGAGGGATTTAGGAATTGGTATTCAATTACGAATTTTAATGGATTGTGAATGTTTTTAAAATCCATTAAAATCCATGGGTATTCAATAAAGGATTTAAAATAATACATGTAAATTGATGGGTATTCAAATATCGATTTTAAATGATTGTTTTAAAATCCATCAAAATCAAGGGGTATTAAATTGATGTTTTTCAAAAGTCCACCAAACTCAGGGGGTATTAAAGAAGTAGTGGATTTTAATGAATTTGTTAAAGTTGTGGATTGTGAAGGATTTGTGAGTGGAAAGTATATATAACAAGAGTTATTCCAAATCCAACATTCCTCCCTCATATTTCAACGGATTTGTATTGGCTATTGTTAAATAACACCACCATTTTCATTGAAGGACGGCACCATCCCATTTTTTTATGATCAGCTGAAGGACACCACCACCTTCCCTTATCTTCTCTCTTCACAAAAGTAGCACCACCTCGCCCCACAACTTCCGGCTACACCACCATGCCCTACCACCGCTGGCTGCACCACCACCCGCACTTCCTCACCTCTTTTGTTCTTGTTCTTCTTTTTTGTTATTATTTTTCTTTTTCTTCTCGTTCTCTTCCTCTTATTTTCTCTTCTTCTTGTCCTCTCTTCATCTTTATTTTTTGTTCTTCTCTTTCTTTCTTTCTGATTTCTTCTTCTACTACTTTTCTCTTTGTTTTTCTTCTTTTTCTATTTTTTTCTTATCTCTTCTTTTTTTCCCATTGTTTTCTTCTTCACTCTTGCGGAGGTTCCTGTGAGTGGAGGTTCCTCACTTGCCAGAACCTTCGCGAGGGCAAAAGGAAGAAGAAGAAGAAAAAAAAAAGATAGGTGAAAAAGAAAAAAAAAAAGTGGAGGAGAAAGAGAAAAAGAAGAAAAAGAAAATAACAGAAAAGAATAAGAGGTGAGGGTGAGGTGGTTGAGAATAAGAAGATGAAAATGGGTGGAGGTGGGAGAGAGGTGGCTGTGGTGATTGATGGAGAAGAAGAAGAAAAGGGGGAGAATGAGGAGAGGCGACGGTAGCGTGGTAGTGGTGGTGATTGAAGAAGAAGGGAGGAGAGGTGGCGGTGGCGGAGATAACAATTTGAAGTAAAATAGTTATTTGTATTAATTTTGGACCATCTTCAATGTATTTGATTTTTTTTTATTTGAAGTAAAATTATCGTAACATACAAACAATTGTTTAATTGATGTTTTGAAAGATGTTTTATGATTTGTGTTGACATGGATAACAATATAGGTGGTGTTCTTTCTTTGTTTCCTATGACTAATAACACATTTATAAAAATTCATTGAATTTATAAGAATCCATAGAAATCCATAACAAACCTTTATAAAATCTATAAAATCCAATCATTTAAAATCCATCCAAATCCAGTGGATTTTGTAAAATCATTTGAAACATTTTAAAATCCACGAGATTTAAAATTCTTCAGAGTCCATTCAAATACCGAATTGAATACCCCCACCTTAGGTGTTAAAACCAAAGATGCAATAAATCTATATTGTGATAATACAACAGCAATTGAAATTGCTCATAATCCGGTTCAACATGATCGGACAAAACATGTAGAGGTTGACAGACACTTCATCAAAGAGATATTTGAACCGGGAATTATTATCTTTCCGTTTGTGAAGTCCGAAAATCAACTAGCTAATGTCCTTACTAAAGTTGTAGCTAGCTAAGTATTTGACGACTCTTTAGACAAGTTAGGCATTTGCGATATCCATGCTCCAACTTGAGGGGGAGTGTTAGAATTATGAGATTTTGTTTCCATATTTATGGATTTTGTTCTCATATTTCTTTCCCTCTTTTCATTTCCTAGAATCCTTCTTATTTCCTCGTTATTTTCTTACTTATTTTCCTCCTTAATTGTATTCTCCTTGATTGTATTCTTTGTATATAAATAGGAATCGATGTAAGCTTGAAGATATAACATTTAATATAAGATTACTCTTTCAATTGTGTTCTTAACTTGTGTTCTTGACAAGGTATTAGAGCCTCCATTGATTTCCTCTTCATCATAGGAATCAAAGTTTGGTTTTGTGTTCTTGGTTATTGTTTCTGATCATATTATATCGCTTATTCTGATACGAGAGTTCTTTCTTATTTCTATATCACTATGGCTGATTCAAAAAATAGTGGTGAGCATTCACTAACAGGGAAAACTGAATTTACTACTTTAATTACTCCATAACGGCTAGATGGTACTAATTACATCGAGTGGTCCTTGAATGCTCAGAATAAAATCGGAGGAGGCCGGTCCAAGGGAGGAGTATAAAGTATAAAGTAAATCGGAGGAGTATAAAGTATGGGAGGATGAGAATTGTTTAATTAAATATTGGCTCTTTGATGCAATGACAAAGGATATCAAGAAAAGACTAGTTAGGATACACCGTCCTGTTCCTGGTTTGGGTAACTGTGGTCCCGGCCGGTATATGGTCTAATTCTGACTCAAGTTTCTTTTCTCAACCATTGGGCGATGGTCTTGGAGACCCTACTTCGAGTCATCCATGCATTCATAGGTGCCATAAGTGTTGTGATCTGAGCAAGGGCTTGAGTGAGAACTGTGAACCAATAACCTGTCCAGATCCAAATTGTGGAAACAAACTCATGTTTACAAGTTATTCAATTGATTTAAGAACTTTGTAACTAAAAAATGTCTAGTTGTTAACAATGCAATCAATACATGAACTTTTTTATTCATGTAATTCCAGTATTTAAATCAATATGTTATGATTTCTCTTTCTCGTATTTAACTCGACAGGCTCTTCTTCTGTGTTTCAGTGTCCTAGAGAAAACTCAATCTATAATATTTTGAGTTTTAGAATCATAAAATGTTTTATTGTTAAAATCTTTGTACCTAGCCTGTTTCCACTTACCTCAGCGCAATTCTCCTCTACAAGCATAGATTTAAGCACTGTACACGGCAATTCCACCATGACATTATGTTAGAGAACAATCAGAACAATGTATAAATTTATTTGAAATGAATAATGTAACAGTCCAAATATTATTTGTATTATAAATTGATTACAACGAAATCAAATAAAATAAATAAATCCACTAACTTGTATTGCAGATAGAGGCTTGCGAAATCACTATCTTGGATTGGAAGAGTTTGTACGTCTTGATTTGCAAATAAAGCCTAGCAGAGACGCTATGTCCTATAGACAGATTTCGCCCCTACTCGGTGTTGTAGTTTGTTAGGCGTCTGACTACCAAGATTCAACTATCTAATACCAACACCCTAGCACAAAGGTGTTGGTTCTGGCTTTATCTCTCAGATGTGGATGAATAAATATATTAAAGAACCTATTTTTTTCTTTAATATATAGGGAGCAAAAATGGTTTATACCCGTTTGAATTAAAAAGGGTGTGTTGATTAGACACAACCATTCTTAATTCAAAACAAAAGCTTGAAGTGCAAAAAGGCCTTGCCCATCTTTTGATTTATAAATATACATGTTATATATTGTCTCAATAGCTAATAAGGTCAAGGCCCATTGCTTTTGCATAATTTATTAACTGTTGAAAATCAACACTTATAAATACATTATGATGACTTCACACAATAGATGTGGGACTATTTATTGCTTGTTATACAAACTCCAACAATACCCCACATTTGTATAGTAAATATATAAAGTTGTCTTCCGAAGAGAAACTTATACATGATATGGATTAGGAAATGTATCTTTTGGACTTGAACATTCCTTAGTGAATACTTATCGGATTTATCGATGACGTAGTGTGTATAGTAGACATTGAATTGTTCACCATGTTTAGTAAATCAAGACAATGAGTATCTTACATATCATATCTTCACATTTTCAATTCATACGGTTGTGTTCATTTTGGTCTTGAACAAATCCCGGATTCATGAGAGCTCTATAGAATTTAGCCATATCATTCTCATAAATACAACCCCGCATTTACTTCCATATAGGTAACACTTAGATTATTAATACCCTGTTGTATTCGTCTTATTTCTCAAGAGATTAGTGTCATTAAGAATAAATTAAATATTCACCCTGGTAGTATACATTTCTTATCATAGGAATGAGTAACTGTGTATACTCTATTATTTGAATTTCACCTAACTAGTTTGTCTTTTTGAACCTAGGCCTTGGAATTCAATTTGGCTAGGTTAGGTTTCCGCGTGGAAGTTTAGCATTAGTTATCAACATAGTTGATAAATACAAAGCTGTAGGATACAAGAAAAAAACAAATCTTTGAAATTTATAGGATTTGTCAAGGTAGACAGAATAGGAAAAGGCTTGTGAAACCAAAATAGAGAGGGAAATTAAGGATACAAAATTACTAAGAAACAATACAACCACTCTTAGATGAAGGAACCAGACAAACAACAAGAATTTTTCAGATTACATATTGTCTAAGTCAATTGAAAAGCTTGCAAACATGAGTTTGTTTTTGCAACATAGATTTGGACAGATTACTGGTTCAGAGTTTTTCCTCAAGCCTTTGCTCAAATCACAACAATTGTGGCACCTTTGAGTGCACCGATGACTTAGAGCAAAGTATCCATATGTTGGATTGGCAAATGTTTGATACTAGAAACTCAGGTGCGGATCAGACTAGAAACGTAGACCACAATTACCCAAATTGGAACCACCAGGGTTTAAGGATGGCTGGACCGGTCTGGTTAACCAGCCCAAATTGTCAAAACTGAAGACCGGATCGGGTTTAAAAATTTTGGATTTCAAAAACCGGGCCTGGACCAGGTGAAGTCGATTAATCGGAGTCCCGGTTAACCGAATTTCGGGCCGAGCTCAATCCATCCAAATCTTTTTAGCATAGGTTTTTTCCCTGTTGAACATTGAATTTTCAGCTAACAACCACCAACACCACCTTTGCCATGTCATTGCACACATCACCACCAAGGTCTGAGAAGAAAATTGGGTTGGGGTTTTAGAGGCACAATTAAGAAAGAGACGACCATCACCACCACCACACAACAGTTTCCTGCAAATCACAACAATCACCACCTCCTTCAAATCACAGCCAACAAAAATACCCAAAACAGGTTCACTCACTGGTGGACATATTCAATCGAAGTCTCCATAAAATCCAAAACAGATTAATGAAACCCTCTCTCTTTGTTCAAACAATCAAGCCCTCCCTTTAGATCTCACGGCGAAGCTCACCAAACCCTCTTCTCCATCCTCTTTTGAAAACGACTCCGAAGAACCAAATAACTAATAAGAAAAAGAAGAAGAGGTTAACGAAGAGGCGGTGGTTTTGTCTGATATGGCGTAGAGGAGGGAGAAGGAGGTGGTGGTGTGGAGGAGGAGGGTGGAGGACGTGTTGGTGCTCTGATTTGGTGTGGAGGAGGTGATTTGAGGTTTTGACTTTTGGTAGTCTGATACTTTGATCGTGGAGGAGATGAGGAAGAGGGATGTGATGAGAGATTCGGGCTAGGATTTTGGTTGGAGGTTTGGGCTTTGTAGTAGAAAAAAAATCAAGGGATGGGTCGGGCTGGTTAACGGGCAAGTTCAGGTTAATGTAATCGAGGACCGAACCAATAAATTTGATCAGGTTCAATTTTAGGACTGAAAAATTAAAATAATATTTAAAAACCAGCCTGAACCAGACTGATCGGTCCTCTTTTTGGTTCGGTCCGGTCTTTCGGTTTGAAATGCCCAACCCTAAGTTTAAGCAACTATAGATATATGGTTTTCCAAAGGGAGAGTGATCAGTGTGATATATGCTTCAAAGTTTGAAGCAAGTTCACATTTCACTACTTCAGAAAGCTACCTCAAAGTTGGAAATTTGTGCACACTTCTTTGCGCCACCAGCTGTTCCTAAAATAGCATAAATATACTCTTATCAAGTACCAAAGATTGTAAATGGGGTGTTCATAAATTGATTGCCTATATGTGGTTTGTCGACTAAGGCTTTGCTTAGTTCACTGTAAATCTATTGTACATGAAAATGATTTGTTTTGGGTAAGGATTGTGATTTCGCTAAATTATACAAAATTTCGCCGAAATTTTCGTCTTTTTGAAATTACAAAAAGAAAAAGGGCGAAATGTTTTCTTAAAATTTGGAATTTTTTTCGTAAATTTCATTTTTTCGATAAAAATATAAAAACCGGCTACTAAAAATACATTTTTTTCATAAATTTTGAGTTTTTTTCCTTCTAATTATCATTTATTCTAATTATCTATTGATTCTTGAAACTAACCCCTAATTATTTTACTTATATATTGATTTTTTAAACTATCTATTGATTTTCTAATTATAGGTATTAATTTTCTAATTATTGGTATTTTGATTTTATTTAATGTGTTTAAAACATTTATTTACTTGCATATTATTTTTTCACATATTTAATATAGCCTCAAAATTCGTTAAATCATTCATGTATTCTCAAAATTCTTACGTTTCTTCTTTACACACCGAAATATTTCACGAAATATTTTTTTAAATCAAGAGACCGAAATTAACTCGTAAAGCGAAATCACAATTCTTCATTTTGGCAATGTTTTTCCAAAAGAAATAAGTTTTCATATCCATTTTTATTGTGCTTCGTGATGAATTGAAGACTTTTTTTTTACAATAAAATAAATTTTATCAAAATTCATATTTTATCCATCTATATTTTCATATTCTAATCACATCATGTAAAGAGATACAAGATTTAGTAAATTGTTTTCAGTGCCTTGACAAGTCTTGCAAATCCATTTTTCATAAAATAAATTCCAAATCCGCCCCATTGCCATCCCTAGGTGGCGGTGGCGGGATGGCAGTGGTGTTTGATGGAAAAGAGAAGAAGAAGAGGAAGAGTAGAAGAGGATGACATGCAACTTCTTCTATTTGTTAGGCAAGGGGATGGATATCATTATTCTCAAGATGCTTAAGCAATTGATAGATGCCTATCAAAATTGCGAGTTTAAGCGCGCTCACCAAGAAACCATTTGAACAACCATTCACCTAGTGAGTTTAACTTTTAGTTTAAAACTCATGGATTCTTCTCTTAGCTTGGTTGAGGATTTTATAGAAATTGTATTTCCTTGTGATGTTGTATTGTATAACGAAGGAATAAGTGAGGGGTGTAATCTTGATGTACTCTTATGCTTTTGATTTAATGATAAGGTTAGGGGAGCCTCAAAACCCCGGGGGGGGGGGGGGGGGGGGGGGGGGGGGGAAATTTTGAAATTTAGATTTCTATTGGTGGTATGAAAGATAGGTGATGATGTGGAACATAAAGGGGTGGTGTGGAACAGAAAAAGTTGGGTTTGATGGTGTGTGACAATATTTTTGGTGGCTTCAAACAGTACTTGCCTCATATGTATCACATGGATGGTGAATCTAATAGACAAAAGAATGTCCATTAATTTTCATAAAATACCAAAGAATATGTGAGCCGAACAAGTTCATGCACACTAGAAGTTGAAAGCTGAGGGGATCGATGGTGAAGATGATCATTGATAACATGGGAGATGGTTTTTTATTTTTTATTTTTAAATAAAGTTCAAAGAGAATGTGAGAAAGACAACCCTCCAAATTCATCTTGGATCCCTAACACCAATATACTATATTTACGTGGTTGAATCCCTAACACCAATGGATCCGTGCTTGATGGGAAAATAGGGAGACAGGTGGCGGTGATGGCGGTGTTTGATGGAGAAGACAGGGAGAGGATGTGAGAAAGACAATCACCCAAATTCATCTTGGATCCCTAGCACCAATATACTATATTTGCGAGGTTGGGATTGAACCAATTCAAAAATTTACCCGAACATATGCAATAATTAAAAGTTTAAATAACAACTTATATCTACCTAAATTAATTTACATCCAAAATTCCCCATTAACAATCATATTTGAGAGACAGATTAAGTAGTAAAAATTTATACAAAATGACAACAATAATATCATTTCAATCGATGATTAGTTGTGCATGCATTTAAAGCTTAAATCTAGTCAAAGTCATGTTGTTATGTTATGTTGACACTTGACAGTGATGGATACTAGGGGTGGGCACGGTCCGGATCGGTTCCAAATTTGGAGGAACCTAACTCGAACCGTTTAAAATTAACGGATCCGGTCCAGATCCCCTCATTTTGAACATTGGAACCAAACCTAACTCGAACCGTTTGGAACGGTCCGGTTCCAAACGGTTCCAAATCTTAGTTGATTATGTTTTACATTGATTTGATTTCCTTCTTAAATTTCCTTTCTAAATCTTTCCAAATCAAGTGTTTCTGATAAGATATGACTTGTTCCTGTAATACATCAAGAGCTTATGTGAGAACTAGAAGACAAAAGATGAAAATTACTCAGAGAACTATTATGTTTGATATACTCAAAGATAATCTTTAGGCAGTGGAAAGAAAACAAAAGATAATCTCCAACTCTTGCTGCTCTTCCAATGGGAAAACAAGATACCCTGCAGTGCCCTTACCATTTTGTTTCTCAAATCTTCATTGGTGATAAAATGCAGACACCAAAAACCCACAAAAAGACACCCTCCAACTACTGAAAGGGCTGAAAATTTCTGTCAAACAGCTCTAGTCTAAAAAGTTATTTTCTCTTTACACAAAACTTACATTGTACAAACAGAAAAGGAAAATTACACAAGGAACTATGATGCACACTATACCACCACTATGATACATGGACGACAATATATATTATATATCCTTCACCATTATATCCAAACCCCTTATGTCCTCTTGCAAAAATGGCTAAACAAAGAAAAATTTGAAAAAAGAAAGAATTATAAACTAACCCATTAATATCACCCTGATGGTCGAAACAAAGACTACTGCTTACCTGCCTAAGACTTGATATACAAGAGACAACCTCGCAAGGGGTCCAACATCACGGTTTTGTGTTTCCCTCAAAGTAACTTAACCGACCAACCCCCTGCAACCTGAGTTCTCAAAACTCATATCTTTTTACCACTTTATCCTGCCAGTCACAGAAGTAGCCAAAATTGAGGTTCTAGTAAAACTTCTCAAACTTGGGCCACAGACCAGATAGTATGTTACAAGACTTCGAACTTTGTGTAACACAACCACCGAAGATCGAGCTGGTAGCATGACCCCCGAGATGTAAAGAGCTGAAAGAATACTAGACATCTGATGAGAGGGGAAGAGAAGAAGACCAGAAAGGAGAGGAAATCACTACAATAGAAAAGAGAGGGGAAGATAAGAAGACCAAATATGCAGGTGCGGAGGAGGCGGCCTGCGGTGCGGGGGAGGCGGCCTGCGGGTGCTTGCTCGGTTTGACTGCGGGTGCTTACTTCTCTTCTCTTCTGCGGCTGCGCAAGTAGCTCTTACTTCCTTTACTTCCTCAAATAGTTCCTCAAAGAGTCTTTTCCTCAAATAGTTCCATATTTAGGTTTTCACTAATGTGATTTGAAACGGGTCCAACCCGGACCGTTTCTTTTTTAAAAATAGGAACCGGGACCGGACCGTTTTATAACAGACCCAAACCGATCTGAACCGTATCTAAAAACACATAATTAAAATCCGGACCGTTTAGAGTAAAACGGTCCGGTTCGATTTGAACTCGCGGATCCTCGACCGGTTTGCCCACCCCTAATAGATACCATATTGATCTAAGAATTAAGAGCCTTCTCCGCGTCAAGCAATGTTGGTTGAAAAGAAAAAAAGAAAAACTTGGTAGAAGAAGATGAATATGTTTGTCATTGTCAGTGTTGGTGTTAGTGTGGATGAGAAAAAAAAAGGAGAAAAGTCAAAACACACAATTGTTTAAGTGACAACTAACTTTTGTATATTAAATTCCCTAATTCTAGGGAGCGAGGGAGGGCCTCCCACTGCCCACCCTCCTCGCTCCCTAAACTTACTTTATTATAGGGCTGAAAATCGAATTAACGGTTCGATTTTTCACCTAAACCGTGAACCAAATCGACTTAGGTCGGTTTTAAAATTTTCAAACTGAAGCCGAACCGACCATTAAAAAAACCAATCCGAAATCGAACCAATTCTAATTTATGCAAACCGTAACTGAAACGAGCTAACTAAAATCGAACCAAAACCGAAATAAAACCGAACCGATCGACTATTTTAAACATATTGTATTATTTATATATAAAATATATATTATTTATTATATATATTTGGTCGGTTCGGTTTGTTCGGTTAAAATCACATAGAAACCGAAAACCGAACCGACCACTTCGGTTTTGAGTTTTTTAAAATCGAAACCGATTCAAACCAAATTTAAACCGAACCAATCGATTCGGTTTAGATCGGTTTTTTGTTTAGCCCTACTCTATTAAATTTGACGCCTGATTCTAGGGGGTGAGGGCGACCTACCACCATCCATCTTCCTCGAAATACGCATCTCAAAAACGATGGATGGTGGTGAGCCGGCCTCGCCCATAGCCCTACTCAAATTGGACAAAGTTTGTTAAGAAAGTGGATGGGACCATCTATCACACATGCCTCACTGTCTAGTCATAACTTGTCCAAAACTCGAAATCAGATTTAATATTAAAACAACTCTCATTTTAGCATATATATAATAAACTTCCACTTTTCAACATATCCACAAGTCTAAAATCATGCATGCAATGACACCGCAATTGTAAAGTGAACCCCTAAACTCCGTAAATGTGAACAGAGTTGGGAGCTCTGTTTTTAAAAAGCCGCCTAGATTGAGAAACGCCTAGGTGGCGTGGGCTGGTTTCTTCCTTTTTCTTCCTTTCTCCCTCATTTCTTCTCCATAAATTCTAATTGTCGAGGAAACCAACGAGGGAGGGAGGGAGAGCCACCTCCAACCCCGTCTCCTCTACCCCCGTCTTCCTCTCTCCCTCATTTCTTCACCCCCGCAACTTCAGTGAGAAAGCCAGCGCCACCCGTCTCCTCCACCCCTGCCACTTCGCCATCTCGTCTCCTCCACCGCCACCCCATCTTGATCTGATGAAGATGAAGATGATGAAGATCTGATGAAGATCTTGATCTGATAAAGATCAAGATCTGATCAAGACGACCCGACGCCTCTCAGATCTCGTATTAATGAAGTAATTTTAGAAATCCAGTGTAGAAATCCAGATCTTGTTGAGTTCCCCTCCCTTCCCTGATCAGATCTTTGTAATTTTTTGTTGTATGGTCGAATTCGAAGTATTTTTTGTTGATCCACCTTACAGACGAAGATCTTGTTGTATATATATATTTTTAATTTTTTGATATAATTTTTGTACGTATTAATGAAGTTTTTTTTTTTTTTTACTGTACGAAGTATTTTTTTTCTCTTATGACCAAGCCCAGGCCGTAAATCGGTTAACCGGGACCTCGGTTACCTGGTCAACTCGGTCCGGTTTCGATTCTCATAAACACGAGCCCAAATTTCTCGGACCGATTTTCGATTTTTAGCTTTTGGGCCGGTTACCCGTACTTGCCTAGCCCTAATATATATATATATATATTGTTTTAATTTCCTTGGAAAATGTTTTCCAGGCATGGAGTCGCACAACCAAGGAATCCATGGTATGATGGTCCAGAATACATCACACAGTGCCCGGTTCAACCTGGAACAAGTTTTAACTACACCATTAACTACTCTCAGGCGAAGAAGGAACACTGTGGTGGCACGCCCACAGTGATTGGACTCGAGCCACAGTTCATGGTGTTATAATTATTTATCCAACGCCAGGTTCAACGTATCCTTTCTCCAAGCCACACAAAGAAGTTCCCATTGTACTAGGTATCAATTAAGAGGATCGAGCTGGTTTCAATTAAGGGAGCTTTGGGATGAATTTGTACATTTGTAATTAAGCTTGATTAGTTGATGTTGCATGTAGGTTCATGGTGGAAAAGGGATGTGATGGCTGTATTGGATGATGCACTTAAATATGGAGGAGACCCAAACGTTTCTGATGCCCACACCATCAATGGGCAACCTGGTGATCTTTATCCATGCTCCAAAAAAGGTATACCCTACTCGATCGTCAAATAAAGTGTCATTTGCTATATTGCATGGTTAAAGCTAGAGTACCCTTGTATAAATACTAATTCCAGCTAATTAATCATATATATTAATGCAGGAACGTTTCGGATGACGGTGGAGCAAGGAAAAAGGTATCTGCTCCGTGTGGTGAATGCAGGAATGAATACAGAGACCTTCTTCTCAATTGCTCAACACAACCTCACTGTAGTTGGAAGAGATGGTTCCTACATAAAGCCTCTGAAAACCAACTTCATCATGATAACTCCTGGACAAACCATGGACATCCTAGTCGAAGCTGACCAACCCCTGGGCAAATACTACATGGCCGCTCGGCCTTACGCAAGTGCAGTTGGTGTTCCTTACGATAATACCACTACCACCGGAATCCTGCAGTACTATGGCAACTACAACACTTCTTCATCACCTTCCTTCCCATATCTCCCTCCTTTCAATGACACCAATGCAGCAATCAACTTTGTTTTGGGTATTAGAAGCATAAACTCCAAGAATTACCCTAGTAATGTTCCCAAACATGTTGATACTCGAATGGAAATTACTATATTGGTGAACACATTACCTTGTGGTACGAATAATTCGTGTGAACGCCCTGACGGAACAAGATTTGCAGCTAGCATGAACAACATAAGTTTTCAGTTGATAAAAATCGACATTCTAAGTGCTTACTATAACCATATCAATGGATCCTACCAAAAAGGCTTTCCTGATAAACCACCTTTCTTCTTCAACTTTACTGCGGATGAGCTCCCTTCCAATCTTCGCACACCAGAAGTTAATACAAGAGTGAAAGTTTTAGAATTTAATTCTAGTGTGGAGATTGTTTTTCAGGGAACCAACTTGCTTGCGGGGGAGAACCATCCAATTCATCTGCATAGGTACAGCTTTTATGTGCTTGGACTTGGTTATGGAATTTTTGATAGGGAGAAGGATCCGTTAACATATAATCTTGTTGATCCACCAAAACTGAATACCATTGGAGTCCCTAAGAATGGATGGATTGCCATAAGATTCAGAGCAGACAACCCAGGTAATTAAGTTTTCAAATTAATTAAGTTATCTCAAGTAGAAGACATCGAGTACTTTTTCAAATATATACATCCACTACAACAATTAAGGCATTTTTCAAGAAAAAATGTCCTTGACAAAACTCAAAATTTTGTTGAAAACTACTTTTAACAAGGAAAAATTTCGTTAGTGGGTTCCTGGAGGCATCCCCGTAGCTAAAGGTATTTGCCAAGGAATTACAGTTTTTGCTGGTAAAAGGGATGCTAAGTCAAGAAAACATTTTGTTGGTAATATTGACAACTACCAAGGAAATTCGTTGGTAAAAATCAAATATTGTTACCAACAAATTTTTTGTTGCAAGAACTATTTTATTTACCTACAAATTTTTTCTTGAAAAATCTTAAAATCATCAAGGAAAATTGTCGTTGGCAAAGGTAACAACATTTATCATAGAACTTTTTCGTTGGTAAAATGCATGACTATCAACGAAAGTTGTCATCGGTATCGTTACCAATTACCAAGGAAATTATTTTCAATAAAAAAATGATATATTAAAGTTGTCTAAGAGACGACCTAATCTAGGTCCCAAACTCTAAGGACACCACCCACTACCTCCCAAACTTTAAGGACACCACTCTTGATGATAAGACCCCACTATGAAATTCCATATATAATATATTTATTTTTAGGCTCAACGGGAATCAAACTCATGACCTATAGTAAAATCTGTTGTAATATTTACCAATTGAGCTATTTGAATAATTGTGTTGTGTGAAGCAACTTTATAGCTTATTAAATCAAAGTACTCATTTTTTGCACTAAAAAAACCATTGCTACGTTTATAATAGAGACCAATATATAATATTTCATGACTATAAATTAGAACTAAATATTTTCACGATTATAAGATTTATGTTAAATATCTACCACTTTTAGCAATGAAAAAAATTTCACAATAACACCATTATAATTAGCAACAAAATAGTAATAGCATTTCAATGCTATATCTTATTGAAATTGGTTATATCCCCAATGAAATAAAATTAAATTGTTGTAAATAAGAAAATGAGCCTTAATAAAAAAAAAAAGTTCATGGAAATTTTATCAATATTTAGCAACGAAATAAATTGTTACCATTAATATTATAATTAACAGTAAAATAATGTTGTATTGTTAAATAAATTTTATTTGATTTTTCAGATAAAATAATATCAATGCTACTAATAAAAAATTTCAACGAACTGATATTTTTCCACTATAAAGAAGCTAGGAGCTTTAAATATAAAAAAAATTCATGAAATTTTTTTTATTATAAGTAACTAAATAAATCGTTGTAATAACGTGGTAATTAACTAGAGAAAATTTAGTTTCATTGTTGAAGAGACACGAACAAGTGTTATAGTGCATTTACTAAGAAAATGTTTGTCAATAATATTAATATTTATTAGCAATGAAATAATTTATTGTAAATGACGTCATTATAACTAACAAACTAAAATTTCGTTGAAATAGAAATATTTTGTTGCTAAATAATGTTGATGGGAAATTGGTTTTGGAATAAATATTTTTCGCCACCTTTTTACAAAGAAAAGTTGCCAACAAAATAGATTTTGTTACAAAAAGTGACAACTCTATGATTTTTTCAATGAAATTTATTTTTGTTAGAAATAGTAACATATTAACAAGAAAAATAAAATTTGTTAGTAAATAAAACATTTTTTGTAGTGAGTATACCAATTTCCAACAAAATAATGACTTGTCGCTATAAAATAGTTAGTGAACTTTAATGAGAAACAAATTTTCATGAAAATAATTATCAGTTTTTACCTAGAAAATAATTTGTTACGAACAATGTTATAATTACCAACAAAATCTTATTTCATAGCTACAAAGATTTCATTAAAAAAGATATTGTTTCCAACAAAATAAAAAACGTTGCCAATAGTGTGAATTTTCTCAACGAAATATTACTTTGTTGCTATAAATTAACAAACGAGCTTTAATAAGAAAAAACCTAACGGAAAAAATTATCAATCATTATCAACGAACCGAATCATTACTAATAATGTGATTATTGTCTAGGAAATCATATTTCCTTACTAAAGAGGGATGAATAAGATTTAATATTCGTTAACAAGGAAAGTGATTTGTTGTTTAAATTAGTCTTCTTTAGCAACAAAATATTTCATTCCAGATGATGCCATAATTACCAAAGAACAAGTATTTTGTGGCCATAAAAATAATTTCATTGTTAAATCAATTTAGCGAGAAATTGGATATGGAGGGAATGTTTCCCGCCACCTATTTAATAATGAATGTTTCCTACAAAATATATTGTTGGAAAACAGTAACAAGTTTATGGCTTTTTCAAGAAATTTTTTTATTCGTTGACAATGCTACAATATTAACAAGGAAATCAATTTTCGTAGCAATAATTTTGTTGGTAAAAGATAGATTTCTTGTAGTGATCGATCCATTAAAGAATTAATTATATCAATTTGTTTTAATATTTTTATATATTGGCACGCAGGGGTATGGTTCATGCATTGTCATTTGGAGCGTCACACTACTTGGGGTATGGAGACAGCATTTATAGTGAAGAATGGCAAGACACCAGATACACAAATGCTACCAGCACCTAGTTATATGCCTCCATGTTGAGGGGTTTATAGGCTAACTAGAAATAGAAATGATTTCTCAAGGAAAAATTCATACTAATAGTTTCTTTGCCATTTAATTTCTACATGTATTCTTGATAAGTTTAAGGCCAAATTGTGTTATTTCATTCATTCATCAGCAATATAAATACTGTAGTCAAAATACAATAGGAAACCACCATACACTAGGAAACCTCCCAAACCAAGGAAACAAATCACTAGCCATCAGAAAGTTTCCTAACCCCATAAAACTTGCAACACAATATGCTAAAATATATTTTCCTAACAATAGGATGTATTTCCTAATACTGGAAGATATTTTCCTAACAATAGGAAATACTAATACTGGAAGATATTTTCCTAACAATAGGATGTATTTCCTAATACCCCCTCAAGTTGGAGCATGAGGGTTAAGAATGCCCAACTTGCCAAGGAGATAATCGAACTGCGATTTTCCCAAAGCCTTTGTGAAAATGTCTGCCAACTGATCAGTCGTCGGCACATAAGAAGGAGCAATAAGACCATCCTGAATGGCATCACGAACGAAGTGACAATCAACTTCAACATGCTTCGTACGTTCATGGAAGACGGGGTTCTGCTCAATGTATATGGCAGACTGACTATCACAAAAGAGGGGAACGGCCTTGGGATGAAGTACCCCTAAACTCAATAATAAACCTTTCAACCATTTCAACTCACACGTTATGGCGGCCATAGAGCGATATTCCGCCTCAGCCGAAGAACGAGAAACCATATGTTGCTTCTTAGTTTTCCAAGCAATCGGAGAATGGCCCAGAAACACAAACCACCCCGTCAGGGACCTCCGAGTAATAGGGCAAGCGGCCCAATCAGAATCACACCAACCTTGCAAAGTCAAGTCACTATCCGAGCGCAGGAGAATACCGTAACCCAGAGTACCTTTCAAATAGCGGACAACACGCAATGCAACATCCCAATGCTCCTGTCGCGGTTGCTGCATAAACTGAGATAGCACATGAACCGAGTACGTCAAATCAAGACGTGTGACCGCCAAATAGACCAAACGCCCCACCAGACGCCTATAAGACTCAAGATCCGAGAGAAGAGAACCCGTGGCACGCGCCAGTTGATGGTTTTGTTCGATCGGAGACATAGCAGGCTTCGAACCCAAGAGACCCACCTCTGAAATAATATCAAGTGCATATTTACATTGACAAAAAAACAACCCTGCAGAGCTGCGGGCAACCTCAATACCAAGGTAGTATTTAAGGACCCCGAGGTCCTTCATATGAAAACAGGAGCCAAGGTAGCTTTTAAACAGAGCCAAAGCAGCAGAATCATTCCCAGAGAGTATTAAATCATCAACATACACGAGCACATTAATTTGAACCGACCCCTTCTTATAAGTAAAAAGGGAATAATCAGAATAGGACTGTAAAAAACCATACCCTTTTAAAGTTGACACGAGCTTAGCAAACCAACATCTAGGAGCCTGTTTCAATCCATATAGAGATTTACGCAACCGACACACCAAACCAAGTTCCTCAGAGGTAAAGCCATGAGGGAGTTTCATATAGACCTCCTCATCTAGATCCCCGTGCAGGAAAGCATTGTGTACATCCATCTGATGCAACTCCCAATTTTTAGAAGCCGCAATTGCAAGGAATGCGCGAACAGTCGTCAGCTTTGCCACTGGAGCGAATGTCTCGTCATAATCTATCCCTTCGGTCTGATGATTACCGAAAACAACCAAACGAGCCTTCAATCTCTCAATACTAGCATCAGATTTGTACTTTATCTTATACAACCATTGACTACCAAGAGCCTTCTTCCCTGAAGGCAACTTTTCTATAGTCCACGTCCCATTGTCTTCCAAGGCCCGCATCTCGGCTTGCATAGCGGCGCGCCACCCTGCATCTTTTACAACCTCCTTAAAAGACTGTGGCTCTCTTCCAGCTGTAATAGCTGCAATAAAATTTTGGTGTTTCACAGAAAAACTGTCACAACTAACATAATGTGCTATAGGATAAGGTGTACCTGAGGGAGGTGAAGATGTAGAAGCAGGTGAAGCGGAGGATGGACTATTTTTCTTCACCGTAGTGTGTGTAACAAAGTCACGTAGCTTAACCGAAGAATACTTTTCCCGAAAGCCACGACCTAAATGCTCACTTGGCGGAGCATCTCCCGACACTATCCCCCCTGAATCATCCGTATGAGAAGGCGTAGGCAACACCTGTGGTTGCGGTGCAGGGAGCACGGGCTGCAACGGCGTGGCGGTGGGCTGTGGTATGGCTCGTGGTTGCTGGGCTGGAGCAGGCCTGGGTGTGGACGGTGTGGCGGCGGCTGCAGTTGTGTGGTGGCCTGCGGCTGCGGGTCTGGAGCACCCCTGGGCGTGGGAGGGCGTACTTGCTGCACCTCCTCATCATTTTCTAAAAAATCCGGAAGATCCACAGCCACCCCGTCATGCGGATCACCATGAATGTCATTGCGAGCAGCAAAATTAGTAGCCTCAACATCAATATATAGGAACACATTCTCATAAAACGTGACATCCCTGGACACAAAAAAATCTTGCTTGTCCAAATCAAACAAATACCAACCCTTCTTGCCAAACGGATATCCCACAAATACACATTTACGACTCCTACTGGCAAACTTATCACCCTTTGCCTTCTGATTATGGGCGAAGCACAGAGAACCGAAAACACGCAATTCACCAAAGGAAGGCGGATCACCAAACAAGACTTCATATGGAGTTTTATTGCCAAGAATACTAAAAGGTGTCCGATTGATTATATGAGCAGCGGCAAGGGCACATTCCCCCCAAAAATAAAGCGGTAAACCACCCTGAAATCTTAGTGCCCGAGCAACATTCAAAATGTGTTTATGTTTCCTTTCTGCCCGGCCATTTTGTTGAGGAGTCCCCACACAAGAAGTTTGAAACAAAATTCCATTCACCAAAAAATAATCCTTGAGGCAATTAAATTCAGTACCATTATCACTACGAATAATCTTCAATTTATGAGAAAACTGTCTATCAATCATAGCTATAAAGGACATAAACATTTTAAAAACCTCCGTTTTATCAACTAACAGATAGATCCACACAGCGCGGGAGAAGTCATCCACTAATGTCAAAAAATAGCGAGCCCCACAAGACGAGGGTGTATCATATGGCCCCCATAAATCACAATGTACTAACTCGAAAATTCGAGTAGATTTATTATCACTTAACTGAAAATTATCCCTAGAATGTTTAGCACGATGACAAACTTCACATGCTTTATTCAAGTTACCACTAGAATTGCTAAAAAAAAGGAAGTAACTTCACCACTTTCTCGGAAGGATGACCCAATCTGCGATGCCAAAGCTCCAAAGAAGTTGAAGGAGTAACTGAAACTGCTTGTACCTTTGCCTCCTCCCGTAAGTAGTATAGTCCATCCCTTCTGTCACCCGTTCCAATCACCTCCCTCGTGTGTCGGTCCTGGATAGCACACAAGTCTGAGTTAGTTTTGAATTCACAGTTTATATCATCACTCAATTGTGAAGCCGAAATTAAATTACACTAATTTTGGAACATAAGGAACATGGTTAAGGATAATTCTGTCAGTAAGTTTGACAAGTCCTTCCTTCAAGGCAACAACACTCTGACCATCCGGGAGGCCAACAGAACAGGGAGTCACATTTCTTAAATCCGATAGATACGACAAATCTCCCGTAACATGATTGGAGCACCCAGTGTCAATAATCCACTTACCGTTCAACCGATGAGGGGAAGGGTGAGGAGTGCCGAAAGTGGCCATGAGAGCCTGCCATTGTTCGGCAGAAAAACCTGGTAGAGGTGCAGCCGACGAAGATCCTGGCGGTGCGATCAGTGCCTGGTCAGTCGTGGCCTTGTTGGCCTTGACGTGTCCGCGGCCACGTGCAGCAGCAAGTGGTGCAACCCCCTTCGTCGCACTTTTAGCCCCATACTTCTCAATGAACCAATCTGGAGTGTCGTGCAGCTCAAAGCAGGTGGTGTCGTTATGACCTGTCTTGTGGCAGTGTGAGCAGACTAGGGCAACCTTCTCGGCTCGAGTAAGGCGTGGTTTGGAACGATTGTCCATACGTACCGCAAAGCCCGCAACTTCAAATGCCTCGTCTTTAATGTGTGTTATCCCCCTAACTCTTTCCTCTTGAGCTATTGTTTGGAAAGCTCTATTTAGTGATGGCAGGGGGTCTTGAGACAAGAGAGTAGAGCGCAGGGAGGCATAATATTCGAAAACCAAACCAAGCAGAAATTGATGCAATCGATCTCTCTCACGCCTTTCCGCATATTGTTTACCTACACCACAAGTACACCTGCCACACTTGCAAGAGATTAAGGGTTCGTGTTTATCTAGTTCATCCCACAACACAGTCAGTTTGTTGAAATAAACCGCAATGGGCATAGTTTTGTTCTGCTCACAGCGATTTATGTCAGATTTTAGTTGTTGTATTCTTGGACCATTGACAAGACTAAATCTTTCATGCAAATCATCCCACAATCGTTTTGCATCATCATAGTTTGATAACATAGATTTTACCTCCGAGTCGATCGTGTTCATGAGCCAAGAAACGAGCATGCAGTGAATCGTAATCCAATCATCCTTCGTGCAAGGGGGAACCAGGTCTTTAATGGAGCCATCAAGAAAACCAAATTTTCTGCGGGAAGTAAGAGCAACACGAATTGCGTGAGACCAATCATCAAAGTTGTCGAGTTTGAGGCGAATCGGAGTGATAAAATCCCCAGGCCTATCTTGCGGCCCTAGAAAGAATGGTGAATTAGCCTCGATCTTTGGAGGCTGTGATGGAGGAGTTTCTCCACCAGCCATAGCAAGCAATCAAGATAGAAGAAAGTTTTAGGTAGGCTCTGATACCATGATAAGTTTAAAGCCAAATTGTGTTCTTTCATTCATTCATCAGCAATATAAATATTGTAGTCAAAATACAATAGGAAACCACCATACATTAGGAAACCTCCCAAACCAAGGAAACAAATCACTAGCCATCGGAAGAAGATATTTTCCTAACAATAGGATGTATTTCCTAATAATTCTATTTGTTTTATCCTATTTCTATTGATAAATTGAAGAATAAATTGAAGATACTTTTCAATTGCACGCATTCTCCACGTGTGATGTGGTAGAATTGTCTAGATGGTTAATGGTTGAAACCAATGATTGGGATTTCATTTTTCGAGCTAATTTCATTAAGTTGATTTTAAGAAATATTATTTTATAGAAGGACCATACAAATTTTAGTTGTAACTTTGAAGTTATCAATATAATTTAAGCGTTTTAAACTTTTATATACTACATCAAGATAATCACAAGACTCATAATGTCATACAAACAATATATTGCATAAGAATCACTTATATAACAAAATTTTAATATTAAACTATGGTTAAAACGGGTTAAAATGTAGGAAAATTGAGATTGTCTAACAAAATAAATGAATATTTCGGATTTCGAAAGAAATTTCGGTAACTCAAAAAAAAGAAATATCTCGTGAAATATTTCGCTATGTATATAGAAAAACCGTAAAAAATTTGGCTGCAACTTTGAAGTTATCAATATAATTTGTTTTAAACTCTTTATACTACATCAAGAGAACCACGAGACTCATAATGTCATACAAACAATATATTGCGTAAAAAATCACTTATAGAACAAAATTCTAATATTAAACTAAGTTTAAAACGGATTAAAATATAGAAAAATTTAGATTGGCATAACAAAATAAATGAATATTTCGGATTTCTACAAAAATTTCGGTAACTCGGAATAAAGAAATATTTCACGAAATTTCGATATTTTTCGAGAAATCACATTCATTGGGCCCCAAGTTGGGTTTTGGTTTGCTGGTAGGACCCACTTGATTTATGTGCAAACTTAAGGACACGAACACGTGAGCTCTCCATTTTCTCCACTAACGACTCAATGTCAACGGCTCCTTCAACCTTCTCGCACACAGGGTTTCACCTCTTTTGATCTCCTCGTCATCATCTCTTCTCAAATCTAATCCTCCGTTTGTGCAATCTCCTCCTTTACAAATAGATCAATATCTCTCTCCCTCTTTCCATCTCTTTATTTTTTTAATTTTTTTCTTGAGATCATACTGCTAGGTGTAGTGAAGAAGGTGTCTAACATACAAATACCTAGTTCATGATGGTAGTTAAGTTTGTTCCATGATTTGCCTACCATATTGGCAGACAATGAATTAAAGTTGTATTCATTGATTGCCTGCCATGTTCTAAGTTATTTCAAACATGAGCCTACCATGCCTACCATAGTGACAATACGGTAGGCATAGTTTTATAAGAAGATCAATTGTATGTTGGGTACTGGTTTAAAGTACTACTTGAAAATAGAAACTAGTGCTTAAAGACCTTCACAATCAAATTTGATAAAAGGGTATTTTATACTAATATCATGAAGCGAGCAAGGGCCCACCTTGGGTGTGACACAGCACTCATTGTCCTAGAACACTTACTTGCAGGTGTTCGTTAAACACTCACAAGACTCTGTGAGTTATTTTATACTCAATATGGTTAAAAATAACCTGAAATTTGCAAGTGCATGGCATACACAGATTTTTTATGCATCTCATAGTGCATATCTATAGTAGCCAATGAACTGCAATTATATTATGCGAGTGTCTACCACGATTCAGAGTACATTCACTGATTGCCTACCCAGTATGGTAGGCACAGGTTCGAAGCATTGCCTATAATAATTAACTAATCTTTTTATGTATTGATTTTTTTTCTCTATCTCAAAGAATATGAAACTCGAGAAAGTGCAAGAACTGACGACGTGAAGAGATAACAGTGGAGAACAATATTCTCATTAATTACAAGAAATATATCATTCAAATACAAGTTAGTACAAATGTTGGCCTTTCAAAAACACATGACCACCATAGAACAAATGATACTCAGTGGTTTCAATAGCAATGAACATTTGTTCAATCAAGTTGGAACTCGTTAAGTACACAATATGAATATGCCAATCAACACATCTTGTAAAAAAAATATTGAGCACCAAAAGTACAGTTTAGCTCAAATTTTCAGCTCAAGTGTTGTAGCGAAAGGCACAGCACCCGTGCAAAGTCCTCAAATTTGCAGACCCTTGAAGTGCACAGTTTAGCCCCCAAAAGTGAACAATTATCAAATTGTGTCCAATTTGGCACGATATAAATGAAAGTAAAGTATACTTTATTATTTCAAAATTTGTTTTCTCAATTCCTTTGAGTTCAGATGAAAACTTGGCGCATTTGTATTGTCAAGTGTTCATCATATAAAAGCATAAGCCATCTACATTACAGTGCAAAAAAATGATTCACTGAATTAACTGAATTTTATTAAACTTGCAAAGAAGGTACTAGTTAGCCACTCTGGGCAGTTCAATTACAACTACAAAATGATATGACATTACATCAAAGAACATATATGCTTGTAAATCAAACTACAGTGCAGAGATGAGATCTGGTTACATTGATTGCCCAAACTCCTCACACTTCAGGCATTCTTTGTTGAAAGCTTGCAGTTATCCATCTTTTCTTTTCACCAACCTTATCGACAGTCTAGGCGGCAATGCGGTTATCAATTTCGTGGAGGTTAGTATTCGAAAAAGTCTGACCTGTACCCAACTGGTGCCAAAGACCTTGTGCCCGAATCCACATGACCTTTTAAAGCTTCCCAAGCCTGGTTGACCAATACAGATGCATCATTTGCTGCTACTGAATGGTTTTTGTCAGGATGTACCATCATGATCAGTTTGTTGAACTGGGACTTGATGGTATAGAAGTCAAAGGTGTGATCATTGATACACAAAACTCGGGTTCGCCATTTCGTCTTTTCTTTTGAGCAACCTTATGGACATTGTAGGCTGGTATGCAATTATCAATTTCATGAAGGTTGGCGCCAACATTTTTTGCCATTTTTGCGCATTCTATTGCCTTTTGAAACTCATTAGCATTGAAATAATCTTCGGTAGATGTTGTTGATGAAAAAAAAACTGCAACATACGAGACAAAGGTAAATTAAGAGGTGGTAGAACACAAAAGTCTACTTAATAACCACGCAATCATACGGAAAAATTACTTATATATACTGTTTTCTGTTATATATAGTTCTCGAGGGCCACATGTAAACATGTAACTATCTTATTTCTTTAATAAGTTGAACGATATTGACCGTAGTCAATAGGGTAGGGGAGTTTTAACCGGGGAGTTTTAACCACCTAAATTAGTACTTATTACTACACTATAATCTCTGCTGCAAAGATGGATGATCAGTCCCACCATTGATCGTTTTAAACTATGTCTGAGGAATCTAACACAACTAGGACCATACCTAGGCTATGAATTTTTCACCTAAAGAGGGCTCACTTGACTGCAAAAAGCTCTGAATTGAAGTCAAAGATACTGCTCTTACATGTCATTCTTTTTTTGTAACTATAATACTTCCTTGGGTATCTGAAGTAACAAATTAAAGCAACTTATAAACACCATCTATATTACTATTCAGAGTGGTGTTTTACTATTTATTACTGACTAGGACAAACTAAGGATTATAGATAAAATACGGCTAAGATTGAAAGTTGGAAAACGTGTTGAGGGTTGAGACTCATTTCCTAGGATGGCATGTTTGTAAATATAAAACATGTACAATCACAAATAAAACGAAAAAGTTGTGAGAAAAGTTGATGATATGTACATGTGGCAGGTAAAGAAATTATTGTGTTTTCCTTTTTTCAAAATGAAAATTATCATAACTATGTAGGTAGTTGTCGGATTTTGGTAAACTTTGAATTATTGAAATACAGTTTTAAAGATCTTTCCATCAAAACCAATGACCAATACAATCACTTAAAGTTTAAAAATATATATGTATTTTATTGTTAAAACATATAACTATTTTTAATATCTTCATGACTAAGTATAATATTTTTCAAAGAAACGGACAAACATTTCAATGTACGTTCAAACAAAGACCTCGAACATTCAATCAATTCTATTTTAATCGAGTTTGACTTTAGAAATTAGTATTTTTACAGTAAAATAGCTTGGACCTTAAAAAAACTTAGTTTACATTTTAAAATATGTTTTTTTTTTTTTGTGGAGCTGATTGAGGGCAATGGTGGTGATGGTATCAGTGCATGATAATTAGCAGAAAAAAATGTATATAGAGTGCCTACGACACCAGTAATATGCTAGTATGACAACATGGGAATAGACCCTTAAAGCTAGAGTTTAACACCGCCCACACAGTTTCAAACATGAAAGAGGGGTGGTATCTAACATAGTGATTGCTGAGACTTAGGCGAGGGATCAAATATTGAGAAATACCTCTGAGTTACATATGTAGAGATGAGAGGATGACTCACGTCACTTTTTTGGTGAATTCTTGCTACCAACGTCGGCTAAGTGATTCTAGCATTCAAATACTCAGGCAATTGATTTTATCTTCAGTAAAATGATCATGTTTTGGAAGCAATGATAATATCAATTATACAAGATGGGTCAAAGCGTGCTTGTTCTTGTTGGTGCCAGTAATCAGCTTAGCTTCCAAAGCTAAGCTGGCCACTCTTTGAATGTCAAGCTGGATTTTTGGAAGTGGAGTGGACGCCTAGCATGCCAAATACAAAAGATGACCAGAGTTGCCTTGTGAATATGGAACTTGGAAGGCTAGATTTTTTATCTCCCCATGTTTCAAAAGAACTCCAAAGCTTTTTTTTTCACCATCGGTAAGGAAGCACGGACTCTTCGAAAATTTGTCGTATCTGTGTCCGACACGTATTCGACACCGACGCCCGCTCGACACGCATCTAACACGAATTGGACACTTGGTCAACGTGTTGGCAGGTGTCAGACACATGGTCAATGTGGTCAATGTGTCGGACACACATCTGATACACTCGAAACATGGTCAGGACACAGTCAAGACTCGAAAACTAACTTTGTTTTATTTTTACTTTTAGATGTTTGCAAATAACCACCTAATTTGATGGTTGTTGATCCATCTGAAGTGAATAACTATTTCAATTGTGATTTTAGACAAATAGGGTAAAAAGACACTAAAACATAAAAGTAGTATATGCTTCTTCTTCTCTAATTTGCTTTTGCACTCATCTACTTCTTCTCTCCTATATTTTTTCTCTTGTTTTTTTTTCTTGCAACAGAGTGTCTTGAAGGAAAGTACTTTATTAGATTATTATTTATGTTTATGACTTATTAAAAAAATAGTAAGACGTGTCGATGTGTCCCGAGTCCTAGTTTTTTAGAAATTGTCAAGTTAGCGTGTCCTGTCCGTGTCCGACATGACGCGCGTGTCCATGCATCTTTGGTTTGAACCATGTCCCATCTAATGGAAACTGAAGAAGGGAGCATATTGTTACAAATCGCTTGTTATTATTTGTAAGTTAATAGGGTATTTTCCAAGAAATTATACAAGATTAATTTTTTTTTCCTCAAAGATTTTCTAGGAAAATGTATTGAGGGTTATTAAGATTTGACAAGATTCCATTTTCAAAAAAAAATATATCCTTGAAAACATGTATTTGTATATGCTTTCTCGTTGACGTGCAACTCAGGGGTCAAATTTTCGCACATCGAGCTTTAAGGGATTGATATTGTGTAAACCTTCTAAAAATTATATGGGTAAACTTTTGCGTCTTTTTCTCAGAGGAAAATGGGCAGTGTTGTCATAACACCCAAACAATATCAATTTTGTCATGTAACAGTCTAACAAACAATTTCAAGTCAAAACTAAATTTAGGCAAAAGTTTGAGCAACAGTTTCACAAATAAAATCATACAATAAATTGGATCAACATAAATAGTAGCACTTGCAGCACCATACTATTCATGGTGATCCAATTATTGTATCACTTCGTTTGTGAAATTGTGTGAAATTGTGTGGTGAAATGTTACAGCATAATAGTGATATTTTTTTTTGGGATTGTTACAAATATGTCGAGAAAGCAAACCCTAAATTCAGGGTATAAATCGAAAATGAAAAGTTAGATGAAGATCAACATCAACTGTTGGAATCTTTCTAGAACTAAGTTATACCAAGTTGTTAATTGTTTTTCTTTCTGAGTTTGTGTGCTTCAAGAACGTCATGCCGACCTTTTCTATTTATTAGGAAAAATGATTAAGATCCTTATTCTCAAGATGATTAAGCAATAATGATTGGTGTATACCAAGATCACGAGTTTAAGCTTGTCCTGGACAACAATTCGTTTGGTGAGCTTACAACTCTTTGATCCATCTCTTAGCTTGGTTGAGGAGTTCGAGGAAATTTTCTTTTCTTGTGATGATGTAATGACAAGGATTGTGATTTCTTTTTTCGTGTTAATTTCGGTATCTTGATTTAAGAAATATTTTGATGTGTAAAGAAAAAAAAAACGTAAAAATTTCAAGGATACATGAAATATATAATGAATTTCGATAGTATATTAAATATGTAAGAAAAAAATAATTAGATGCATGTAAATAAATGTATTAAATACATTAAATTTACCCAAAATACTTATAATTAGAAAATTAAAGGGTAGTTTCAAAAATCAATATACAAGTAGAAAAAGTGATAATTAGAAAATTATGGGGTGGTTTCAAAATCAATAAATAATTAAATAAATTATAATAAAAAAAATCAAAATTTACGAAAAAAAATCCTGAAGTTTTTTTTTAAAAAAATACTCGAAAAAATGTAATTTTTAGTAGTTGGTTTTTGTATTTTTACAAAATTTACGAAAAAAACTCCGAAAATTTTGAAAATATCTCGAAATTTTTTGAAAAAAACCCTCGAAAAAATGTAACTTTTTATTTCGCCCTTTTTCTTTTCGTAATTTCAAAAAAAACAAAAATTTCGCGAAATCACAATCCTTGGTAATGAATGATGAAGGGATAAGTGAGTGGTGTAAAGTTAAAATACTTTTATGCTCTTGATTTTAATGATAAGGCTTGGGAATCCTCAAAACCCGGCCAACAAGCCTTCCGAAAGAAGAAAAAAAAATTTTGAGTCTTTGATGTTTATGTTTGTGTGAAGATTTCAAATACTTGCCAAGTAATTGGTCTACATTTGGTTTGCTTTTCTTCTGTCATCAATGTTATGTTAACTGAATCTAACTATTTATGTAGTTCACCTCTCAACATCTATCAAGTATTCTTTGTTCAGAACAAATGCATGTACTGGTCATGTCCTTTTACAAAGATGAACATTTTTTCGACATTAATTGACAATCAAGTATTTGTGATAAACGTGGAAGATGTTTTGTGATACATTGGATTATGCCATTATTAATTAGTCAAGAAATGTACGTAGAATGAATTTTCCATATGTATAATTTGATGAGAATTTTATCATGGATCTGTATCATCTTTGTATGGTCAAGATTCGCGGTTGCGGAAACTAAGTACATTAGCATGTGGTCCCTGTCGGCCCAATAATTTTGATAATTTCAAATGGTATTTCTTCCATTTTATGAATAGTTCAGAAGTCATGGAACCTCCCCACCAACTTGAGAGAAAAAATCAAACTCTAAAAGGCAATTCAGTCCTTAGTTTTAATATTCCAATTACAGTGACAAGCACTTGTTGAATAGTCTGGTGTTTCTCCATGAGACTTACTTCTATAAATAGCCTTCAAGATGTCTGGACTTAGACACGGAAAACTCAAGTTTAGTTCAAAGAAATGGCGGGTTCAAGAAATGGTTTTTTCTTGTGGGTTTTAGGATTCACCTTGTTGCATGGTTTCCTTATTTGCCGTGTTTTCGGGAAGACCATTTATCAAGAATTCGCAGTAAGTGATACTGTTCTTGTCTGTACCATTAGAGTATTAGTGGTGGCCACGCTGATATTCTGTACAAAATTGGTCTGCAAAATCCTTTTCACATTTCTTATTTCTTGTCTGTCACATGAAAAATATCAATTAATAGAAAGCAATGTTTTCTGCAAGTATTCATAAAAGGCACAACTGTCCCGTCAATTTAGCAGAGTAAGGGTCCCATATATATGCTAGGAAATCGGAAAATTCTAGGGGTCGAGGGAGGGAACGAGGGAGAGAGCGAGGGATGGGTGGTAGCCACCCATCTGCCCCGAGATAAGCGTCATCGCGCATTTCCAATCCGATGTGCTTATCTCGAGGTGGATGGGTGGTTACCACCCATCCCTCGCCCCTTTCCCTCGCTCCCTCCCTCGCTCTGTAGCAAAGCTCTAGGAAATCATATATATATATATAAACAAATTTCTCATTTTTCTATACATCTAATTTAAAGCGCAGAAAGGTTTAATGTACATCAATTTAAAATAAATAAATATATATATTTATGTGAGTGCATCAATTTAAAATAAATAAATATGTACTTAAGTGAGTGCATCAATTTAAAAATTCTCTTTTCTATATACATCTAATCTAAAGTGCATAAGCGTTTAATGTACATCAATTTAAAATAAACAAATAAATATTTATTTAAGTGAGTGCATATCACTACACCAAATTGACATTTTTGTAACAACTCTCAAAACAGTATTACTTTTGAGATGTTACAATCCACCAAACAATTTCAAGTCAAAACTAAATTTAGTCAAAAAAATGAAAAACAGTAACACAAAAAAAAATGATACAATAAGTTGAATCACCATGAATAGTATCACTTTTATAACCATACTATTCATGGTGATACAATTATTGTATCATTTTGTTTTGTAAAAATGTGTAAAATTGTTAGGTGGATTGTTACACTTCAAAAGTGATACTGTTTTGGGGGTTGTTACAAAAATGTCAATTTGGTGTAGTGTGTGTTCATCAATATGTATTAAAATAAATAAATAAATATTTAAGTGAGTGCATCAATTTAAAAATTATTGTAACTATTATAACAATTCGAAAAATTGTATTTAAAACCCAAAGAAAATTCTACATCCAAAAATTTATTATTGGATATGATTTCTACAAAGTCCTCTTCTTCAACCTGAGTACTCTTCTTCTCTTAGTAATTAATTAGAATTGTTTTATTGTAAAAAGAGCTATTCATATATATATATATATATACACACACGTAATTCTCATATATGTTGTTGTTGACATACATGCAGTTAGAACGAACTTCATTCACTAGATTATGCAGCACAAAGGAGATCATTACGATAAATGGGCAATTTCCAGGCCCAACCATATATGCTCACAAAGGAGATACTGTGATTGTCAACTTCTTTAACAAGGCTGACGAAAATGTCACCCTTCACTGGTACGTACTAGTTGTTTACTAGCTTTATTATGAAGATTAAAAATTAATTAAGTGGACCTGTTGTTTACTCCATATAACATACAAGGACAGGTTGTAATCATATATATATATATATATATATATATATATATATATATATATATATATATATTGCTTTAATTTTAGAAATCCAGTGTAGAAATCCAGATCTTGTTGAGTTCCCCTCCCTTCCCCGATCAGATCTGATCTCAGATCTTGATGAATCAGATATTTGTAATTTTTTGTTGTATGGTCGAATTCGAAGTATTTTTTGTTGATCCACCTTACAGACGAAGATCTTGTTGTATATATTTTTTTTAATTTTTTGATATAATTTTTGTAAGTATTAATGAAGTTTTTTTTTTTTACTGTACGAAGTATTTTTTTCTCTTATGACCGAGCCCGGCCCGTAAATCGGTTAACCGGGACCTCGGTTACCCGGTCAACTCGGTCCAGTTTCGGTTCTCATAAACACGGGCCCGAATTTCTCGGGCCGATTTTCGATTTTTAGCTTTTGGGCCAGTTACCCGTACTTGCCCAGCCCTAATATATATATATTGCTTTAATTTCCTTGGAAAATGTTTTCCAGGCATGGAGTCGCACAACCAAGGAATCCATGGTATGATGGTCCAGAATACATCACACAGTGCCCGGTTCAACCTGGAACAAGTTTTAACTACACCATTCTACTCTCAGGCGAAGAAGGAACACTGTGGTGGCACGCCCACAGTGATTGGACTCGAGCCACAGTTCATGGTGTTATCATTATTTATCCAACGCAAGGTTCAACGTATCCCTTCTCCAAGCCACACAAAGAAGTTCCCATTGTACTAGGTATCAATTAAGAGGATCGAGCTGGTTTCAATTAAGGGAGCTTTGGGATGAATTTGTACATTTGTAATTAAGCTTAATTAGTTGATGTTGCATGTAGGTTCATGGTGGAAAAGGGATGTGATGGCTGTATTGGATGATGCACTTAAATATGGAGGAGACCCAAACGTTTCTGATGCCCACACCATCAATGGGCAACCTGGTGATCTTTATCCATGCTCCAAAAAAGGTATACCCTACTCGATCGTCAAATAAAGTGTCATTTGCTATATTGCATGGTTAAAGCTAGAGTACCCTTGTATAAATACTAATTCCAGCTAATTAATCATATATATTAATGCAGGAACGTTTCGGATGACGGTGGAGCAAGAAAAAAGGTATCTGCTCCGTGTGGTGAATGCAGGAATGAACACAGAGACCTTCTTCTCAATTGCTCAACACAACCTCACTGTAGTTGGAAGAGATGGCTCCTACATAAAGCCTCTGAAAACCAACTTCATCATGATAACTCCTGGACAAACCATGGACATCCTAGTCGAAGCTGACCAACCCCTGGGCAAATACTACATGGCCGCTCGGCCTTACGCAAGTGCAGTTGGCGTTCCCTACGATAATACCACTACCACCGGAGTCCTGCAGTACTATGGCAACTACAACACCTCTTCATCACCTTCCTTCCCATATCTCCCTCCTTTCAATGACACCAATGCAGCAATCAAATTTGTTTTAGGTATTAGAAGCATTATCTCCAAGAAGTACCCTAGTAATGTTCCCAAACATGTTGATACTCGAATGGAAATTACTATATCGGTGAACACATTACCCTGTAGTCCGAATAATTCGTGTGAACGCCCAGACGGAACAAGACTTGCAGCTAGCATGAACAACATAAGTTTTCATTTGCCAAAAATTGACATTCTAAGTGCTTACTATAACCATATCAATGGATCCTACCAAAAAGGCTTTCCTGATAAACCACCTTTCTTCTTCAACTTTACTGCGGATGAGCTCCCTTCCAACCTTCGCACACCAGAAGTTAATACAAGAGTGAAAGTTTTAGAATTTAATTCTAGTGTGGAGATTGTTTTTCAGGGAACCAACTTGCTTGCGGGGGAGAACCATCCAATTCATCTGCATGGGTACAGCTTTTATGTGCTTGGACTTGGTCATGGGATTTTTGATAGGGAGAAGGATCCGTTAACATATAATCTTGTTGATCCACCAAAACTGAATACCATTGGAGTCCCTAAGAATGGATGGATTGCCATAAGATTCAGAGCAGACAACCCAGGTAATTAAGTTTTCAAATTAATTTTGTTATCTCAAGTAGAAGAGATGAGTACCTTTTCAAATATATACATCGATCCATTAAAGAATTAATTATGTCAATTTGTTTTAATATTTTTATATATTGGCACGCAGGGGTATGGTTCATGCATTGTCATTTGGAGCGTCACACTACTTGGGGTATGGAGACGGCATTTATAGTGAAGAATGGCAAGACACCAGATACACAAATGCTACCAGCGCCTAGTTATATGCCTCCATGTTGAGAAATAGAAATGATTTCTCAAGGAAAAATTCATACTAATAGTTTCTTTGCCATTTAATTTCTACATGTATTCTATTTGTTTTATCCTATTTTTATTGATAAATTGAAGATATTTTTCAATTGCACGCATTCTCCATATGTGATGTGGTAGAATTGTCTAGATGGTAAATGGTTGAAGCCAAGGATTGGGATTTCATTTTTCGAGCTAATTTCAGTAAGTTGATTTTAAGAAATATTTTTTTATAGAAAAAAAACCGTACAAATTTCAGTTGTAACTTTGAAGTTATCAATATAATTTAAGCATTTTAAACTCTTATATACTACATCAAGAGAATCACAAGACTCATAATGTCATACAAACAATATATTCCATAAGAATCACTTATATAACAAAATTTTAATATTAAACTATGGTTAAAATGTAGGAAATTGAGATTGGTTAACGAAATAAATTTTAATATTAAACACGTGAGCTCTCCATTTTCTCCACTAACGATTCAATGTCAACGGCTCCTTCAACCTTCTCGCACACATGGTTTCGCCTTTTTGATCTCCTCATCGTCGGATCTCTTCTCAGATCTAATCCTCCGTTTGTGCAATCTCCTCCTCTAAAAATAGATCGATATCTCTCTCCCTCTTTCCATCTCTCTATTTTTTTAATTTTTTTCCTTGAGATCATACTGCCAGGTGTAGTGAAGGTGTCTAACATACAAATACCTAGTTCATGATGGTAGTTGAGTTTGTTCCATGATTTGCCTACCATATTGGCAGACAATGAATTAAAATTGTATTCATTGATTGTCTACCATGTTCTAAATTATTTCAAACATGAGCCTACCATGCCTACCATAGTGACAATACGGTAGGCATAGTTTTATAAGAAGATCAATTGTATGTTGGGTACTGGTTTAAAGTACTACTTGAAAATAGAAACTAGTGCTTAAAGACCTTCACAATCAAATTTGATAAAAGGGTATTTTATACTAATATCATGAAGCGAGCAAGGGCCCACCTTGGGTGTGACACAGCACTCATTGTCCTAGAACACTTACTTGCAGGTGTTCGTTAAACACTCACAAGACTCTGTGAGTTATTTTATACTCAATATGGTTAAAAATAACCCAAAATTTGCAAGTGCATGGCATACACAGATTTTTTATGCATCTCATAGTGCATATCTATAGTAGCCAATGAACTGCAATTATATTATGCGAGTGTCTACCACGATTCAGAGTACATTCACTGATTGCCTACCCAGTATGGTAGGCACAGGTTCGAAGCATTGCCTATGATAATTAACTAATCTTTTTATGTATTGATTTTTTTCTCTATCTCAAAGAATATGAAACTCGAGAAAGTGCAAGAACTGACGACGTGAAGAGATAACAGTGGAGACAAAGACAGGGGATACACAAAGTGTTGCAATATCGTAATAAAAACGTAGAACAATATTCTCATTAATTACAAGAAAAGTAATAAAAACACATGACCACCATAGAACAAATGATACTCAGTGGTTTCAATGGCAATGAACATTTGTTCAATCAAGTTGGAACTCGTTAAGTACACAATATTTCTATGCCAATCAACACATTTTGTAAAAAAAATATTGAGCACCAAAAGTACAGTTTATGTGGAACCATGTCACATTTTTATGTGTGTATCTCAATGCGTAATTGTCGAGATGGGCTAAAACTTCATAATGTTAGTCTTTATGTTGATTAACATATTTCCTAAAAAGTTTAGCTTACCAAATTCATCTTGGATACCTAACACCAAAGTTCTATATCTACCTAAGTTAATTTACATCCAAAATTTCAAGCAACCCACCTTCTCTTCTTCTTCTTCCAACCCTCTCTCCCTTCTAAACGAGATTAGGTAAGATCAATCAAGATCAAGCAAAATCAAGCAAGATCAAGCAACATCAAGCAAAATCAGGCAAGATCTATACGGCGACAGTCTTTAGCTTATTGATCTCTGCTGTGGTGAAGGGATTGAAGAGGAGGAGCGAGAGGAGGGTGACGAGTGCAAATCTATCCATTATGGTGGAGAGATTTGTAGATTTTGCAGTGGTGGTGCTTTGGCGTGGAGAGAATGAGACTTTTTTGTTTTGTTTATGGAAAATAAAAGAAAACAAACAAAATATTTTTGCTGCCAAACAAGAAGATTTCTCATTTTCTCCAAAATCTCACATTATCTGAAATAGGGTCTTCTATTCCATTGATTGTTGTCGCACACAAAGAACCCCAATCCGAGTTACTGCTGTTACTAATATTGAGAAGAATATTTGTTTTTGTTTTTTAACGGATATTTGGGCGAGGCGAATGTTCGTCAATCCATCCGGATCAGGTACGTTTTTTTAAATTTTGTGTAAACGGATGTACGGGGCAAATTCAAGAATCCGTGATCTCCGGCAGGGCGGGGATGAATTTGTCCAAATCCGCCATATTGTCATCCCTAGGTAGCGGTGGCGGGATGGTGGTGGTATTTGATGGAAAAGAAAAGAAGAATAGGAAGAGTAGAAGAGGATGACAGGCGACTTCTTCTATTTGTTAGGCAAGGGGATGGATATAATTATTCTCAATATGCTTAAGCAATTGATAGATGCCTATCAAAATTGCGAGTTTAAGCACATTCACCAAGAAACCATTTGGACAACCATTCACCTAGTGAGTTTAACTTTTAGTTTAAAACTCATGGATTATTCTCTTAGCTTGGTTGAGGATTTTACGGAAATTTTATTTATAACGAAGGAATAAGTGAGGGGTGTAATCTTGATGTACTCTTATGCTTTTGATTTAATGATAAGGTTAGGGGAGCCTCAAAACCTCAGCTTGCCTTAAAAAAGGGGGGGGGGGGGGGGGGGGGGGGGGGTTATTGGTGGTATGAAAGATAGGTGATGGTGTGGAACATAAAGGGCTGGTGTGGAAGAGAAAAAGTTGGTTTTGATGGTGTGTGACAATATTTTTGGTGGCTTCAAACAATGTTTGCCTCATATGTATCACATGGATGGTGAATCTAATAGACAAAAGAACGTCCCTTAATTTTCATATAATACCAAAGAACATGTGAGCCGAACAAGTTCGTTCATGCACACTAAAAGTTGAAAGCTGAGGGGATCGATGGTGGAGATGATCATGGATAACAGAGGAGAATTTTATTATTATTATTATTATTAAAGGATTTGAAGAGAATGTGGGCAAGGAAGTCGGCAAAATGGATTCGTAACCTTGCCTCGAAAATATTGGGAATGGACTTTGATGATGATGAATAAAGGATTCGAAGATAATGTGAGAAAGACAACCCACCAAATTCATCTTGGATACCTAACACCAAAGTTCTATATCTACCTAAGTTAATTTACATCCAAAATTTCAAGCAACCCACCTTCTCTTCTTCTTCTTCCAACCCTCTCTCCCTTCTAAACGAGATTAGGTAAGATCAATCAAGATCAAGCAAAATCAGGCAAGATCAAGCAACATCAAGCAAGATCAGGCAAGATCTATACGGCGACAGTCTTTAGCTTATTGATCTCTGTTGTGGTGAAGGGATTGAAGAGGAGGAGCGAGAGGAGGGTGACAGTGCAAATCTATCCATTATGGTGGAGAGATCTGTAGATTTTGCAGTGGTGATGCTTTGGCGTGGAGAGAATGAGACTTTTTTGTTTTGTTTATGGAAAATAAAAGAAAACAAACAAAATAATTTTGCTGCCAAACAAGAAGATTTCTCATTTTCTCCAAAATCTCACATTATCTGAAATAGGGTCTTCCATTCCATTGTTTGTTGTCGCACACAAAGAACCCCAATCCGAGTTACTGCTATTACTAATATTGAGAAGAATATTTGTTTTTGTTTTTTAACGGATATTTGGGCGAGGCGAATGTTCATCAATCCGTCCGGATTAGGTACGTTTTTTTTAATTTTGTGTAAACGGATGTACGGGGCAAATTCAAGAATCTGTGATCTCCGACAGGGCGGGGATGAATTTGTCCAAATCCGCCATATTGTCATCCCTAGGTGGCGGTGGCGGGATGGTGGTGGTATTTGATGGAAAAGAGAAGAAGAATAGGAAGAGTAGAAGAGGATGACAGGCAACTTCTTCTATTTGTTAGGCAAGGGAATGGATATAATTATTCTCAAGATGCTTAAGCAATGGATAGATGCCTATCAAAATTGCGAGTTTAAGCACATTCACCAAGAAACCATTTGGACAACCATTCACCTAATGAGTTTAACTTTTAGTTTAAAACTCATGGATTATTCTCTTAGCTTGGTTGAGGATTTTACGGAAATTTTATTTATAACGAAGGAATAAGTGAGGGGTGTAATCTTGATGTACTCTTATGCTTTTGATTTAATGATAAGGTTAGGGGAGCCTCAAAACCCCAGCTTGCCTTTTAAAAGGGGGGGTGGGTTATTGGTGGTATGAAAGATAGGTGATGGTGTGGAACATAAAGGGATGGTGTGGAAGAGAAAAAGTTGGGTTTGATGGTGTGTGACAATATTTTTGGTGGCTTCAAATAGTGCTTGCCTCATATGTATCACATGGATGGTGAATCTAATAGACAAAAGAATGTCCATTAATTTTCATAAAATACCAAAGAATATGTGAGCCGAACAAGTTCATGCACACTAAAAATTGAAAGCTGAGGGGATCGATGGTGGAGATTATCATCGATAACATAGGAGTGGGGTTTTTTTTTTAAATAAAGTTCAAAGAGAATGTGAGGAAGACAACCATCCAAATTCATCTTGGATCCCTAACATGAATGTACTATATTTACGTAGTTGAATCCCTAACACCAATGGATTCGTGCTTCATAGGAAAAGAGGGAGGCAGGTGGCGGTGGCAGGATGGTGGCAGTGTTTGATGGAGAAGACATGGAGAGGATGTCAGAAAGACAATCACCCAAATTCATCTTGGATCCCTAACACCAATGTACTATATTTGTGTGGTTGGGATTGAACCAATTCAAAAATTTACCCGAACATATGCAGTAATTAACAATCATATTTGAGAGACAGATTAAGTAGTAAAAATTTTATACAAAATGACAACAATAATATCTATCTCAAATGCATGTAATAAGATGATGACTAGTTCATGCATTTAAAGCTTAAATCTAGTCAAAGTCATGTTGTTATGTTTATGTTGACACTTTGACAGTGATAGATACCATATTGATCTAAGAATGGGGAATTCTAATTGGCGAGGAAACCAGTGAGGAAGCTTAAATTGGATCGATGCCTGATTTTAGGGGGTGAGGGCATCCCATCACCATTCATCTTCCTCGAGATGCGCATTTTGAAAACGATGAATAGTGGCCCCGTTGCCCTACTCAAATTGGACAAAGTTTGTTAAGAAAGTCGATGGGACCATCTATCACCCTCAAACCAACACATGCCTCACTGTCTAATCATAGCTTGTACAAAACTCGAAATCAGATTTAATATTAAAACAACTCTCATTTTAGCATATATATATATATATAATAAACCTCCACTTTTCAACATATCCACAAGTCTAAAATTTGCATTTAGCATCTTAAGGACCACGTTAGAAATTAGACACGCATCATGCATGCAATGACACTGCAATTGTAAAGTGAACCCCTAAACTCCGTAAATATGAACAGAGTTGGGAGCTCTGTTTTTAAAAAGCGGCCTAGATTGAGAAACCCCTAGGTTGCTTGGGTAGGTTTTTCCTCAGTTTGAAAAAAAATTTAAGACTCAAATGTTATCTTATACGAAAAAAAATTACAAGTCTATTTTCATGTTATTAAATACATTAAATGTACCCAAAATACGTATAATTAAAAAATCAAAGGGTAGTTTCAAAAATTAATATATAAATAAAAAATTAATAATTAGAAAATTATGGGTGGTTTCAAAATCAATAAATAATTAAAAAAAATTTATAATAAAAAAATCAAAATTTACAAAAAAATCCTGAATTTTTTTTTTAAATCCTCGAAAAAAATGTAATTTTTAGTAGTTAATTTTTGTAAATTTACGAAAAAAAAACTCCGAAATTTTTGAAAACAAACCCTGCAAAAAATGTAACTTATTATTTTGCCATTTTTCTTTTCGTAATTTCAAAAAAAAAAATTTCGCCAAATCACAATCCTTGGTAATGAATGATGAAGGGACAAGTGAGTGGTGTAAAGTTAAAATACTTTTATGCTCTTGATTTTAATGATAAGGCTTGGGAATCCTCAAAACCCAGCTAGCCTTCCGAAATAAAGGAAAAATATATATAAAAAATAAAAAATAAAAAGTTTTGAGTCTTTGATGTTTATGTTTGTGTGAAGATTTCAAATACTTGCCAAGTAATTGGTCTACATTTGGTTTGCTTCTCTTCTGACGTCAATGTTATGTTAGCAGAATCTGACTATTTATGTAATTCACCTCTCAACATCTATCAAATACTCTTTATTCTGGACAAATGCATGTAATGGTCACATGTCCTTTTACAAAGATGAACATTTTTTTCGACCTTAATTGACAATCAAGTATTTTCCATTAATAATTAGTCAAGAAATATACGTAGAATGAATTTTCCATATGTATAATTTGATGAGAATTTTATCATCAATCTGTACCATCTTTGTATGGTCAAGATTCGCAGTTGCGGAAACTAATTACATTAGCAGGCATGGAACCTTCCCACCAACTTGAGAGAAAAAATCAAACTCTAAAAGGCAATTCAGTCCTTAGTTTTAATATTCCAATTACTGTGACAAGCACTTGTTGAATAGTCTGGTGTTTCTCCGTGAGACTTACTTCTATAAATAGCCTTCAAGATGTCTGGACTTAGACACGGAAAACTCAAGTTTAGTTCAAAGAAATGGCGGGTTCAAGAAATGGTTTTTTTTTGTGGGTTTTAGGGTTCACCTTGTTGCATGGTTTCCTTATTTGCAGTGCTTCTGGGAAGACCATTTATCAAGAATTCGCAGTAAGTGATATTGTTCTTGTCTATACCATTATTTCTACAGCTTTTCTAATTGTTGAGGGAACGCGCATGGGAAAGAGAGCTAGGGATGAGTGTAATCACCTATCCCCCTTGAGATGCGCACTATTGCTCATCTCGAAGGAGATGAGTGGTTACATCCATCCCTCACTCTCTTTCCCTCGCGCGTTCCCTCGACAATTAGAAACTTTGTTATTTCTAATAGAAATTCTAGGAAGCGAGGGAAAAGGAGCGACGGATAAGTGCAACAACTTATCCTCCTCGAGATGAATGCATTGCCCTCAAAATATATGTTGACGCTCATCTTGGGTAGTTGCACCCATCCCTCGCTCCCTAGAAGGGCTTTATTTCTAATGATTTGCCACAAGAGTATTACTTGTCCAAGGACTGGATACCACAAGAGTATTAGTGGTGGAGCTGATATTCTGTACAAAATTGGTCTGAAAAATCCTTTTCACATTTCTTATTTCTTGTCTGTCACATGAAAAATATCAATTAATAGAAAGCAATGTTTTCTGCAAGTATTCATAAAAGGCACAACTGTCCCGTCAATTTAGCAGAGTAAGGGTCCCATATATATGCTTGGAAATCATATATATATATATATATATATATATATATATGTCCAAATATATATGAAATTTACATATATGTTGTTGTTGACATACATGCAGTTAGAGCGAACTTCATTCACTAGATTATGCAGCACAAAGGAGATCATTACAATAAATGGGCAATTTCCAGGCCCAACAATATATGCTCATAAAGGAGATACAGTGATTGTCAACTTCTTTAACAAGGCTGACGAAAATGTCACCCTTCACTGGTACGTACTAGTTGTTTACTAGATTTATTATGAAGATTAGAAATTAATTCAGTGGACCTGTTGTTTACTCCATATAACGTACAAGGACAGGTTCTAAGCATATATATATATATTAGGGGTGGGCATTTAGGACTGAAAGCTCGGACCGAATCGACAACCGGACCGATCGGGTCGGTTCGGATCGGTTTTAATTAATTAAAAAAGTTTCGGTTGTGAAAGCCCGACCTGGCCCGAAGTTTCTGGTTCGGGCCTCAGTTTTCATTTCTGAAGCCCGTTGAATAATCGGCCCGACTCCCTCATTTTTTTTCCTTTCCTTTTTCTTCCTTTCTCCCTCAATTCTTCTCCAGAAATTCTAATTGTCGAGGAAACCAGCGAGGGAGGGAGGGAGAGCCACCTCCAACCCCGTCTTCCTCTCTCCCTCATTTCTTCATGCCCGCAACTTCAGTGAGAAAGCCAGCGCCACCCGTCTCCTCCACCGCCATCCCATCTTGATCTGATGAAGATGATCTGATGATGAAGATGATCTGATGAAGATGAAGATGATGAAGATTTGATGAAGATCTTGATCTGATAAAGATCAAGATCTGATCAAGACGACCCGATGCCTCTCAGATCTCGTATTAATGAAGTAATTTTAGAAATCCAGTGTAGAAATCCAGATCTTGTTGAGTTCCCCTCCCTTCCCCGATCAGATCTGATCTTAGATCTTGATGAATCAGATCTTTGTAATTTTTTGTTGTATGGTCGAATTCGAAGTATTTTTTGTTGATCCACCTTACAGACTAAGATCTTGTTGTATATATATTTTTTTAATTTTTTGATATAATTTTTGTACGTAGTAATGAATTTTTTTTTTTTTACTGTACGAAGTTTTTTTTTCTCTTATGACCGAGCCTGGCCCGTAAATCGGTTAATCGGGACCTCGGTTACCCGGTCAACTCGGTCCAATTTCGGTTATCATAAACACGGGCCCGAATTTCTCGGGCCGATTTTCGATTTTTAGCTTTTGGGCCAGTTACCCGTACTTGCCCAGCCCTAATATATATATATATTGCTTTAATTTCCTTGGAAAATGTTTTCCAGGCATGGAGTCGCACAACCAAGGAATCCATGGTATGATGGTCCAGAATACATCACACAGTGCCCGGTTCAACCTGGAACAAGTTTTAACTACACCATTCTACTCTCAGGCGAAGAAGGAACACTGTGGTGGCACGCCCACAGTGATTGGACTCGAGCCACAGTTCATGGTGTTATCATTATTTATCCAACGCCAGGTTCAACGTATCCCTTCTCCAAGCCACACAAAGAAGTTCCCATTGTACTAGGTATCAATTAAGAGGATCGAGCTGGTTTCAATTAAGGGAGCTTTGGGATGAATTTGTACATTTGTAATTAAGCTTAATTAGTTGATGTTGCATGTAGGTTCATGGTGGAAAAGGGATGTGATGGCTGTATTGGATGATGCACTTAAATATGGAGGAGACCCAAACGTTTCTGATGCCCACACCATCAATGGGCAACCTGGTGATCTTTATCCATGCTCCAAAAAAGGTATACCCTACTCGATCGTCAAATAAAGTGTCATTTGCTATATTGCATGGTTAAAGCTAGAGTACCCTTGTATAAATACTAATTCCAGCTAATTAATCATATATATTAATGCAGGAACGTTTCGGATGACGGTGGAGCAAGGAAAAAGGTATCTGCTCCGTGTGGTGAATGCAGGAATGAACACAGAGACCTTCTTCTCAATTGCTCAACACAACCTCACTGTAGTTGGAAGAGATGGTTCCTACATAAAGCCTCTGAAAACCAACTTCATCATGATAACTCCTGGACAAACCATGGACATCCTAGTCGAAGCTGACCAACCCCTGGGCAAATACTACATGGCCGCTCGGCCTTACGCAAGTGCAGTTCGTGTTCCCTACGATAATACCACTACCACCGGAATCCTGCAGTACTATGCCAACTACAACACTTCTTCATCACCTTCCTTCCCATATCTCCCTCCTTTCAATGACACCAATGCAGCAATCAACTTTGTTAGAGGTATTAGAAGCATAAACTCCAAGAAGTACCCTAGTAATGTTCCCAAACATGTTGATACTCGAATGGAAATTACTATATCGGTGAACACATTACCTTGTAGTACGAATAATTCGTGTGAAGCCCCTGCCGGAACAAGATTTGCAGCTAGCATGAACAACATAAGTTTTCAGTTGCCAAAAATCGACATTCTAAGTGCTTACTATAACCATATCAATGGATCCTACCAAAAAGGCTTTCCTGATAAACCACCTTTCTTCTTCAACTTTACTGCGGATGAGCTCCCTTCCAACCTTCGCACACCAGAAGTTAATACAAGAGTGAAAGTTTTAGAATTTAATTCTAGTGTGGAGATTGTTTTTCAGGGAACCAACTTGCTTGCGGGGGAGAACCATCCAATTCATCTGCATGGGTACAGCTTTTATGTGCTTGGACTTGGTTATGGGATTTTTGATAGGGAGAAGGATCCGTTAAAATATGATCTTTTTGATCCACCAAAACTGAATACCATTGGAGTCCCTAAGAATGGATGGATTGCCATAAGATTCAGAGCAGACAACCCAGGTAATTAAGTTTTCAAATTAATTAAGTTATCTCAAGTAGAAGACATCTAGTACTTTTTCAAATATATACATCGATCCATTAAAGAATTAAGTATATCAATTTGTTTTAATATTTTTATATATTGGCGCGCAGGGGTATGGTTCATGCATTGTCATTTGGAGCGTCACACTACTTGGGGTATGGAGACGACATTTATAGTAAAGAATGGCAAGACACCAGATACACAAATGCTACCAGCACCTAGTTATATGCCTCCATGTTGAGGGGTTTATAGGCTAACTAGAAATAGAAATGATTTCTCAAGGAAAAATTCATACTAATAGTTTCTTTGCCATTTAATTTCTACATGTATTCTATTTGTTTTATCCTATTTCTATTGATAAATTGAAGATACTTTTCAATTGCACGCATTCTCCACATGTGATGTGGTAGAATTGTCTAGATGGTTAATGATTGGGATTTCATTTTTCGAGCTAATTTCATTAAGTTGATTTTAAGAAATATTATTTTATAGAAAGACCATACAAATTTCAGTTGTAACTTTGAAGTTATCAATATAATTTAAGCGTTTTAAACTCTTATATACTACATCAAAATAATCACAAGACTCATAATGTCATACAAACAATATATTGCATAAGAATCACTTATATAACAAAATTTTAATTTTAAACTATGGTTAAAACGGGTTAAAATGTAGGAAAATTGAGATTGTCTAACGAAATAAATGAGATTGTCTTAACGTTTTAAACTCTTATATACTACATTTGGTTTGCTTTTCTTCTGTCATCAATGTTATGTTAACTGAATCTAACTATTTATGTAGTTCACCTCTCAACATCAAATACTTACTTACAGCTGTTCCTTAAACACTCACAAGACTTTGTTTTATACTCAATACGGTATTCACAAGATAAAAATAACCTGAAATTTGCAAGTGCATGGTATACACAGATTTTTTATGCATCTCATAGTGCATATCTATAGTAGCCAATGAATTGCAATTATATTATGCGAATGTCTACCACGATTCAGAGTACATTCACTAATTGCTTACCCAGTATGGTAGGTGATAAGAGACCAGTATAGACAACAGATATCAGTTAATCAGTTAGGCAATGTGTTAGCTATCAGTTAGTATACTTGTAGTCAGTTAGTATATAAACAAGAACTGTTAGAATGAGCTGGAGTCTGTTTTATGTTTGTTAGTATGAATTCTTGATTCCAAGATGTAATATGGAACATCTATAAATACAAATATTTCTGTATTGCTCTGTTAAGCAATTACAGAGTTTTCACTCTCATTCATTCTTCATAGTTTCTAACTTGGTATCAGAGCAACAGAGTGTTGTTTTAGAGTTTCTTCATCATTGCATCAATGGCAACACAGTCTTCTTCTGGTTTACTTGGCAACACAGGTCAGACATCCAACATATCCTCTGCTCCTTCTTATCAAGTGTTGAATCACTCTTTACCAGTAAAACTAGATAGAACCAATTACATTCTTTGGAAGTCCCAAATTGAAAACGTAATTTTTGCAAATGGATTTGAGGATTTCATTGAAGGAGTCTCAGTCTGTCCAACAAAAGAGCTAAATACATGAATCATCAATCCTGCTTTCGTTGCTTGGAGAAGACAAGATCGTACAATTCTAAGTTGGATTTATGCATCTCTTACACCAGCCATAATGGCTCAAATCATCGGTCATACTACTTCTTTCTCAGCCTGGAAGGCTTTAGAACAAATCTTTTCTTCTTCTTCAAGAGCTAGAATCATGCAACTTCGATTAGAATTCCAGTCCACCAAGAAAGGTCACCTGTCCATGATTGATTATATCATGAAGATCAAAGGTGCAGCAGATAATCTAGCAGCCATTGGCGAGTTAGTTTCAGATCAAGACCATATAATGAATCTTTTGAATGGATTGGGCACTGAATATAACTCAGTAGTCTCAGCTATCAATGTCAGAGATGATCAGATCTCACTTGAATCCATACATAGCATGTTATTGTCTTTTGAAAATAGGCTTGAGCAACAAGGCTCTGTGGATAACATTCCACCCATTTCAGCAAACCTGGCCAGTTCTAATTACAAGCAGCAATTTGGTCGAGGCAGAGGTCGACATTTTGGTGGGCAGTCCAATAGGGGACGAGGCCAGAATTATGGTCGTGCAAGAAGTTCTCATAGTCAGAACTATGGGCAGCATTCTGGGCAGTATTATGGTTCTAGTCATCAACAAGGTGGTCATTCCAATAAACAATCTACTGATCGGCCACAATGTCAGTTATGTGGCAAATATGGACATATAGCTTTGAATTGCTACCATCGATTTGATATTAATTTTCATCAGTCTAGTTCTTTAAATTCTGGTTCTTCAACTGAGTTCAAACCAAGCATGCCAGCCTTAGCAGCAGGTTCAAACCAAGCATTCCAGTCCAGTCCTTTCCACAATGAAGGCTGGTACTTGGATTCAGGAGCAAGCCATCACTTAACAAATGATCAAGCCAGTCTTGCATCTAGCGCTCCATACATGGGCTCAGATAAGGTCACGGTTGGCAATGGTACTTCCCTGCCTATCTCTAGTGTTGGTTCTCTAAAATTCTCTCCTAGTTCTCATACTCTATCTTCATCTTTTATTCTCAAACAAATCTTTCATGTACCTTCTTTATCCACTAATCTGATTAGTGTTGCCAAACTATGTTCTGATAACAATGTATTCATTGAGTTTTGGTCTGATTCTTTCTTTGTGAAGGAACCACATTCGAAGAAGGTTCTTGCTCAAGGCAGACTTGAGAATGGCTTATACAAACTATCAGTTCTACCTGCTCCTAAGACTGCAATTGCATCAGTTCCTTTCAGCATCAGTTCTTTCCAGCATCAGTCACTTCCAGCATCAGTTCCTTTGCCCAGTTCTTCAGTTCCTGCTCTTGTTTCTAATGCTTCCTCTGCTGTTCCTCAAGTTTCTTCTTGTATTGCTAATAATGAGCAGTTATGGCATTATAGATTAGGGCATCCTTCATCAAAAATTGTTCATCATGTTTTGAATATTTGTAAGGTTCCATTCAATAAAACTAAGTCAGCTGTTTGTTCGTCCTGTCAACTTGCAAAGAGCCATCGATTACCTACTTCTTTATCATCTTTTCATGCTTCTAAACCATTAGAACTGGTTCATACTGATGTCTGGGGTCCTGCATTTGTCAAATCTACTTCTGGTGCTCGTTACTTTATCTTGTTTGTTGATGATTTTTCAAGATTTACTTGGTTATTTCCACTTCAGACCAAAGGTCAAGCTTTGCCCATGTTTAAGGTGTTCAAACTTCGTGTTGAAAAACAGTTTAACACATCTATTCAATGCCTTCAATCTGATAATGGTGGTGAATTTAAAGCCTTCAAATCTTTTTTGTTAGACTCTGGAATTGAACATCGGTTCTCTTGTCCACATTCATCTTCTCAGAATGGTAGAGTGGAACGCAAGCATAGACATGTTGTTGAAACTGGTCTTGCTTTATTAGCTCATGCTCATATGCCATTCAAGTTTTGGCAATATGCATTCCAGGCAGCAGTCTTTCTTATCAATCGCATGCCTACTTCCGTACTTAGTCATAGGTCTCCTTATCAAGTTCTTCTAAATCGACTTCCTGATTACCATGCTCTTCATGTATTTGGGTGCTTATGTTTCCCTTTCATTCGGCCATACAATCAGCATAAGCTCCAATTCAGGTCTGTAGCTTGCATATTTCTGGGTTATAGCTTAGATCATAAAGGTTTTTTATGTCTTGATCAAGTGTCTGGTCGAGTATATGTCTCTCCTAATGTAGTGTTTGATGAGTCCAACTTTCCTATGCATAAGTCTACCTCTCTGCTTCCTTCAGTTCTACATTCAAATGAAGTGTCAAATATCATCACTTCAGTTGTTCCTAGTCCTCTACTTGTTCAAATGCTTCTACCTCTAATCTGCCTACATCTAATCTGCCTACATCTACTCTGCCTACATCTAATCTGCCTACATCTACTCTACCTCCTACTCTGTCTTCTACACTTCCTATTTCAGTCCCTTTCCTTCCAACTGATGTTACTGCCATTGAATCCATTCCAACTGCTGATACTTCCATAGAGCCCATTCCTTCTACTTCTCTGCCTACTCGCATGCTCACACGTTCTATGGCTGGTATTTCAAAGAGGAAACAAATATTTGATCTTTCTGTTGTTAAAGTTTCAGAACCAACTACTTTGAGACAGGCTCTTACTGATTCGAACTGGGTTCAAGCAATGGAAAAAGAAATCTCTGCGCTACACACCAATGGCACTTGGGTGTTGGTTGATCCACCTAGTAATGTGAACATTATCGGTTGTAAATGGGTTTATAAACTCAAATACAAGCCTGATGGGAGTATTGACAGATACAAAGCTCGTCTTGTTGCCAAAGGGTTTAATCAAACTTATGGTTTGGATTATTTTGAGACATTTAGTCCAGTTGTAAAGTCTGCCACTATCCGTATTGTTCTCTCTATTGCCATCAGTTTTCAATGGGATGTTCGACAGCTTGATGTTAACAATGCTTTCCTGAATGGTGATCTTGAAGAACAAGTATTCATGGCTCAACCCCCTGGTTTTTTAGACAACAAGTTTCCATCTAAAGTCTGTCAACTACGGAAGTCTCTATATGGTCTAAAACAGTCCCCTCGTGCTTGGTTTTCCAAACTAAGTTGTGCCCTTATTAGATGGGGTTTCACTGCTTCTCGGACAGACAGTTCCATGTTTGTCAGGTTTGACAAACATTATGTTCTTATCATGCTTGTCTATGTGGATGATATCATTGTGACTGGCAGCTCTTCAAGACAGATATCTTTGCTTATTGATCAGTTGAATTCCGTATTTGCTCTTCGTGACTTGGGTCCCTTGTCATACTTCTTGGGTATTGAAGTTCATCACTGTAATGGGGCCTTACATCTCAGCCAAGCCAAGTATATTGCTGACTTACTTACTCGTGCTGATATGGTCTCTTGCAAATCTTCTCCAACTCCAGGGGCTGTTGGCAAAGCCTTGTCCCAATCTGATGGTGTCCCTCTTATGAATGCTACTTCCTATCGCAGCATTGTTGGGGCTCTCCAATATGTCACCATGACCAGGCCTGACATTGCTTTTGCAGTCAATAAAGCTTGCCAGTTTATGCATGCCCCTACGACTTCTCATTGGGTGGCTGTCAAGCGCATTCTACGTTATCTGAAAGGATCCTCTCATGATGGCCTACTTTTAAAGCCTGCTTGTGATTTTGCTATTGAAGCTTATTCTGATGCTGACTGGGGATCTAATCCAGATGATAGACGCAGTTCGAGTGGGTATTTGGTTTATTTGGGTGGTAATCTGATCTCCTGGTCTGCTACCAAACAGCGGGTTGTCTCCAGAAGCAGTGCTGAATCTGAGTATAGAGGTCTTGCCATTGCCACTTCTGAGATAATCTGGATCCAAGCTTTGCTAAAAGAACTTTGCATTACTCTTCCTCGTTCTCCCACTTTGTGGTATGACAATATCAGTGCCTATCATCTTGCCAAAAATCCAGTTTTTCATGCCAGAACTAAACATATTGAAATAGATTTGCACTTCATTCGTGATCATGTTCTTCGAGGCAATTTGATTTTGGAATTTGTTCCTACTTCTGAGCAGTCTGCTGATCTTCTTACAAAACATCTTCCAAGCTCAAGGTTCATCTATCTCAAGTCCCATCTTGGTCTTGTTACCTGCCCCTTGCACTTGAGGGGGGATGATAAGAGACCAGTATAGACAACAGATATCAGTTAATCAGTTAGGCAATGTGTTAGCTATCAGTTAGTATACTTGTAGTCAGTTAGTATATAAACAAGAACTGTTAGAATGAGCTGGAGTCTGTTTTATGTTTGTTAGTATGAATTCTTGATTCCAAGATGTAATATGGAACATCTATAAATACAAATATTTCTGTATTGCTCTGTTAAGCAATTACAGAGTTTTCACTCTCATTCATTCTTCATAGTTTCTAACTGTAGGCACAGGTTCGAAGCATTGCCTATCATAATTAATTAATCTTTTTGTGTATTGATTTTTTGCTCTCTCTCAAAGAATATGAAACTCAAGAGAAAGTGCAAGAACTGACGACGCGAAGAGATGCAATATCGTAATAAAAACGTAGAACAATATTCTCATTAATTACAAGAAATTTATCACTCAAATACAAGTTAGTACAAATGTTGGCCTTTCAAAAACACATGACCACCATAGAACAAATGATACTCAGTGGTTTCAATAGCAAGGAACATTTGTTCAACCAAGTTGGAACTCGTGAAGTACACAATATTTCTATGCCAATCAACACATTTTGTAAAAAAATTCAGCTCATATTGAGGACCAAAAGTACAGTTTATGTGGAACCATGTCACATTTTTATGTGTGTATCTCAATGAGTAATTGTCGAGATGGGCTAAAACTTCATAATGTTAGTCTTTATGTTGATTAACATATTTCCTAAAAAGTTTAGCTCAAACAGATTAGCAAAATGCACAGTTCATGCACAAGTTGGTGAATTTTTTTAATTTTATGATGCTTTTCTCAAGGAGCATATGTTGAAATAGGTGGAAACTTTCAAAAATTATATGGTGTTAATTAAGCCACACAATCCCTCAAAATTGCAACTCAAATGGATTAAGAAAAAACTTAATTCATGTGCATTGGAGAAATTTTGTCATTTTTTGCATTTCTCGAGAAGCGCCTGTTAAAATGTAGTAAAACTCCGAACACAATATTGCTAGTCTTAATCTAGACTATTCCTAAAATTTTCAGCTCAAACAAAGAAATGAATGGCAATTAATTTTAAAAAAAAAATCATATTTTGCGTGGTATATACAAAATATCTATACCTTCTGGAGTTGGAAAATGTTCACTAAATCAAGTGATTTGTACTGAAATTAGTGACGCCACGCTGAAATGGTAATGGATTATTAGGCACTCTATGCAGCATCAATCAAGCCATCCTCTGTGAGTGAATATGTCAACAAGGAGTGTACATCATGTTAATTAGAAGGTGCGAGACACTGGATTATAAATTGTTAGTGAAGAAAATTTATAATACTTCCAGTTGTACGTAGTTAGCAGTAGCAGGTAACTGTAATAGCTAAAAAGAATTTATAATACTCGTCTATGTAAACAACGAACAGTAGTAACAAAAGGAATTTCTAATCTCAGAGCTAAAAAGAAGGCTAAGGAAGAAGGCATTGTCTAAGGAAGAAGGCATTGGTAAAGGAAGATGATATATATACCAAGTAGCTACTCGAATCAGAGATGAAACCAAGCACTAGCATAAATATAATGTTATCCCCTACCTTCCTTTTACCAAGTAACTTAACACATACATTGTCCAAGGAAGAAGGCATTGGTAAAGGAAGATGATATATATACCAGTGCTAATCTTTCGGCCTTCCGTACGTACTGCTAAGACATGGTTCTACAGATACAAATCTATCTGCTTGCTGGGATGGGATTCTTTGCAGACGCTTATGATCTCTTTTGCATTACTGTTGCCAGTAAGCTTCTCAGGCTCTTCTTGGGATGGCTCTGCTTTTTCCGCTTCTGGCTTGGGTTTGGAATCGGAGGGGATTATCAACTCTCAGCTGTGATCATCTCCGAGTACGGCAATCGGAGTACGGCAATCGGACTCAAGGTAAACATGTAGCTCAATGCCAATGTTTATACGTGTAGAGTAGAGAAAAGATATGAACAAAAAAAATAATAATGCATTTTGAATATTTGTTGAAGAATTGAAACTTATAATTATTCATCCACAATTTTTTGTCAAATTTTCAGCTCAAGTGTTGTAGCGAAAGGCAGAGCACCCGTGCAAAGTCCTCAAATTTGCAGACCCTTGAAGTGCACAGTTTAGCCCCCAAAAGTGAACAATTATCAAATTGTGTCCAATTTGGCACGATATAAATGAAAGTAAAGTATACTTTATTATTTCAAAATTTGTTTTTTCAATTCCTTTGAGTTCAGATGAAAACTTGGCGCATTTGTATTGTCAAGTGTTCTTCAAGTTAACCCTTGTTAGGTTATTTGTTACCTAAACATAATACCCTATTAAATTGCAAACTACGATCACACATATAAAAGCATAAGCCATCTACATTACAGTGCAAAAAAATGATTCACTGAAGTAACTGAATTTTATTAAACTTGCAAAGAAGGTACTAGTTAGCCACACTGGGCAGTTCAATTACAACTACAAAATGATATGACATTACATCAAAGAACATATATGCTTGTAAATCAAACTACAGTGCAGAGATGAGATCTTAACAAGTGGTTACATGGATTGCCCAAACTCCTCACACTTGAGGCATTCTTTGAAAGCTTGCAGTTATCCATCTTTTCTTTTCACCAACCTTATGGACATTGTAGGCGGCAATGAGGTTATCAATTTCGTGGAGGTTAGTATTCGAAAAAGTCTGACCTGTACCCAACTGGTGCCAAAGACCTTGTGCCCGAATCCACATGACCTTTTAAAGCTTCCCAAGCCTGGTTGACCAATACAGATGCATCATTTGCTGCTACTGAATGGTTTTTGTCAGGATGTACCATCATGATCAGTTTGTTGAACTGGGACTTGATGGTATAGAAGTCAAAGGTGTGATCATTGATATAAATGATAGTTACATTTTTTGCCATTTTTGCGCATTCTATTGCCTTTTGAAACTCATTAGCATTGAAATAATCTTCGGTAGATGTTGTTGATGAAAAAAAACTGCTCAACCAAGATACTAAGTGAATCACAGGTGAAGTAGTAGTGTTCATCTTTACTTTAATTATATGCTCAACCAAGATACTTATGTACAAGATATCAAAAGATTTTAAAATACTACCTTCTGTATGGTGATTGAGTATATTCTCTTTGATGTGCTAGGTAGGTATATTTTGAGATCAAACTTAGTTTGGTGTTGTACATATTTTTTCATACTGTTAATTTGGTGTTGAGCACTCCCACAATAGGTGCTTAATTTTAGAGCTTCACAATGATTGGATCAAATAGGGCAGGACCGGCAGGGTGATGGAGTTGGGCAATGCTGGCTCCCTGCGTTGGAAAAGTGATTTGTTGGAACAATGTCATGGTGCATTGTCGTGCAAAGTGCTTAAATCTATGCTTGTAGAGGAGAATTGTGGTGAGGTAAATGGCAACAGGCTAGGTACAAAGATTTTAACAATAAAAACATTCTATGGTTCTAAACCTCAAAATATTCTAGATTGAGTTTTCTCTAGAACATTGAAACACAGAAGAAGATCATGTCGAGTTAAATACGAGAAAGTGAAATCATAACATATTGATCTAAATACTGGAATTACATGAATATCAAGTTCATGTATTGATTGCATTGTTAACAACCAGACAATTTTTAGTAACAAAGTTCTTAAATCAATTGAATAACTCGTAAACATGAGTTTGTTTCCACAATTTGGATCTAGACAGGTTATTGGTTCACAATTCTCACTCAAGCCCTTGCTCAGATCACAACATTTATGGCACCTATGAATGCACGGGTGACTCATAGTTGGGACTCCAAGACCGTCACCCAATGGTTGAGAAAAGAAACTCGAGTCAAGATCAGACCATAAACCCGGACCACAGTTACCCAAACCAAGAACAGGATGGTGAATCTGCCTCAAAACCATCCACGCTTGAGTGACTATTTCGAAAGCCCCAGCTACAGACTTGTTTTGATCTGGACAAAGCTTCTTAATCATGATCTTGAATTGGCCCTTGATGACTTCAAAGCCATATACGCGATCTATAGTGGTTTGGTCAATTGGTATGTCTAGAATAGCATACTAGTGGTTCACTCTGGTTCTAGCACACAAGTGGACCCTGAATGTTGTAATATAGTCATCCGCTATAGCCTGGAATTTTAGGTCTAGCTTTTTAGCCATAATGCCAAAGTTGATGGCTGCATGAAGATCATTGGCAAGGAAAGCACTCACAACGTAATTCAGAAGAAGTTGAGCAGTAGCTATCGACATAGTTGATCAATACAAAGTTGTAGGATACAAGAAAAAACAAATCTTTGAAATTTATAGGATTCGTCAGTGTAGACTGTTAGAATTATGGGATTATGTTTCCATATTTTTGGATTTTGTTCTCATATTTCTTTCCCTCTTCATTCCCTAGAATCCTCATTATTCTCCCTCCTTATTTTCCTTATTATTTTTCTCCTTAATTGTATTCTTCTTGATTGTATTCTTTGTGTATAAATAGGATTCAATGTAAGCTTGAAGATATAGCATTCAATATAAGAATATTTTTCAATTGTGCTCTTAACTTGTGTTCTTGACATGGTATCAGCGCCTCCTTTGATTTCCTCTTAGGAATCAAAGTTTGGTTTCGTGTTCTCGATTATTGTATCTGATCATATTATACCATTTATTCCCTTGCGATAGTTCTTTCTTAGTTCTATATCATTATGACTAATTCAAAAAATATTGGTGAGGATTCTCTAACAGGGAAGACTGAACTTACTACTTTAATTACTACAGAACGATTGGATGGTTCTAATTACATCGAGTGGTCCTTGAATGCTCAGAATAAAATTTATGGGATAAGATGTTGGGGTTTTATTTCGGGTACTAAGGCCGCTCCAAAAGACACTAAATCAGAGGAGTGTGAAGCATGGGAGGATGAGAATTGTTTGGTTAAATCTTAGCTATTTGATGCAATGACAAAGGACATCAGATCTCTATTTCTTCGGTTGTCTACGACCAAAGAAATATGGGAGGCAATCAAGCAAACTTATTATATCAATCAGGATGCATCAAAGGCATATCAATTATATTGCGAGGTAATTTATGTCCGCCAAAATGGAGGTTCCGTTATTTCTTATTTTGGCAAATTACAAAAGTTATTGCAGGAATTCGATGATATTGAGCATTGTACTATGGAGTGTGCCAATGATATTGAAAAGTATACCACAAAGATTAATTCTCAGTGTGTGTTTATGTTCTTAGTTGGTCTTGACACTCATTTAGATGGGGTTCGTATTCGTGTACTTGTTGTTATACCACTTCCAAACATACAAACCATTTATGCAATGGTTTGTGCTGAAGCTAATCGCCAAGATGCTATGCTTGGAGGAATGATCAGTGAAGGGGTTGTGATGGCTTCTCAGAAAACGCCCATCTCAATCAATGGTGTTCGAAAGTGTACTCACTGTAATGTTGATAATCATGTGGTGGATACATGCTTCAAACTTCATGGATATCCGGATTAGCGCCCAAATGGCAAGAAGGTGTCTCAGGTGTATGCCTCTAATCCGAAAGGGAATCTAACCACAACTACCCGATTTGCTGCCAAGTTAGGTATATCTAACCCTGCTAGTATGCTTTCATCTTTTACTAGAAATAGTGATTGGATAATTGACTCTGGTGCAACGGATCATATGACTTGTGATCGCTATAGGTTTAGTTATTTATCTTCTAGGTGTTACAAAACTACCATTACTAATGCCAATGGTGTATCATCTCCAATTGTTGGAGTTGGTACAGTCCATTTATCTCCTACAGTAACTATCAAAGATGTCTTATTTGTTCCCTCTCTAAATTGCAACCTTCTCTCTATTAGTCAGTTAACCAAGTCTCATAATTGTGTTGCTATATTTTTTTTCCACTCATTGTATTTTTCGGAATATCCATACTAAGGAGAAGATTGGCAATGGTAAACAAAGTGATAGATTGTACTATCTGGAGGATGGGTTTCAACGATCTAACAAAGAAGGGCAAGCTCACTTGGTAAATGAAAACTTGATTGACAAAAAGAAAAAAAAATGGTTATGGCATAGAAGACTAGGACATCCCTCATTTATTTATCTTAAAAGATTGTTTCCATGATAGTACATTGTTTCCTAACACTTCACCAGAACCACTGAGTCAATCTTCTCCTAAAAATCCATTAGAGGTACTTTTTAATCCTACTCTTGTTGATGATAGTATTGATCTTGAGTCTCAATCACCCCAATATCACCTTCCACCATGTTCTAACTGTGGCATACCACCTATTAGATATGAACTCGGTCCTAAAACCAAAAATTAGATATCCCATTAATAATCATGTGTCGTCCCAAAAAGTTGTCCAAGTCATATGCGTCTTATGTACTGCAATTATCATCTGTGTCTATTCCTAGTAAAATGAAAGAAGCTTTAGCAGGTACTAAATGGACAAAGCTATAGTAGAAGAAATGGAAGCACTTGATAGAAATGCTACTTGGGAACTTGTGCCTTTACCTAAAAGAAAAAAGTTGTGGGATGTAGATGGGTATTTGCTATCAAGCACAAGGCAGATGGAACCGTTGACAGATACAAAGCTCGACTAGTTGCAAATGGTTATACACAGTTCTATGGGTTTGATTATCAAGAGAATTTTGCACTGGTTTCCAAACTTAATACCGTGAGAGTGTTTTTGTCATTGGCAGTCAATCGAGATTGCCAACTTTTGCAGTTCGATGTAAAAAATGCTTTCTTGCATGGAGATCTTGCTGAAGAAGAATATATGGATCCTCCTCCAGGTATAGCAAAGTACTCAAATACAATGATGGTTTGTAAACTCAGTAAGGCTTTGTATGGGTTGAAACAATCTCCAAGAGCTTGGTTTGGTAAATTTACCAAGTCAATGAAGAATTTCGGCTATAAACAAAGAAACTTTGATCATACTTTGTTTTTAAAGGATAGGAAGGGTAAAATTACTGCTTTAATTATCTATGTGGATGATATGGTGGTGACAGGTGATGATCATGATGAGATTGATAGTTTACAATGACACTTGGCCTCAGAATTCAAGATGAATCATCTCGGTGACTTGAAATATTTTCTTGGGATTGAAGTAGCTCGATCGAAACATCGTATTTTCTTATTTCAACGGAAATACATTCTCGGTCTATTAACTGAAACATGGATGCTTGGATGTAAGCCTGTTGATACTCCTATTGAGCAAAATCACAAACTATTTTATTGTTTGGATGCATCTTCTACTGATAAAGGGAAGTATCAGAGGCTTGTGGGAACATTAATTTATTTGTCTCATACCAGGCCAGATATTACTTATGCGATTTGTGTAGTGAGTCAATTTATGCATGATCCTCGTAAACCTCACATGGATATTGTGGAACGCATATTGAGGTATTTGAAGTCTGCTCTGAGTAAGGGGTTACCATTCACCAAAGATAATCACATGAAGGTAGAAGGCTATACTGATGCAGATTGGGCAGTTTTACAGACAATAGAAGATCTACTTCAGGGTACTTTACATACGTAGGGGGAAACCTTGTGACTTGGAGAAGTAAAAAACAACCAGTAGTAGCAAGATCTAGTGCAGAAGTTGAGTACAGAGAAATGGCTTTTTGGGGTATGTGAATTATTTTGGTTGAGAAACTTGTTGAGGGATTTAGGGATTGGTATTCAATTACGAATTTTAATGGATTGTGAATGATTTTAAAATCCATTAAAATCCATGGGTATTCAATAAAGGATTTAAAATAATACATGTAAATCGAGGGGTATTCAAATATCGATTTTAAATGATTGTTTTAAAATCCATCAAAATCAGGGGGTATTAAATTGATGTTTTTCAAAAGTCCACCAAACTCAGGGGGTATTCAAGAAGTAGTGGATTTTAATGAATTTGTTAAAGTTGTGGATTGTGAAGGATTTGTGAGTGGAAAGTATATATAACGAGAGTTATTCCAAATCCAACATTCCTCCCTCATATTTCAACGGATTTGTATTGGCTATTGTTAAATAATACCACCATTTTCACTGAAGGACGACACCATCCCATTTTTTTATGATCAGCTGAAGGACACCACCACCTTCCCTTATCTTCTCTCTTCACAAAAGTAGCACCACCTCGCTCCACAACTTTCGGCTACACCACCATGCCCTACCACCGCTGGCTGCACCACCACCCGCACTTCCTCACCTCTTTTGTTCTTGTTCTTCTTTTTTGTTAATATTTTTCTTCTTCTTCTCATTCTCTTCCTCTTATTTTCTCTTCTTCTTGTCCTCTCTTCATCTTTATTTTTTGTTCTTCTCTTTTTTTTCCTTCTGATTTCTTCTTCTTCTACTTTTCTCTTTGTTTTTCTTCTTTTTCTATTTTTTTCTTATCTCTTATTTTTTTCCCATTGTTTTCTTCTTCACTCTTGCGGAGGTTCCTGTGAGTGGAGGTTCCTCACTTGCCAGAACCTTCGTGAGGGCAAAAGGAAGAAGAAGAAAAAAAATAGGTGAAAAAGAAAAAAAAAGTGGAGGAGAAAGAGAAAAAGAAGAAAAAGAAAATAACAGAAAAGAATAAGAGGTGAGGGGGAGGTGGTTGAGAATAAGAAGATGAAAATGGGTGGAGGTGGGATGAGAGGTGGCAGTGGTGATTGATGGAGAAGAAGAATAAAAGGGGGAAAATGAGGAGAGGCGACGGTAGCATGGTAGTGGTGGTGATTGAAGAAGAAGGGAGGAGAGGTGGCGGTGGCGGAGATAACAATTTGAAGTAAAATAGTTATTTGTATTAATTTTGGACCATCTTCAATGTATTTGATTTTTTTTATTTGAAGTAAAATTATCGTAACATACAAACAATTGTTTAATTGATGTTTTGATAGATGTTTTATTATTTGTGTTGGCATGGATAACAATATAGGTGGTGTTCTTTCATTGTTTCCTATGACTAATAACACATTTATAAAAATCCATTGAATTTATAAGAATCCATAGAAATCCATAACAAACCTTTATAAAATCCAATCATTTAAAATCCATCCAAATCCAGTGGATTTTGTAAAATCATTTGAAACATTTTAAAATCCATGAGATTTAAAATTCTTCAGAGTCCATTCAAATACCGAATTGAATACCCCCACCTTAGGTGTTAAAGCCAAAGATGCAATAAATCTATATTGTGATAATACAACAACTATTGAAATTGCTCATAATCCGGTTCAACATGATCGGACAAAACATGTAGAGGTTGACAGACACTTCATCAAAGAGATATTTGAACCGGGAATTACTATCTTTCCGTTTGTGAAGTCCAAAAATCAACTAGCTAATGTCCTTACTAAAGTTGTAGCTAGCTAAGTCTTTGACGACTCTTTAGAAAAGTTAGGCATTTGCGATATCCATGCTCCAACTTGAGGGGGAGTGTTAGAATTATGAGATTTCGTTTCCATATTTATGGATTTTGTTCTCATATTTCTTTCCCTCTTTTCATTTCCTAGAATCCTTTTTATTTCCTCATTATTCTTCTTACTTGTTTTCCTCATTATTTTCCTCCTTAATTGTATTCTCCTTGATTGTATTCTTTGTATATAAATAGGATTCAATGTAAGCTTGAAGATATAACATTTAATATAAGATTACTCTTTCAATTGTGTTCTTAACTTGTGTTCTTGACAAGGTATCAGAGCCTCCTTTGATTTCCTCTTCATCATAGGAATCAAAGTTTGGTTTTGTGTTCTTGGTTATTGTTTCTGATCATATTATATCGCTTATTCTGATACGACAGTTCTTTCTTATTTCTATATCACTATGGCTGATTCAAAAAATAGTGGTGAGCATTCTCTAACAGGGAAAACTGAACTTACTACTTTAATTACTCCAGAACAGCTAGATGGTACTAATTACATCGAGTGGTCCTTGAATGCTCAGAATAAAATCGGAGGAGGCCGCTCCAAGGGAGGAGTATAAAGTATAAAGTAAATCAGATGAGTATAAAGTATGGGAGGATGAGAATTGTTTAATTAAATATTGGCTCTTTGATGCAATGACAAAGGATATCAAGAAAAGACTAGTTAGGATACACCGTCATGTTCCTGGTTTGGGTAACTGTGGTCCCGCGGTATATGGTCTAATTCTGACTCAAGTTTCTTTTCTCAACCATTGGGCGATGGTCTTGGAGACCCTACTCCGAGTCACCCATGCATTCATAGGTGCCATAAGTGTTGTGATCTGACCAAGGGCTTGAGTGAGAGCTGTGAACCAATAACCTGTCCAGATCCAAATTGTGGAAACAAACTCATGTTTACAAGTTATTCAATTGATTTAAGAACTTTGTAACTAAAAATTGTCTGGTTGTTAACAATGCAATCAATACATGAACTTTTTTATTCATGTAATTCCAGTATTCAAATAAATATGTTATGATTTCTCTTTCTCGTATTTAACTACTCGACAGGCTCTTCTTCTGTGTTTCAGTGTCCTAGAGAAAACTCAATCTAGAATATTTTGAGTTTTAGAATCATAGAATGTTTTATTGTTAAAATCTTTTTTCCTAGCCTATTGCCACTTACCTCAGCGCAATTCTCCTCTACAAGCATAGATTTAAGCACTTTACACGGCAATTCCACCATGACATTATGTTAGAGAACAATCAGAACAATGTATAAATTTATTTGAAATGAATAATGTAACAGTCCAAATATTATTTGTATTATAAATTGATTACAACGAAATCAACTAAAATAAATAAATCTACTAACTTGTATTGCAGATAGAGGCTTGCGAAATCACTATCTTGGATTGAAAGAGTTTGTATGTCTTGATTTGCAAATAAAGCCTAGCAGAGATGCTATGTCCTATAGACAGATTTCGCCCCTACTCGGTGTTGTAGTTTGGTAGGCGTCTGACTACCAAGATTCAACTATCTAATACCAACACCCTAGCACAAAGGTGTTGGTTCTGGCGAATTTACCAAATGCTTTATCTCTCAGATGTGGATGAATAAATATATTAAAGAACCTATTTTTCTCTTTAACATATAGGGAGCAAAAATGGTTTATACCCGTTTGAATTAAAAAGGGTGTGTTGATCAGACACAACCATTTTTAATTCAAAACAAAAGCTTGAAGTGCAAAAAGGCCTTGCCCATCTTTTGATTTATAAATATACATGTTATATATTGTCTCAATAGCTAATAAGGTCAAGGCCCATTGCTTTTGCATAATTTATTAACTGTTGAAAATCAACACTTATAAATACATTATGATGACTTCACACAATAGATGTGGGACTATTTATTGCTTGTTATACAAACTCCAACAATACCCCACATTTGTATAGTAAATATATAAAATTGTCTTCCGAAGAGAAACTTATACATGATATGCATTAGGAAAGGTGTCTTTTGGACTTGAACTTTCCTTAGTGAATATTTATCGGATTTATCGGTGACGTAGTGTGTATAGTAGACATTGAATTGTTCACCATGTTTAGTAAATCAAGACAATGAGTATCTTACATATCATATCTTCACATTTTCAATTCATACGGTTGTGTTCATTTTGGTCTTGAACAAATCCCATATTCATGAGAGCTTTATAGAATTTAGCCATATCATTCTCATAAATACAACCCCACATTTACTTCCATATAGGTAACACTTAGATTATTAATACCCTGTTGTATTCGTCTTATTTCTCAAGAGATTAGTGTCATTAAGAATAAATTAAATATTCACCCTGGTAGTATACAATTCTTATCATAGGAATGAGTAACTGTGTATACTCTATTATTTGAATTTCACCTAACTAGTTTGTCTTTTTGATCCTAGGCCTTGGAATTCAATTTGGCCAGGTTAGGTTTCTGCGTGGAAGTTTAGCATTAGTTATCGACATAGTTGATAAATACAAAGCTGTAGGATACAAGAAAAAACAAATCTTTGAAATTTATAGGATTTGTCAGGGTAGACAGAATAGGAAAAGGCTTGTGAAACCAGAATAGAGAGGAAAATTAAGGATACAAAATTACTAAGAAACAATACAACCACTCTTAGATGAAGGAATCAGACAAACAACAAGAATTTCCAGATTACATATTGTTTAAGTCAATTGAAAAGCTTGCAAACATGAGTCTGTTTTTGCAACATAGATTTGGGCAGATTACTGGTTCAAAGTTTTCCTCAAACCTTTGCTCAAATCACAACAATTGTGGCACCTTTGAGTGCACCGATGACTTAGAGCAGAGTATCCATATGTTGGATTGGCAAATGTTTGATACTAGAAACTCGAGTACGGATCAGACTAGAAACGTAGACCACAATTACCCAAATTGGAACCACCATAGAGGGTTTAAGGAGTGCTGGACCGGTCCGGTTAACCAGCCCAAATTGTCAAAACTGAAGACCGGACCGGGTTTAAAAATTTTGGATTTCAAAAACCGGGACTGGACCAGGTGAAGTCGATTAATCGGGGTCCCGGTTAACTGAATTTCGGGCCGGGCTCAGTCCATCCAAATCTTTTTAGCATAGTTTTTTTCCCTGTTGAACATTGAATTTTCAGCTAACAACCACCAACACCACCTTCGCCATGTCATTGCACACATCACCACCAAATTCTGAGAAGAAAATTGGGTTGGGGTTTTAAAGGTACAATTAAGAAAGAGACGGCCATCACCACCACCACACAACAGTTTCCTGCAAATCACAACAATCACCACCTCCTTCAAATCACAGCCAACAAAAATACCCAAAACAGGTTCACTCACTGGTGGACAGATTCAATCGAAGTCTCCATAAAATCGAAAACAGATTAATGAAACCTTCTCCCTTTGTTCAAACAATCAAGCCCTCCCTTTAGATCTCACGGCGAACCTCACCAAACCCTCTTCTCCATCCTCTTTTGAAAACGACTCCGAAGAACCAAATAACTAATAAGAAAAAGAAGAAGAGGTTAATGAAGAGGCGGTGGTTTGGTCTGACATGGCGTAGAAGAGGGAGAAGGAGGTGGTGGTGTGGAGGACGTGTTGCTGCTCTGATTTGGTGTGGAGGAGGTGATTTGAGGTTTTGACTTTTGGTAGTCTAATACTTTGATCGTGGAGGAGATGAGGGAGAGGGATGTGATGAGAGATTTGGGCTAGGGTTTTGGTTGGAGGTTTGGGCTTTGTAGTTGAAAAATAAACAAGGGATGGGTCAGGCTGGTTAACGAGCAGGTTCTAGGTAATGTAATCGAGGACCGAACCAATAAATTTGATCAGGTTCAATTTTAGGACCGAAAAATTAAAATAATATTTAAAAACCGTCCTGAACCAGACCGATCGGTCCGGTCTTTCGGTTTGAAATGCCCAGCCCTAAGTTTAAGCAACTATAGATATATGGTTTTCCAGAGGGAGAGTGATCAGTGTGATATATGCTTCAAAGTTTGAAGCAAGTTAACATCTCACTACTTCAGAAAGCTACCTCAAAGTTGGAAATTCGTGCACACTTCTTGGCGCCACAAGCTGTTCCTAAAATCGCATAAATATATTCTTATCAAGTACCAAAGATTGTAAATGGGGTGTTCATAAATTGATTGCCTATATGTGGTTTGTCGACTAAGGCTTTGCTTAGTTCACTGTAAATCTATTGTACATGAAAATGATTTGTTTTGGGTAAGGATTGTGATTTCGCTAAATTATACAAAATTTCGCCGAAATTTTCATTTTTTTGAAATTACAAAAAGAAAAAGGGCGAAAGAAAAAATTACATTTTTTCGATGGGTTTTTTCATAAAATTTGAAATTTTTTTCGTAAATTTCATTTTTTCGATAAAAATATAAAAACCAGCTACTAAAAATACATTTTTTTCATAAATTTTGAATTTTTTTTCCTTCTAATTATCATTTATTCTAATTATCTATTGATTCTTGAAACTAACCCCAAATTTCCTAATAATCATTTATTTTACTTATATATTGATTTTTTAAACTATCTATTGATTTTCTAATTATTGGTATTTTGGTTTTATTTAATGTGTTTAAAACATCTATTTACTTGCATATTATTTTATTCACATATTTAATATACCCTCGAAATTCGTTAAATAATTCATGTATTCTCAAAATTCTTACGTTTTTTCTTTACACTGAAATATTTCACGAAATATGTTTTTAAATCAAGAAACCGAAATTAACTCGAAAAGCGAAATCACAATTCTTCATTTTGGCAATGTTTTTCCAAAAGAAATAAGTTTTCATATCCATTTTTATTGTGCTCCGTGATGAATTGAAGACTATTTTTTTTACAATAAAATAAATTTTATCAAAATTCAAATTTTATCCATCTATATTTTCATATTCTAATTTCATTATGTAAAGAGATACAAGATTTAGCAAATTGTTTTCAATGCCTTGACAAGTCTTGCAAATCCATTTTTCATAAAATAAATTCCATGTAACTCGCAAAGGGAAATTTTAGAAAATAATTACAAAGGATTTGTGCAGCGAACCAAGCATGGCCCAAAATTGAATTGAAATGAATTTTGGTGCTTATACATATATCAAGCATTAAAACCTTTCTTAGATCATAACTTTTTGAATAGTTTCGTCACAAAGGATTAATCAAAAAAATTTCCATACCACATAATTTCAGGCGCTGAAATGAATGACTTTCATGGGGCCGATGCGAGCGTTTTTTACGCTTTCAGCCACATTGATGTAGGAGGATCCAAGTCAGATGATGCTGAGTTGTCAGATAGCACGTTATTAGTACTAAGATATCTTGAATTAGCATATCAGCGCAAGGATGGCAGGAAATCATAATCTTTTTTTTTTTTTTTTTTTTTTCTAATTTGGCAGTTTTGGGTGCGTTTTAGTATTTTGGTCATAATTTTGGCTACGAGTATCAGAATCGCGCATACGGCCTCAATTCGGAAAGCACTTTTTGGCGCGCACGTCGTGGTCAACCAACTATGTTCATTGCACATCTTTTTTAGAAGAAAATCCACAGTTTTCTTTTCCAAATCCACAAATTTAGTAGTTTTTTTCCTTTTTATAGTAATATTTCAATCATTGTTAAGGAAGTGATTCTGAACCCGATTTGGGCTAGATTTTTGGCATTTTATTACGTATTTTGTTTTAGCATGATTCACTACAAAAAAAAGCCCTTTAATAGCGTTTTAGTAACCGCTATGTCTGCCGCCGCTATAATAGACCCTGGGTCTATTATAGCGTTTTTAAAACGCTATAGAAAGTTAGTCTTTTATAGCGTTTTTAAAACGCTATGGTAGATCCTTTTATAGCGTTTTTAAAACGCTATGGTAGAATCATACATAGAATTTTTTTTATTTTTTTATTTTTTTTTATTTTTTTTTATTTTTTATTTTTGCTATCAAATGACTTTTCATTACATCTTATAAGTTTTAAAAGCAGTTCAAGCTAAATTTATAACAGAAGCCAAAGAGAGGAATATATGGAAGACTAGAAGATTTCAACAATCAATTGCTGGAACAGAAATTGTATTGACAATGCTGAAATTGGAATTACAAGATACAACTCGAAAGAGTGAATTACAATGTAATATGAACTGAATGATGTAGGCTGTTCGAGATGCCTTAATCTCCTAAAAGTGAAAGAATATTACCATACATTCCCACTTTATTGGTTTAATGGATGTCGAATCCAGGTTAATCATTTCATAAGATGTAAGGAGAACATCAAAACTTTATTCTATCCTGTTTGCTATAACTAACAACATGTCCGCTCTTCTTTTTCTTATGCTTCTTGAACTTGCCTTTTGGGAAAGTAAAATTCATATTCCCTAATGACAGAACGAGCTTGGGAAGATCCAACATACATCACCTGCAGAAAGTTTAGTTCCATTTAGTAAAAGAGGGAGTGGAAGATGTTGTTCCTAGAGAAAAGTTTGACATTGCTATTTAGAATTCTATGCACATACCACATTCATTTGAGGCGCCCATAAAGCAAACTCACGTTCCCAATTGCGCAAAGTTGAAAGTGGAGCAACCACTAGAAAAGGTGAGATGTTTTCCTCGAACAGAGATGCAAGAAAAGCAATACTTTGTATAGTTTTTCCTGCATGAAACAAGAAGTCTTAGCTGATGCATTTTATTAAACTGACCATCAACATACTGAGAAAAAGTAAACCTTGGGAACAGATTCTATCACTGATCAACCAAGGAAGGAGGACTCACCAAGACCCATCTCATCAGCAAGGATCACATGCGTCTCCTTAGACCAATAATACCTCAAGAAATTCAACCCCTCAAGCTGGTAAGGGTGTAGTGAGCCTTCAAAAAATAAAACAAGTGGTAGATAAGTCTCTATCCATATATTATAATGCAAAACTTGAGGATTCTCTGGCCAAAAAAAATTTTGGTTTCCATCAAATACCCTAACATTGCCCTAATGCAAGAATCTTTCTAGAGCTAAAGTTGTCCAAATCCACCATTGTTAAAAAGTTTCTCCAACTTTCTCTCTCTATTTCCAAACTTAGAAACTCCACAAATTTTTAATCTCTCTTAAATTTACCCACTATTTTTTATATTCCAAGTTATCTCGATAAAAATACTATAATATTAATATGTTACAAGATACAAAAATATAAATCTATCTTACTTGAATAACATAAAAGAAAAACTAAAATGAAAAATAACTAGAAATTTCTTTAATATATTTTCATTAAATTTATTTAAAACTTCACATAGATAACGACCATGCATAAGAACGAGTACAATGAAAGAAAGTGCATGCCCAGGGGATAAAACTACTTCTTTTATCCCTTCAACATATGTGCCCTGCAAAACTTGGCATAATCAAGAACCAATCAGGACCTTATTCTATGGAACAAAAGATATGCAGCAACTGCTTGCACAAACATTTAACTTAATGTTGAAAAGTTATAAAATAAGAATACACAAGTTCATCTTCAAACCTGAGCATCCTCCCTGACACACAAATTTTGTCTTGTTGGATCAAGCAAGTCATTTATCACCTGAATTGGAATAAAAATAAGCTTCATAATCAGATGAATTTTCTATAGGTTACTAACCTCATTACAATATCAAAATATATATGGCTGTAAACAAAGACCTGAATCTAAAGATTATACAGACACGAAAATATTATACAGACGCGAAAAAATCCAAGGGTCATATGTAAAGACAAAAGTAGTTCTCACTCGCAAAAAGTTTTAGCATAAACGATACATGTTGGTTTAGAAGCAAATATATACACTCCAGACTACTAACCTCATTATAGATCTCAAGATATGACACACGAAGTAAAAACTCTCTTCCAGGAGTCTGCCAGAGATCAAAATAGCCATGTCATTTAAAAGCTTGAAAAAGTTAATATTCATACATAAATAATACAGGTATATGAATGCCTCAAATATCAACTGTCTAGACTTACATCTTGAATTATGCTGAACACATCCGTGATTGCCAAGGGTATAATTCCAGGAGAATTTTGGTCTCCCTACAAACAATCCATATGGAGAAAAAGAATTTTGGTCTCCCTACAAAATGACATGCCCCCTGAGATATTTACTTTCCAACACCCTCTCTTGGTTTCTCACATACAAATATCCATGTTAGACTCAAGCACCAATCTTCATCTCTTGTGAGAACCCTAACAGCAAGAAGAACATTGAAATTGCTCACAAAATCACTAAATTGTGTTAGGAAGCAATTCCATTGGCATCCATTTGAAATAAGAATCATATGAAAACTAAGATTTACAACATTTGCAGAGTGAAATGAATAAATAAGAAGCCTCAATTTTTCATGTACTCTACTGTTTGAACGATATCTTCATACTGATCAGTCTACCAGAATCCCAAATTACAACCAACTAACTTATAATGCTACCAGAAGAAATAAAAAAAACACCCATTTGCATAATTTACAAGATCAAACACAGAAACCCCATTATCTTTACAAAATTGAAATCATAGAAAGATTCAGAAATGTGAGAAATGCACAAGAAAGGAATGAATTGGATGAAAGGAAGAAACAAACTCTTGGAGGAGTGTCGTTGTTGAGATCTCTGGTTGTGAAGCTGCAGTGTGAAGACCTCGCTTCTTCTCCGCCCCTGATTTAGTTACATCTCTCTGAATGAGATGAGATAAATGAAGATGATGCCATTCCTCTATCTGTCTTTGCTCTCCAGGGTTTTTCTCACCTTCTTCTGCTGCTAGAGCAGGGCAGATTCCCCAAAGAAATTGAGATTAAAGAGAGAAAAGAGAGTACCTCGCGCAGAGATCTGAAGTGGTGTGATGGATCTATTTGTGGTTGCGAGATGGAATCGTGGCTGGCGACATGAAGAGAATGTGGTCGAGAGAAGAAGAAAGGGCAAGCATAAAGAGGGCGAGCAAGAAGGAGATGAGAGGCGAGCAGGAGATCGAGCAGAGAGAGACGAGCAAGAGTTTTTCTGTATTAGGTTTAGTGTACTAAATGGGGGGGGGGAGGAGAGATAAAGTCGTGAAATACAAAAAAATTTGGGAGCGCCAAAACGCCCGCCATTTTACATAGCGTTTTTTATTTTCTAAGTAATTCAAAATTGACTTTTCATAGCACATTTATAAAAAAACGCTATCGGCAAATGCTATCAATGAGCATTTGTGTTGTAGTGATTATTGGGGTTTTGCTATTTTCGATAAAATTCTAAGAATCACGGGTTTTAGCTATAAAGCCTGGCTTGTAGGCTGATTTTAGAGACCTTTGATTTGAGTAATTTAATTGAACATTAGAGTTATTTTCTCTGTGTTTTTGGGCGAATCTCTTATGTTATCTTTCCTGTGAATTATCTGTTGAACTAGCCTGCGAATTATCGCTATTCTGTCCGACGTCACACATTTACTCAAGGAGGTCATGTGCCTGTCACCATGTGTGGAGTAAAAACCAATTTGGTTCATATTCCAACTGCATTCATAGAATAGTTCTGCATGAGGTGGCCTGGGAGTTTAGGTTTCAAAAGACCATAATTTGAATTTTGGGCGTGGTCATGCCATAAAAGGGTGCATTCTTTGAGAAAGGCGGTGAGGTAGTGACAGTGCTTGATGGAGAAAATAGGGAGAGAAGTGGCAGTAGCGAGGTGGTGGTGGTGTTTGATGGAGAAGATAAGGATAGAGAAGAAGAAGAGAAAGACAGGAGAAGAGAGGAAAAAAAATTTTAATTTGGATTTTTATTGGTGGTGTAAAAAGAGGTGATGGTGTGGAACATAAAGGGCTGGTGTGGAAGAGAAAAAGTTGGTTTTGATGGTGTGTGACAATATTTTTGGTGGCTTCAAACAATGTTTGCCTCATATGTATCACGTGGATGGTGAATCTAATAGACAAAAGAACGTCCATTAATTTTCATATAATACCAAAGAACATGTGAGCCGAACAAGTTCGTTCATGCACACTAAAAGTTGAAAGCTGAGGGGATCGATGGTGGAGATGATCATTGATAACAGAGGAGAATTTTATTATTATTATTATTATTAAAGGATTTGAAGAAAATGTGGGCAAGGGAAGTCGGCAAAATGGATTCGTAACCTTGCCTCGAAAATATTGGGAATGGACTTTGATGATGATGAATAAAGGATTTGAAGATAATGTGAGAACGACAACCCACCAAATTCATCTTGGATACCTAACACCAAAGTTCTATATCTACCTAAGTTAATTTACATCCAAAATTTCAAGCAACCCACCTTCTCTTCTTCTTCTTCCAACCCTCTCTCCCTTCTAAACGAGATTAGGTAAGATCAATCAAGATCAAGCAAAATCAGGCAAGATCAAGCAACATCAAGCAAAATCAGGCAAGATCTATACGGCGACAGTCTTTAGCTTATTGATCTCTGCTGTGGTGAAGGGATTGAAGAGGAGGGTGACGAGTGCAAATCTATCCATTATGGTGGAGAGATCTGTAGATTTTGCAGTGGTGGTGCTTTGGCGTGGAGAGAATGAGACTTTTTTGTTTTGTTTATGGAAAATAAAAGAAAACAAACAAAATATTTTTGCTGCCAAACAAGAAGATTTCTCATTTTCTCCAAAATCTCACATTATCTGAAATAGGGTCTTCCATTCCATTGATTGTTGTCGCACACAAAGAACCCCAATTCGAGTTACTGCTGTTACTAATATTGAGAAGAATATTTGTTTTTGTTTCTTAACGGATATTTGGGCGAGGAGAATGTTCGTCAATCCGTCCGGATCAGGTACGTTTTTTTAAATTTTGTGTAAACGGATGTACGGGGCAAATTCAAGAATCCGTGATCTCCGGCAGGGCGGGGATGAATTTGTCCAAATCCGCCATATTGTCATCCCTAGGTGGCGGTGGCGGGATGGTGGTGGTATTTGATGGAAAAGAGAAGAAGAATAGGAAGAGTAGAAGAGGATGACATGCGACTTCTTCTATTTGTTAGGCAAGGGGATGGATATAATTATTCTCAAGATGCTTAAGCAATTGATAGATGCCTATCAAAATTGCGAGTTCAAGCACATTCACCAAGAAACCATTTGGACAACCATTCACCTAGTGAGTTTAACTTTTAGTTTAAAACTCATGGATTATTCTCTTAGCTTGGTTGAGGATTTTACGGAAATTTTATTTATAACGAAGGAATAAGTGAGGGGTGTAATCTTGATGTACTCTTATGCTTTTGATTTAATGATAAGGTTAGGGGAGCCTCAAAACCCCAGCTTGCCTTTTAAAAGGGGGGGTGGGTTATTGGTGGTATGAAAGATAGGTGATGGTGTGGAACATAAAGGGATGGTGTGGAAGAGAAAAAGTTGGGTTTGATGGTGTGTGACAATATTTTTGGTGGCTTCAAATAGTGCTTGCCTCATATGTATCACATGGATGGTGAATCTAATAGACAAAAGAATGTCCATTAATTTTCATAAAATACCAAAGAATATGTGAGCCGAACAAGTTCATGCACACTAAAAATTGAAAGCTGAGGGGATCGATGGTGGAGATTATCATCAATAACATAGGAGTGGGGTTTTTTTTTTAAATAAAGTTCAAAGAGAATGTGAGGAAGACAACCATCCAAATTCATCTTGGATCCCTAACATGAATGTACTATATTTACGTAGTTGAATCCCTAACACCAATGGATTCGTGCTTCATAGGAAAAGAGGGAGGCAGGTGGCGGTGGTGGCAGTGTTTGATGGAGAAGACATGGAGAGGATGTCAGAAAGACAATCACCCAAATTCATCTTGGATCCCTAACACCAATGTACTATATTTGTGTGGTTGGGATTGAACCAATTCAAAAGTTTACCCAAACATATGCAGTAATTAAAAGTGTAATTGACAACTTATATCTACCTAAATTAATTTACATCAAAAATTCCCCATTAACAATCATATTTGAGAGACAGATTAAGTAGTAAAAATTTTATACAAAATGACAACAATAATATCTATCTCAAATGCATGTAATAAGATGATGACTAGTTCATGCATTTAAAGCTTAAATCTAGTCAAAGTCATGTTGTTATGTTTATGTTGACACTTTGACAGTGATAGATACCATATTGATCTAAGAATGGGGTATTCTAATTGGCGAAATTTAAATTGGATGCCTGATTCTAGGGGGTGAGGGCATCTCACCACCATTCATCTTCCTCGAGATGTGCATTTTTAAAAAGATGGATGGTGGCGCCGTTGCCCTACTCAAATTGGACAAAGTTTGTTAAGAAAGTGGATGGAGCCATCTATCACCCTCAAACCAACTTAGTCAGGGCTGCGCAGGGCTTTCTTTAGATTTTCAATAAATCATTGAAAATACTTTAATAAAATAAAACAAAAAAGTTTGGTGTTCAAGTCGGATCTGTAAACCGCCAGGCGGTGTTTTGGATAGACATCGCCACATGCCTCACTGCCTAATCATAGCTTGTCCAAAACTCGAAATCAGATTTAATATTAAAGCAACTCTCATTTTAGCATATATATAAATAATGAACCTCCACTTTTCAACATATCCACAAGTCTAAAATTTGCATTTAGCGTATCCCATCCCGCGATCTCATTTTTGTCTTGATCACGTCTCGTCCTGTGCCGTCCCGACCCAATTTTTTCGGATTTTGATGGGATTGAATAATTTCATCACGATCTCGTCCCGTCCCGATCTAGAATGGGATGGGATGGGATGAAGATTTTCAATCCTGCCAATCCCGTCCCGTCCCGAGCTAATTTTTTTAATATTTATTATAAATATTTTTATTTATTTTAGGATTGCAATATTAGTGTAATTGAAGAAAAAATGAATTTAGTTGAAATCAGTGTAATTGATATTAGTCTATATCTGCAACTACTTGATATTGGTTTATTTCTAGAATTCTAAATGAATTATTTAATTGCAAACTCTTTAAAACTCAAAATGAGATTGCTAACTACATTGGAGATTTTATTTCGTGTCAAGACAATGAATTTAATGACTGTTTTTTTTAAAGCAATAATGAAACATTCTTTATAGCACCACAAATCTACTCATCCTTTTGTTCACTAGTCGAAACAGTATAGCAGGTCCACCATTGCCATTATACTGTCCACATCTTAGTCATTCAAAACTCTGCAGAAATCTTAATTACAGGGTGAATTTCAGCTATCATTTATGGTAGTTTATTATGATGTTGCATACTCAATCCAAGGCTATCATTTATGTGTAGTTCAACGAATTGCCTATTTTCAACTAAGCAAATTGGGTCTTGGGTAAGCAGTAATTTGTCAAAAAATGAGAGCACGTTGATCCCGTTCTGTCCCGAACCCGTTTGGGATGGGACGAGGTCGGTATGGGATTTTTCCCATCCCGTCCCGTGCCCACCCCTATTTAGCATCTTAATCTACTTTGACTGTTTAAATGAGGACCACATCACGCATCATGCATGCAATGACACCGCAATCGTAAAGTGAACCCCTAAACTCCGTAAATGTGAACAGAGTTGGGAGCTCTGTTTTTAAAAAGTGGCCTAGATTGAGAAACCCCTAGGTGGCCTGGTCGGGTTTTTCCTCAGTTTGAAAAAAAATTTAAGACTCAAATTTTATGTTATACGGAAAAAAAATTACAACTCTATTTTCATGTTATTCATGAATTTATATGCTATTATGTTTAATTTTTTATTTATTTATTTATTTATACATTTTGCATAAAATATTGGCTTGGCCAAATTAAAGGTAAAGATGGTGGGGCTTTTGCTTAAACAAACCTCTTCCTCTATTAAATACCCGAGCCGAAGGGACCTTAGTACACCAAATGGGCAATGTTGTCATAACACCCAAACAATATCAATTTTGTCATGTAACAGTCTAACAAACAATTTCAAGTTAAAACTAAATTTAGGCAAAATTTTGAGCAACTGTTTCACAAATAAAATCATACAATAAATTGGATCACCATGAATAATATCACTTGTAGCACCATAATATTCATGGTGATCCAATTATTGTATCACTTCATTTTGAAACGGTGTGAAATTGTTTGGTGAAATGTTACAACATAATAGTGATATTTTTTTGGGATTGTTACAAATATGTCAAGAAAGCAAACCCTAAATTCAGTGTATAAATCAAAAATGAAAAGTTAGATGAAGATCAACATCAACTGTTGGAATCTTTCTAGAACTAAGTTATATCAAGTTGTTAATTGTTTTTCTTTCTGAGTCTGTGTGCTTCAAGAACATCATTCCGACCTTTTCTATTTATTAGGAAAAATGATTAAGCAATAATGATTGGTGTATACCAAGATAACGAGTTTAAGCTTGTCCTAGACAGCAATTCGTTTGGTGAGCTTACAACTCTTTGATCCATCTCTTAGCTTGGTTGAGGAGTTCGAGGAAACTTTCTTTTCTTATGATGATAATGACAAGGATTGTGATTTCGTTTTTCGTGTTAATTTCGATATCTTGATTTAAGAAATATTTCGATGTGTAAAGAAAAAAAAAAGGTAAAAATTTCAAGGATACATGAAATATATAATGAATTTCGATAGTATATTAAATATATAAGAAAAAAATAATTAGATGCATGTAAATAAATGTATTAAATACATTAAATGTACCCAAAATATGTATAATTAGAAAATTAAAGGGTAGTTTCAAAAATCAATATATAAGTAGAAAAAGTGATAATTAGAAAATTATAGGGTTGTTTCAAAATCAATAAATAATTAAATAAATTATAATAAAAAATCAAAATTTACGAAAAAAATCCTCAAAAAAATGTAATTTTTAGTAGTTGGTTTTTGTATTTTTATAAAATTTACGAAAAAAACTCCGAAATTTTCGAAAATATCTCGACATTTTTCGAAAAAATGTAACTTTTTATTTCGTCCTTTTTCTTTTCGTAATTTAAAAAAAAAAAAAAAAAAAAAATTTCGCGAAATCACAATCCTTGGTAATGAATGATGAAGGGATAAGTGAGTGGTGTAAAGTTAAAATACTTTTATGCTCTTGATTTTAATGATAAGGCTTGGGAGTTCTCAAAACCCAGCAAGCCTTCCGAAAGAAGAAAAAAATGTTTTGAGTCTTTGATATTTATGTTTGTGTGAAGATTTCAAATACATGCCAAGTAATTGGTCTACATTTGGTTTGCTTCTCTTCTGCCGTCAATGTTATGTTAACGAAATCTGACTATTTATGTAGTTCACCTCTCAACATCTATCAAGTATTCTTTGTTCTGAACAAATGCATGTTTTGGTCATGTCCTTTTACAAAGGTGAACATTTTTTTGACCTTAATTGACAATCAAGTATTTGTGATAAACGTGGAAGATGTTTTGTGATACATTGGATGTTTTGCCATTATTAATTAGTCAAGAAATGTACGTAGGGAATTTTATCATCGATCTATACCATCTTTGTATGGTCAAGATTCGCGGTTGCGGAAACTAAGTACATTAGCATGTGGTCCCTGTCGGCCCAATAATTTTGATAATTTCAAATGGTATTTCTTCCATTTTATGAATAGTTCTGCAGCCATGGAACCTCCCCACCAACTTGAGAGAAAAAATCAAACTCTAAAAGGCAATTCAGTCCTTAGTATGATGTTTTTCCATGAGACTTACTTCTATAAATAGCCTTCAGGATGTCTGGACTTAGACACGGAAAACTCAAGTTTAGTTCAAAGAAATGGCGGCTTTAAGACATGGTTTTTTCTTGTGGGTTTTAGGGTTCACCTTGTTGCATGGTTTCCTTATTTGCAGTGCTTCCGGGAAGACCATTTATCAAGAATTTGCAGTAAGTGATATTGTTTCTAATGATTGGCCACAATAGTATTACTCTGGAAACCACAAGAGTATTAGTGGTGGAGCTGATATTCTGTACAAAATTGGTCTAAAAAATCCTTTTCACATGTCTTATTTCTTGTCTGTCACATGAAAAATATCAATTAATAGAAAGTATTGTTTTCTGCAAGTATTCATAAAAGGCACAACTGTCCCGTCAATTTAGCAGAGTAAGGGTCCCATATATATGCAAGGAAATCATATATGTGTGTGTGTCTGTGTGTGTGTCTTTGAAATTTACATATATGTTGTTGTTGACATACTTGCAGTTAGAGCGAACTTCATTCACTAGATTATGCAGCACAAAGGAGATCATTACAATAAATGGGCAATTTCCAGGCCCAACCATATATGCTCACAAAGGAGATACTGTGATTGTCAACTTCTTTAACAAGGCCGACGAAAATGTCACCCTTCACTGGTTTGTACTAGTTGTTTACTAGCTTTATTATGAAGATTAGAAATTAATTAAGTGGACCTGTTGTTTACTCCATATAACGTACAAGGACAGGCTGTAATCATATATGTATTGCTTTAATTTCTTTGGAAAATGTTTTCCAGGCATGGAGTCGCACAACCAAGGAATCCATGGTATGATGGTCCAGAATACATCACACAGTGCCCGGTTCAACCTGGAACAAGTTTTAACTACACCATTCTACTCTCAGGCGAAGAAGGAACACTGTGGTGGCACGCCCACAGTGATTGGACTCGAGCCACAGTTCATGGTGTTATCATTATTTATCCAACGCCAGGTTCAACGTATCCCTTCTCCAAGCCACACAAAGAAGTTCCCATTGTACTAGGTATCAATTAAGAGGATCGAGCTGGTTTCAATTAAGGGAGCTTTGGGATGAATATGTACATTTGTAATTAAGCTTAATTAGTTGATGTTGCATGTAGGTTCATGGTGGAAAAGGGATGTGATGGCTGTATTGGATGATGCTCTTAAATATGGAGGAGACCCAAACGTTTCTGATGCCCACACCATCAATGGGCAACCTGGTGATCTTTATCCATGCTCCAAAAAAGGTATACCCTACTCGATCGTCAAATAAAGTGTCATTTGCTATATTGCATGGTTAAAGCTAGAGTACCCTTGTATAAATACTAATTCCAGCTAATTAATCATATATATTAATGCAGGAACGTTTCGGATGACGGTGGAGCAAGGAAAAAGGTATCTGCTCCGTGTGGTGAATGCAGGAATGAACACAGAGACCTTCTTCTCAATTGCTCAACACAACCTCACTGTAGTTGGAAGAGATGGTTCCTACATAAAGCCTCTGAAAACCAACTTCATCATGATAACTCCTGGACAAACCATGGACATCCTAGTCGAAGCTGACCAACCCCTGGGCAAATACTACATGGCCGCTCGGCCTTACACAAGTGCAGTTGGTGTTCCCTACGATAAGACCACTACCACCGGAATCCTGCAGTACTATGGCAACTACAACACCTCTTCATCACCTTCCTTCCCATATCTCCCTCCTTTCAATGACACCAATGCAGCAATCAACTTTGTTTTAGGTATTAGAAGCATAAACTCCAAGAAGTACCCTAGTAATGTTCCCAAACATGTTGATACTCGAATGGAAATTACTATATCGGTGAACACATTACCCTGTAGTCCGAATAATTCGTGTGAACGCCCTGACGGAACAAAACTTGCAGCTAGCATGAACAACATAAGTTTTCATTTGCCAAAAATCGACATTCTAAGTGCTTACTATAACCATATCAATGGATCCTACCAAAAAGGTTTTCCTGATAAACCACCTTTCTTCTTCAACTTTACTGCGGATGATATCCCTTCCAACCTCCGCACACCAGAAGTTAATACAAGCGTGAAAGTTTTAGAATTTAATTCTAGTGTGGAGATTGTTTTTCAGGGAACCAACTTGCTTGCGGGGGAGAACCATCCAGTTCATCTGCATGGGTACAGCTTTTATGTTCTTGGACTTGGTCATGGGATTTTTGATAGGGAGAAGGATCCGTTAACATATAATCTTGTTGATCCACCAAAACTGAATACCATTGGAGTCCCTAAGAATGGATGGATTGCCATGAGATTCAGAGCAGACAACCCAGGTAATTAAGTTTTCAAATTAATTTTGTTATCTCAAGTAGAAGAGATGAGTACTTTTTGAAATATATACATCGATCCATTAAAGAATTAATTATGTCAATTTGTTTTAATATTTTTATATATTGGCATGCAGGGGTATGGTTCATGCATTGTCATTTGGAGCGTCACACTACTTGGGGTATGGAGACGGCATTTATAGTGAAGAATGGCAAGACACCAGATACACAAATGCTACCAGCGCCTAGTTATATGCCTCCATGTTGAGGGGTTTATCGACACAGGCTAACTAGAAATAGAAATGATTTCTCAAGGAAAAATTCATACTAATAGTTTCTTTGCCATTTAATTTCTACATGTATTCTATTTGTTTTATCCTATTTTTATTGATAAATTGAAGAATAAATTGAAGATATTTTTCAATTGCACGCATTCTCCATATGTGATGTGGTAGAATTGTCTAGATGGTAAATGGTTGAAACCAAGGATTGGGATTTTATTTTTCGAGCTAATTAATTTCAGAAAGTTGATTTTAAGAAATATTTTTTTATAGAAAAACCGTACAAATTTCAGTTGTAACTTTGAAGTTATCAATATAATTTAAGCATTTTAAACTCTTATATACTACATCAAGAGAATCACAAGACTCATAATGTCATACAAACAATATATTCCATAAAAATCACTTATATAACAAAGTTTTAATATTAAACTATGGTTAAAATGTAGGAAATTGAGATTGGTTAACGAAATAAATGAATATTTCGGATTTCAAAAGAAATTTTGGTAACTTAAAAAAAAGAAATATCTCGTGAAATATTTCGCTATGTATAGAAAAATCGTAAAAAATTTGGTTGCAACTTTGAAGTTATCAATATAATTTAAGCGTTTTAAACTCTTTATACTACATCAAGAGAACCACAAGACTCATAATGTCATACAAACAATATATCGCATAAAAATTCACTTATATAACAAAATTCTAATATTAAACTAAGGTTAAAACGGGTTAAAATGTAGGAAAATTGAGATTGGCATAACAAAATAAATGAATATTTTGAATTTCTACAAAAATTTCGGTAACTCGGAATAAAGAAATATTTCACGAAATTTCAATATTTTTCGATAAATCACATTCATTGGGCCCCAAGTTGGGTTTTGGATTGCTGGTAGGACCCACTTGATTTATGTGCAAACTTAAGGACACGAACACGCGTGAGCTCTCCATTTTCTCCACTAACGATTCAATGTCAACGGCTCCTTCAACCTTCTCGCACACAGGGTTTCGCCTCTTTTGATCTCCTCATCGTCGGATCTCTTCTCAGATCTAATCCTCCGTTTGTGCAATCTCCTCCTCTAAAAATAGATCGATATCTCTCTCCCTCTTTCCATCTCTCTATTTTTTTAATTTTTTTCCTTGAGATCATACTGCCAGGTGTAGTGAAGGTGTCTAACATACAAATACCTAGTTCATGATGGTAGTTGAGTTTGTTCCATGATATGCCTACCATATTGGCAGACAATGAATTAAAGTTGTATTCATTGATTGTCTACCATGTTCTAAATTATTTCAAACATACGGTAGGCATAGTTTTATAAGAAGATCAATTGTATGTTGGGTACTGGTTTAAAGTACTACTTGAAAATAGAAACTAGTGCTTAAAGACCTTCACAATCAAATTTGATAAAAGGGTATTTTATACTAATATCATGAAGCGAGCAAGGGCCCACCTTGGGTGTGACACAGCACTCATTGTCCTAGAACACTTACTTGCAGGTGTTCGTTAAACACTCACAAGACTCTGTGAGTTATTTTATACTCAATATGGTTAAAAATAACCTGAAATTTGCAAGTGCATGGCATACACAGATTTTTTATGCATCTCATAGTGCATATCTATAGTAGCCAATGAACTGCAATTATATTATGCGAGTGTCCACCACGATTCAGAGTACATTCACTGATTGCCTACCCAGTATGGTAGGCACAGGTTCGAAGCATTGCCTATAATAATTAACTAATCTTTTTATGTATTGATTTTTTTCTCCATCTCAAAGAATATGAAACTCGAGAAAGTGCAAGAACTGACGACGTGAAGAGATAACAGTGGAGACAAAGACAGGGGATACACAAAGTGTTGCAATATCGTAATAAAAACGTAGAACAATATTCTCATTAATTACAAGAAATATATCATTCAAATACAAGTTAGTACAAATGTTGGCCTTTCAAAAACACATGACCACCATAGAACAAATATTTCAATAGCAATATTTCAATAGAAATATACTCAGTGGTTTCAATAGCAATGAACATTTGTTCTATCAAGTTGGAACTCGTTAAGTACACAATATTTCTATGCCAATCAACACATTTTGTAAAAAAATTCAGCTCATATTGAGGACCAAAAGTACAGTTTATGTGGAACCATGTCACATTTTTATGTGTGTATCTCAATGAGTAATTGTCGAGATGGGCTAAAACTTCATAATGTTAGTCTTTATGTTGATTAACATATTTCCTAAAAAGTTTAGCTCAAACAGATTAGCAAAATGCACAGTTCATGCACAAGTTGGTGAATTTTTTTAATTTTATGATGTTTTAAGCCACACAATCCCTCAAAATTGCAACTCAAATGGATTAAGAAAAAACATAATTCATGTGCAAGTTGGAGAAATTTTGTCATTTTTTGCATATCTCAAGAAGCGCCTGTTAAAATATAGTAAAACTCCGAACACATTATTGCTAGTGTTAATCTAAACTATTCCTAAATTAATTTTCAGCTCAAACAAAGAAGTGAATGGCAATTAATTTAAAAAAAAAAAAAAATCATAGTTTGCGTGGTATATACAAAATATCTATACCTTCTGGAGTTGGAAAATGTTCACTAAATCAAGTGATTTGTATTGTTATCATAACTTCCATTGGAAAAAGAAGAAGATTGCTAAGAGGCGACCCCAAATGGGAGGTTTATAGGAAATTAGTGACGCCACGCTGAAATGGTAATGGATTATTAGGCACTCTATGCAGCATCAATCAAGCCATCCTCTGTGAGTGAATATGTCAACAAGGAGTGTACATCATGCTAATTAGAAGGCGCGAGACACAGGATTATAAATTGTCAGTGTAGAAAATTTATAATACTTCCAGTTGTACGTAGTTAGCAGTAGCAGTAGCAGTAGCAGGTAACTGTAATAGCTAGTACTCGTCTATGTAAACAACGAACAGTAGTAACAAAAGGAATTTCTTATCTCAGAGGTAAAAAGAACTGACTGTCAAGTAGCTACTCGAATCAAAGATGAAACCAAGCACTAGCATAAATATAATGTTATCCCCTACCTTCCTTTTACCAAGCAACTTAACACATACATTGTCTAAGGAAGAAGGCATTGGTAAAGGAAGATGATATATATACCAGTGCTAATCTTTCGGCCCTCCGTAAGTACTGCTAAGACATGGTTCTACAGCTACAAATCTATCTGCTTGCTGGGATGGGATTCTTTGCAGACGCTTATGATCTCTTTTGCATTACTGTTGCCAGTAAGCTTCTCAGGCTCTTCTTGGGATGGCTCTGCTTTTTCCGCTTCTGGCTTGGGTTTGGAATCGGAGGGGATTATCCACTCTCAGCTGTGATCATCTCCGAGTACGGCAATCGGACTCAAGGTAAACATGTAGCTCAATGCCAATGTTTAAACGTGTAGAGTAGAGAAAAGATATGAACAAAAATAATAATAATAATGCATTTTGAATATTTGTTGAAGAATTGAAACTTATAATTATTCATCCACAATTTTTTGTCAAATTTTCAGCTCAAGTGTTGTAGCGAAAGGCACAGCACCTGTGCAAAGTCCTCAAATTTGCAGACCCTTGAAGTCCTCAAATTTGCAGACCCAAAAGTGAACAATTATCAAATTGTGTCCAATTTGGCACGATATAAATGAAAGTAAAGTATACTTTATTATTTCAAAATTTGTTTTTTCAATTCCCTTGAGTTCAGATGAAAACTTGGCGCATTTGTATTGTCAAGTGTTCTTCAAGTTAACCCTTGTTAAGTTATTTGTTACCTAAACATAATACCCTATTAAATTGCAAACTACGATCACACATATAAAAGCATAAGCCATCTACATTACAGTGCAAAAAAATGATTCACTGAAGTAACTGAATTTTATTAAACTTGCAAAGAAGGTACTAGTTAGCCACTCTGGGCAGTTCAATTACAACTACAAAATGATATGACATTACATTAAAGAACATATATGCTTGTAAATCAAACTACAGTGCAGAGATGAGATCTTAACAAGTGGTTACATGGATTGCCCAAACTCCTCACACTTCAGGCATTCTTTGTTGAAAGCTTGCAGTTATCCATCTTTTCTTTTCACCAACCTTATGGACATTGTAGGCGGCAATGCGGTTATCAATTTCGTAGAGGTTAGTATTCGAAAAAGTCTGACCTGTACCCAACTGGTGCCAAAGACCTTGTGCCCGAATCCACATGACCTTTTAAAGCTTCCCAAGCCTGGTTGACCAATACAGATGCATCATTTGCTGCTACTGAATGGTTTTTGTCAGGATGTACCATCATGATCAGTTTGTTGAACTGGGACTTTATGGTATAGAAGTCAAAGGTGTGATCATTGATACACAAAACTCCAGTTCGCCATTTCGTCTTTTCTTTTGAAGCAACCTTATGGACATTGTAGGCTGCTATGCAATTATCAATTTCATGAAGGTTAGCGCCAACATTTTTTGCCATTTTTGCGCATTCTATTGCCTTTTGAAACTCGTTAGCTTTGAAATAATCTTCGGTAGATGTTGTTGATGAAAAAAAACTGCAACATACGAGACAAAGGTAAATTAAGAGGTGGTAGAACACAAAAGTCTACTTAATAACCACGCAATCATACGGAGAAATTACTTATATATATACTGTTTTCTGTTATATATAGTTCTCGAGGGCCACATGTAAACATGTAACTATCTTATTTCTTTAATAAGTTGAACGATATTGACCGTAGTCAATAGGGTAGGGGAGTTTTAACCACCTAAATTAGTACTTATTACTACACCATAATCTCTGCTGCAAAGATGGATGATCAGTCCCACCATTGATCGTTTTATACTATGTCTGAGGAATCTAACACAACTAGGACCATACCTAGGCTATGAATTTTTCACCTAAAGAAGGCTCACTTGACTGCAAAAAGCTCTGAATTGAAGTCAAAGATACTGCTCTTACATGTCATTCTTTTTTTGTAACTATAATACTTCCTTGGGTATCTGAAGTAACGAATTAAAGCAACTTATGAACACCATCTATATTACCATTCAAAGTGGTGTTTTACTATTCATTGCTGACTAGGACAAATTAAGGATTATAGATAAAAGCCGGCTAGGATTGAAAGTTGGAAAACGTGTTGAGGGTTGAGATTCATTTCCTATGATGGCATGTTTGTAAATATAAAACATGTACAATGACAAATAAAACAAAAAAGTTGTGAGAAAAGTTGGTGTAATGTACATGTGGCAGATAAAGAAATTATTGTGTTTTCTTTTTTCAAAATGAAAATTATCATAATTATGTAGGTAGTTGTCGGATTTTGGTAAACTTTGAATTATTGAAATACAATTTTAAAGATCTTTCCATCAAAACCAATGACCAATACAATCACTTAAAGTTTAAAAATATGTATTTTATTGTTAAAACATATAACTATTTTTAATATCTTCATGACTAAGTATAATATTTTTCAAAGAAACGGACAAACATTTCAATGTACGTTCAAACAAAGACCCCGAACATTCAGTCAATTCTAATTTTAATCGAGTTTGACTTTAGAAATTAGTATTTTTACAGTAAAATAGCTTGGACCTTAAAAAAACTTAGTTTACATTTTAAAATATGTTTTTTTTGTAGAGTTGATTGAGGGCAATGGTGGTGAGGGTATCAGTGCATGATAATTAGCAGAAAAAAATGTATGTGGAGTGCCTACGGCACGAGTAATATGCTAGTATGACAACATGGGTACCATCATGAGCAATGAGCACGCATTTGCGACACACATTGCCATTGGCAACAGTTCTGAAATAATATTTGTGCAGGGAATAGACCCTTAAAGCTAGAGTTTAACACCACCCACACAGTTTCAAACATGAAAGAGGGGTGGTATCTAACATAGTGATTGCTGAGACTTAGGCGAGGGATCAGATATTGAGAAATACCTCTGAGTTACATATGTAGAGATGAGAGGATGACTCACGTCACTTTTTTGGTGAATTCTTGCCACCAACGTCGGCAAGTGATTCTAGCATTCAAATACTCAGGCAATTGATTTTATCTTTAGTAAAATAATCATGTTTTGGTAGCAATGATAATATCAATTATATAAGGTGGGTCAAAGCGTGCTTGTTCTTGTTGTTGGCTAGTGTGAAGGTGCCACTAGTAATCAGAAGCTAAGTTGGCCATCCTTTGAATGTCAAGCTGGATTTTTGGAAGTGGAGTGGACGCCTAGCATGCCAGATACAAGAGATGACAAGAGTTGCCTTGTGAATATGGAACTTGGAAGGCTACATTTTTTTTCTCCCCATGTTTCAAATGAACTCCAAAGCTTTTTTTTCACCATCGGTAAGGAAGCCCGGACTCTTCGAAAATTTGTCGTATCCGTGTCCGACACGTATTCGACACCGACACCCGCTCGACACGCCTCTAACATGAATTGGACACTTGGTCAACGTGTTGGCAGGTGTCAGACACATGGTCAATATGGTCAACGTGTCGGACACACCTCTGATACACTCGAAACATGGTCAGGACACAGTCAAGACTCGAAACTGGGCATTTGACTCTCCCCATCTATTCTAAAAAAAAATTTCCTCTATTACCCATAATCCATACTGTATTTTATTGTAGCCGATCATGATAGTAATAAAATATTTTCCAATACCTCATGAAAAACCCCCTAATAAGAAGGATTTGAGATTTTATGCACAGTAAGGAATGGAGTTCAAGGATGGAAGCTTCTCATGTACAAGAATAAAATATCAGGAGAATCTCTTCAACAAATTTAGATTGATTTAATGGCAGAGATTGAAACTTTACTTGGAGATCATTCATGACTAGGACTCTTAGAATTGTTTGTGTTCTTGATCTTTATGTAGTAGTACTAGCATAACAAGTAATGCCTTGCTTAATTTGACTAGGCTATTGTGATACGAAAATCATAATAGGATCAACGTTAAATTGTTATTCAAAATAAAGTATACAGAGCATTAGCTTTAGATGAATAAGATATCTTACCTAGCGAAGAAGGTTAATAGCTGGGATTGAACCTATGACCTCATAGTAGTGTACAGCACATTTGGGACACCAACTTGTTCCCTGTGAACAAAAATGAAGAGGCATAAGATGAAAAAACATGTTTATGCAAAGATGACAGTTTATTAGGAAGTCGATACAAATTTATTATTTCACGCATTTCATAATCTAGTATGTGATGTATCTAAAGATGTGGATAAATTATATGTAACCACAAACCTCAAAACAATACAGGGTTATGTTGATTAATTTTATTGTAATAAATAAATGAATACGATTCTATTACAAGTAAACCTTTTAAGGGGATTATAGATATAAACATTACTACACTCTCCATTCTTATATCAGGCCGTTGACCACCCCCCCCCCCCCCCCCCCCCATCCGATTCACTCATAACCGATTGATCCGTTTGTAGGTCACAGCTTTGAAATCTCTATTCTCTAATCGGGCCACCTTCCCTAGTTCAATTTGGTGTCTTTGGGGTTTCGTGGGGGTGTTTACACCGCATGGAAGTTTTCGTTCAGGCTCGAATCAATTATATATCAATATTTAGAATAATAGAGAGTGGAAATGAGGTCAGGGAAAAAATGAGTTACACAAGATACTTAAATGAAATACTAGTACTATACACATATAAGTTACTAATAGTTAGAAATCATTGTATAACGTATGACAGTTCGATAAATCGGTCTACAGGGGACCATTCTAACAACTACAGCAGCATTAAAATGATAATGATAATAATTTGACATACTTAAGGTAATATCTTCCATGAACTATATATGTAAGCATTTAAATCCAATTTGTCCCACCAAACTATAGCATTCAACACAACTTCTTCAAGCTTACATAGATGTTTTGCCTCGAAGGAGTTTATGACCTTTAACGCTGTCAAACAATTCTCAAAATACGACCTAAGAAGTTAAATTGTGACTCGGTCCAAGAGCAAGATTAGATTAACCTCTTTTCAAAAAAAATATATATATTAGATTAACCGTCCAATTTTTATTTTTTTTATCGTCCAAATTTTTCCAAAATATATTTTTTTTTCCTACCTTTAGAAGCAAAATGTGTATTACAAAACAAGCTTAAGATTATTGTATATTGTAATGAACTAAATATGCAAACAAACGATCATAAATGATTACTCATTAATCGTAACAAGGAATTTTTATAAGTAATAACAAATATTGACCAATTTATCTGTGATCAGTCCTGCCTGGTTAAGTCCACCTGATTAATTGTTAAAATGTATTGGTCCAGCTCCATTAAGTGATCACTCCTCAATTATATAACACATAACATGTCACTACCTCGAGACTAAGCCTTTATCCTGTTTTTCAGAACTTCAAACTCATTATTGCCGGAACGAAGCTACACTTTTACATAATTGGAAAATGAAGAAGCATTGACTGATCTGTAATTTATTAACAAAGGCTCTCTACAATTTGTTTTTATCAAGACAATGCTAGTTAGGGCATCTAGAAGACGCGGGTAATTTCGTTTTTCTTAAACCGAAGGAGGAGCGACTGGAAAAGTACGAAATGTTTCAATCAGACAGACAGTGAGGCTAACCGGGATTGGATCAGAACAGAATCTTAAGTCTGACAAGTTATCAGCGTCTAAAAAAATAGTGGGGTACCATCTAAACCATCAAATTACTGATCTGGTATATTATCAACAATGCATGAAACATAAAGGTGTTTGCATGATTTCTTGATGATCATGCTTGACACGGTTCATGGATGCTGAATGGCTTAGGTTCATAACTATGTTAATCGATGGGGAAATGAGAATTCACCAATTAAATAACGCAAATTGCTTGGATATAGAAAAAGCCATATAAGAAATTAGAGAAATCAAGCCACATCACACTAAACTAATTAGATCTGAAATCAAAAAGAAACAAATGGGTGAATAAAAATCGAAACTTTAACATACCATCGGGCAGAAATTGCTCATATGTTTATCTGAACCATCTGCAACCCCAATGCCGACTTTCCCCATTCGTCCTCCAGCCGAGACAATAACTGTGAATTTCCCCATTTGCATCCCACCCATTACCTCTCTTCGGCCGCAAACAAAAAAAAAAAACAGAGAAAAAACAGTGTTTGCAAGAGGTGGAGAGTTGAAGAGAGCCCGAATATAAAGAGGGAAATGAGCCAAGGGTTTTTTTTTTCTCTTTTCCTTTCCTGCCCTTATTGCTTCTTATATTTTGCTTTCTTGTTTGGTTTTTTTTTTTTTTTTTTTTTTATTTCTTTGGAATTTTATATGCTTTAAAACAAATTTAAAATAATAATTAGGGCATCTACAATCAATCATAGTCTTGGATAATTTTTTTTTGGGTTAATTGCAATTTTCCTCATAAACATATAGCTCATTCTTTTGCCCTCAGCTAACATTCATATTGCCCCCCAATTAACATTCATATTGCCCCCCAATTAACATTCATATTGCCCCACGTCTTAGGTTCTATACCCACCGGCGGCACATTCGCCTTTCAAAAAATAAAATTTCCAAAAAAAAACATTCATACTGCACTTTCCTCCTCAGACTAATAGTCAACGTGCCTTGACTGTCATACACTTCACGTGCTGCCATTCTTCCTATTTTGCATGACGAAAATGCCCTTTCACGTGTTTATCACGCCTGATGTGATAGCTTGTCAATCCCAACCGTTTGTTACCTAAACCAGGCACGTGTACAACTAGGGATTACTCCCTATCAGCTCATACCATTGAAGAAACAGACATTGGAGGGAAAACTCCCTCCGTTCATTCTCTCTGTTTCGTTTCTCCTCTCTCCCTGCGTTTTCACTCTCTCTGATTTCTCACCGAAATGAAGAAGCGTAATACCAAAACGAAGAAGGGGTAAAAGGTTGTTTTCGGTGTCAAAATCACTATCAGTAACAACGATGATGATGGGAGCACTACTTCTAGCATACACTAGGACGATTGCAGTTCGTTCAGTGATTTTAGTCACTTCTTCAGTCATATTCCAAACGATGAGGAGCCAAATCTGAGGTGAGATTTCACTCCTTTAGACACTAAAGATAACGTGAAACCTCCTCCTATTCATTGGCGTGATATATTGTAAGTCTTTTTTCCTATTTTAGGGTTTTCTTTTTTGTGCTTCTATATGTAATGCATGTTTAAATGGATGGTGTGAATGGTATGATTTTGTTAGTATTTTGTTCATTTGCACAAATTTGGGTTTCTCCACTGTTTATTTGGTGGTTGCTATTTGCATCAGTCAAAATGTTGTTTCTGAAAGTGATTTAGTGTGGTTTAGTGTTGCTAGTGGTTGGTGCTTCCATGAATCAATTATGGTGTTCATTTTGGATTTTTGATGTTATATGTGTTGTACTTGTCTTCTGTTATCAGTTTACTATTCACATTTGATTGCATGATTTAGTGTGGTTTAGTTTTGTTTTGTTTGCATCAGTGAAAATGGTATGATTTTGTTTTGTTTGTTTGTTTTCAGTCTTTTGTTTGCATCAGTGAAAATGGTATGATTTTGTTTTGTTTGTCTATTTGCATCAATGGTAAATGGGGACAAGAACTGGAAGTCTGGAACTTAGTGATCTATTACAATGGAAAGTGGAATAAGATTGCAGAGATCCTTGGTTTGTGGATGGTTAGTGATTATAAGGATAGGTTATCTATAGAGTTTGTACATGTCCATGGGGATTACCTGAATTGGGATAAGTTAAACAAGAGTATCCTTTGAAGCTATCCCCAACCCACATAAGCATGCCTTAACCCTTGAAAGAACACATACCTATGTGGAGAATGGGGTGAGGATGGACATTACAAATGATAAAGACTTAATGTATTTTTTTTATCCATGCAAACATTGATGACAAGGATGATTTGCATGTGTTTGTTGAGGTTAAAGTGGCAACACAAGTACATGAAAGCAACACTCATAGGATTAGTGCAATGGAGCCTGAACCAATTTCAACTCACCTATAGTTGATGTAGACCCTGCCCCTGTAACACAACCCACCCCTCCTAAAAAATTCATTTGAGGCCTAAATGCAGGGCCGAAAAGCCTTGGACCAGGATGAAGGTTCCAACCCCAAGGAAGAGTAAACCTAGTGATTGGCACTCTCCAAGGAAATATGGTAGCAAGAAAGGGATAAAGTCAAGAGTGAAGTTATATGATGAGTTGAGTGAAGAATAACTAGATGAAGACCTACATGATGTAGTACCACAGGGACCTGATGAGGAACCAACCCATGAAGCAGGTCCATCTGAAGCATGTCCATCTGAACCAGGTCCATCTGAAGTAGGTTCATCTGAGTTTGCTGAGCTAAATGATGTTCCAGTAGAAGAGGAGTATCATTCAGGCCATAACACTGAAAATGAGGCCCCTCCAGGTGTGCATGCTGGTTTTGTGGCTGAGACTGCGAATGTTTATGGTGATGAGAGTGATCATGAGGCTCACCGTGAGGATGAGGAATGGGTTTTGGAGGTTGGGAAGGAATGGCCCATAGTAGATGATATTAGGTTTAATAAGTTTCTGATGAGGTTTAAGAAGAATGATCATGACAGGCTTTTAGTTAAGTATACAAATGAAGAATGCAAATGGCATTGCTATGTAACAAGAAACAAATATGGGCACACCATCAGTGTTAGGACCATGGGGCAACAACACACATATCTGGGGATTGTTAATGGGAAGCACCCTATGGCGGATGTTAGGTTTGTTGCTAAGGAGTGTGAGTTCATGTTTAATACACACTTCTAATCTATCACACCTGACTCCCTTGTGAAACAGACATGGAAGGATAACATTGTTAAAGTCAACTACCATGTAGGGTAGAGAGCAAGCAAAAACTGATGGCAAAAATAATTGGTAGCTATGAGAACAGTTACAAGATGACCCCTTCTTGTTGCATGGAGTTGTTGACATCAAACCCAGGAAGCATTGTTACATGCTCAACAAGTAATGAATATCAAAGGTTCAAAGGCCTGTGTTTGGCTTTTTCTGCTAGTCTACTTGGTTGGCAGCATGGGTGTAGACCCTTGGTGGATTTGGATGGGTGCTTTCTGAAGACAACATATGGGGGTTGTTGTTTGTTAGTCACAGCTTTGGATGACAACAATGGTCTATTTTCATTGACAATCTACATTTTCCAATCAGAATGCTACCAGACTTGGTACACCTTCCTGAGCATAATTGAGATGCAGTTGAAGATGCATGCAGGGAAGCTGACATTTATCTCTGACCAGCAAAAAGCTTGATTGAAGCAATGAAGCAGTTTTTTCCAGATTCAGATCATAGATTTTGTTTTAGGCATATGTACAAAAACTTCAAGAATGTTGATTTTGGTGGGACTTTCTTGATGAGACTACCCCCCCCCCCCCCCCATAAGTTGGAAGGCTGCGAGGGCATACAAAGAGTTTGAGTGTGTCTCCCACTTAAAAGAGATTAAGGAAGCTAATCCAAGGGCTCATCAGTGGATGGTTGATAGGGATGTGAAGAGTTGGTGCAGGACCTATTTTGACACTAGACTATGCTCAGAGCAAATCATGAACAATTTGAGTGAAAGCTTCAATAACTGGATCATTCACCTAAGGGACAAACCAATTTGCAAGTTCATTGATGACTATCACATGCTTGTCATGAGGATTATGTATGACAGAAGGGTGAAAAGTAGCATTTGAGACATCAATGGGTACCTGGGACTCAAAAGCTAGTAGACAAGTACTGCAAAATGAAGAACTAATTCAAAATGTTTGGGTCTAGTAATGGCTTCATCACAGTGCAACATAATGACACTGGTGATAGGTTTAGAGTCAAGACATCTATTAGATATTGTGACCGTAGACAATGGGAACTCACAGGTATCATATGTGTGCATGGAGTCTTGACTCTAGACAATCAGGCCACCAGTTAATCCAATGTTTCAGCGTGGGAATGGTAGGGGCAGAATGGGACAAACTCTATTTGCAAGGGGACAAAGCAGTTGGAGACCTAGGGGGCCCTGGAGATGACCTTAGACAGTTGGAAACTCATTCTCATTTTGGTGACTCATATTGATATTCTCATTTTGGTGACGTTTGTTTGTGAAAGCAGTTAGTGAAAAACATTTTTTTTGGTTTATTGACATTGTCATTATGTGTTTTCCGATAGTATTGAATGTTTGTTGGAATAGGAATGTTATCTCAGACTTGTGTTAGTATGGTATGTTGGGATGGAGTTGGCTTGAATAGTCTCACATCAAGTAAGGATGAGTCATCACTAAGATTTATAAGGAGATGGTCCACTCCCTAATAGCAACGAGGCCTTTTAAGATATAAAAATCCCACACCCGTGGTCCGGATGGTAGACCTAAGACAGCGGGTGTTTAAGTTGGGGATAATATCGTTGCTATGTATAGTGAACCCAGGTGCGCGCACACGCTCGACGCGCCAACAATTGGTATCAGAGTCGATGGTTCGACGGGGACTTGGCAAGTGGTGCAAGGTTGCACATTGTTCTGGGGATCAGGCGCGAGGTAGCGCGCCAGGTCGCATGTGCGCGGTCCACCAAATGATCCTTGCCAAGAGAAGGTATCCTACAAGTCCGATCGAGGAAGAGTTAGTGTGGTGGTTGCAACTAAGGTGGAGCCAACAACGCCGGGATAGCAGCTCGTACACCAAGTGCTACCCACAGGATCGTGATCGCACATGAGACTCGAGGAGGAGGTGTACTTCGAGATGTTGCAGATCGATGGATGGATTGTAGGATGTGTGATGATTCGCGCCAAATGTGGAGATTGTTGGGATGGAGTTGGCTTGAATAGTCCTACATCAAGTAAGGATGAGTCATCACTAAGGTTTATAAGGAGATGGTCCACTCCCTAATAGCAATGAGGCCTTTTAAGATAAAAACCCCACACCGTGGCCCGGATGGTAGGCCCAAGACAGCGGGTGTTTAAGTTTGGGACAATATCGTTGCTATGTATAGTGGACCTAGGTGCACGCCAACATGGTACACTAACTAATGCACTTGTGTTATGTCAAGACTAATGTTGGTATGGTACACTAAATATACACTTGTGTTGGTTGCAAGTTCTGTTAAATGGTAGTGAATGCTTGTTGGTATGGTATTGAATGTTTGTTGGTATGGTACACTTCAAGTTGTTAGGTACAGAATGTTATTGAATGCTTGTAAATTCATGTTGGTTATTGTTGCTTGTAAATTTAGGCTTTTGCACTTCAGGTTGTTAGGTATTGAATGTTATTGAAAGTGCTATGTCAGATTGCATATTGATGCTTGAAAGTGCTATATCAGGTTTTGAATTGCAAGGTTGCTTACTAATGTTTGAAAGTGTTATGTCAGGTTTTGAATTTTAATGATGTTGCGTCAATTGAATTGCATTGATGTTAAGGCATTTGATTACAATGTGTTATTAACATTCAATTAACATCAAATGAATTTATATTGTTGAAAGAACATCAAACTTTGTTGCAAGAACATCCAATGAACATCAAATGAATTTACATTGTGCTTTAACATCCAATGTACATGTACTCCTTCAAAAACTTGCCTACTTCAAACCTCATATTCACTTGTTTGATTGTGTTTGTGACACCATGGGATCTACAAGAAAATCAATTAAGAGTTGTTAATTAGCAATAACTTAACACCTTAAAATAAATTACTGGCAGGAACTTAACCCCTTAAAATAAATTTGAAATTAACTTTGCCCCCTGCAACATAACTGGCCTAACAAATTATGAACATGAGTTGCAGCTCAAGTTTGCCATCAAAACTTGGCAAGCTTTGCCACTTATTGATGCTTGAATATTTAATCTACAGCGAAATAGCATGTAGATGTAGTAGTAGAAGCATAGGTGAGAGTTATTGGTGGTGAAGTGGAAACGGTGGTGGTGAAAGAGGAATTGGCGGATTATCCCAATGTCTTAGTGAAAGTTTGAATCTCAGCCTTCGATTTTAATTGCATCAACTTTGAATCTCAGCCTTCAAATCATTAAAGAGTATTTTGGATAGTAAAATATGACCTTTTTTAATCTAGCACGTGCCTTGACAGTCAAGGCACGTTGACTGTTAGTCTGAGGGGGAAAGTGCAATATGAATGTTAATTGGGGACAAAGTTGAATTAGCTATATGTTTTAGCGAGAAATTGCAATTAACCCTTTCTTTTTATTTTTGTATATCCAAAAAAAAAAAAGCCTCGCTAATAGAGGTTAGACAAGTATAGCAATTTAATTTTTCAAATTTGTCATTACGTGATACAAAGTAGTTAGAAACTCGCTAACATTCTTTCTTGAGTTCATTAACATTCGTTGCCCCCCCCCCCCCCCCCTGCACAAATGCAACTTTGGGGTTTCTCTGCACCTCTCGTAGAAAAATAGCTAGTAGTAACAATTGTCATATTTAATACGTTGAGTCGTGCCAACAAGATTTCCAATCATAAGTTTCCTCTTTGAGTGTTAAATTTTTAACACCACCAAACTACTATATTAATAATCACGCTTACACAAAATTTCTCTAGGTTATAAACATTATGAAGTTAATACAAACACAAAATAGGTTAACAAAAATATATAACAGTTGCAGAATACTTATATCTTCTTTCTTTCATCAGTTCATTTCCTTTTTTCTTCTTCATAGAAAGAGATGGTGTAGATTGTGTGATAATCTATAGATGTGTTTAATTGATTGAAGGGAATATCACCTAATGATAAATTAGGGAAAGTCTAAAAACTAAATTGAATAAAATAATTGAAGTTCATTACTATCTTGCATTAAAGGTATTGTTCGTCTATTTATTATTGACGGTCCCAATGCGGTGACTATCATTATAACGACCATTACGACAAATACAAATGTCATAAACAATCATCACATCGAGAAACTTGAATTCTTGTAGACATGTGATCTTAACAAGTAGTGGTTTTTAGGGGTGGGCATCCCATCCCGCGATCTCAATCTCGTCCCGGTTCAGTCCCATCCAATCCTAATTTTTTTCGGGTCCTTTTGGGATTGATCAAAATCATCTCGATCTCGTTCCGATCTAGAGTGCGATGGGATTAGGATAGAGATTTTCAATCCCGCCCATCTCATCCCGTCCTGAACTTATTTATTTAATATTTATTATTATTAATTTTAATCAAACTACTCTTCTAAAGAAAATTTTAGAATGTGATGAAATTAAATCAAAACATCTATTATTTGAAAACCTGCTTGATTTGGCACTCTTTGTTTAGATAGAAGCTTCAATTTTAAATATTTTAGGTCAAATAGAACCCATGAAAATTTATGATTTTCACATTTTAGATTGATTATAGTACAATTATTCTTGTTGAAAATAAAGGCAAATGATGGTTTGGCTTAGTTTTGCAATATAAGTTATGTAGTTGGAAATTTGGTCAATAAGCAATATTTTTCTTTCTTGAACTTAATATTAAGACAACTTGAGAACTTATACCATTCATAGAAGATACAATTATGAGCAATGTGAGATGAAATTTTATATGACATTCTATATTGTTATGATGAAAATTATATGTACATAAATTAGGCATTATTAGCGTGTGACCAATGTGAGATGAATTTTTTTCTGTTATTCTTCATTGGAAGACTATTTAGTTCATGTTCATTATATCACGTTCCGAACCCGTTTGAGATGGGACGAGGTCGAGATGAAGTCTATCTTGTCTCGGTCCCGAACAAAAGGGATGAGATAGGGATGAGGTTCATCCCATCCAATCCCGTCTTGTACCCACCCCTAGTGGTTTCGAGAATTCTTTAAACTCCTCACATTTTCGACAACTATAGTTGCTCTTAGAATCTTGGGTCATTTATCTGCACCACTGAACTTATCCCAAAGTAGATATTCAAATAAGTTCGACTTATATCTGAATAGTACTTGAAACCTTGTGCTCGAGAAGTAGAACCTGAATCTATATTACCTTTTAAAGTATCCCAATCCTGGTTGACCACTACCAACGCACAATCCCGGCCATGAGCCCAAGCCAAAGAAGCATCGCTTTGGGGCCCACAAAATGTCAATTTAGGGGCCTCAAATTTTGGATAAAGTTTTTAATTTTTTTTGTGTTTATTGTTTGTTTTAAGCTTAGTTGGTAAGTTTTTAGTTTAGTTTTTCACTAGCCAAAGTTCAATCTTTGTGTATGCTTTGGAGGGTCAAATATGAAGTTGCAAATCTTGTATTCGCTTGCCTAACCTACTCCCCTACTGTAAATTGGCTCATCAAACCCAAAACTCTTGAGTGGTTGTAGATGAAACTACTCAAGTGAATTGATTTCCTAATCACATTCTGCACATTCCGAAGCTTTCCAATATCCTCCAGTATAAGATCCACGCAGTGAGCGACACAAGGAATCCAAAACAAGTGCTTATACTTCACTTCCAATGCTTCACCTAAAAACTCACAAGTTCGCACAACTTTAAACTAAAAATCACAACCAAACTAAGACAATAAAAAATCAACTAATTCAAATACAAAATTCAACTAATAATAATGTATCAGTTGCCTTATAGTTTGAAGCATTGTCTGTAATCACTTGAATCACATTTGATACTCTATTAACATTGTCAAGACATTACAAAATAGTTTAGCAATAGCTAAAGAACTTTTTTTAATCAAAATAGCATCAATAGATTTTATAAAGACAGTTGCTTTAGGACTCTTTACCAATAATCTCACCAAGGATCTCTTTCTCCAATCAGTCAATCCATCCACCATTACTGAACAACCCGATTTTGCCCATTCTTTTCTATGTCCCTTCAAAAGATCATTTGTATGGTCCACCTTTTTTTAGGAGTGAAACTCTCAACTCGTGATAACTTGGAGGCTTCATATCTAGACAACTCCCAATTGCTTCAACCATTTTCTTGTAAGAGTTTGACCTTGCATCATTAAATGCAATTCCGCTTTGGAAAAATAAATCCAGTTGTGCATTCATTTGCATAATCTACCTTGTTTCGATCCAAAGTTTCTTCAATTGTAGTTGCCTAAGGGGAGTGTTCCCTCTCTTTTTGAGTACCCTGGTATGGAGAAAAATAAGCATCCACCGTTCCTTTTTTTTTGTGAGGGAACCAGAACCAATAAAATTTGAACCTCTACCACCATTTCCACTCTCGGCGTGACCTCTCCCCCGCCCTCTACCAATTTCAACTAAACCTTCATCTTCTTCTTCAGGATCATCACCCAACACGTCTTGATCAAATGGTTCATAATTGGATTCACATGAAGAAACACGAGTAAGAATTTGTTATCTTCTTCCTCAACATGACAAGAATTTGTTATCTTCTTCCTCAACATGACTTCCTCGATTTCATTTATAACAATTGGTCGACAATTTTTGCATGCACTGACATCGGTGTTCCCCTTTCTACTTTCTACTTTCTTTGTCGATCAAGTGTTTCTTGTGTCTAAAGATTCCACCTCAAGATATCTTTGGACAAAAGTTGCATTGCACCATTTTTTTTACCATTCACTGCAACATCATACTTCCAACCAATATCTTCCATAATCAGTCAACTCAATCACCTGAAGTAAACAAAAAATAACACATAAGTAAAATATTATACGTAATTAATGTAAAGATTATTAATGCAACTCTCCCTTGATTTTATAGTAAACTCCACAAAATGAAACAACTTTCACTAAGAATCACATAGATTATTAATGTTTTGCATGACAAGTAATCATCGAAGTTGGGTGGTAAATAGACCATGACATACAAATAAAGAATCTAATAATTGCACATGGAACCCCTAAACCAAATTATACCAGTAAACACACACTACTAGGGGTGGGCATCCCATCCCGCGATCCAGTTCCCGTCCCGATCCCGTCCCGTCCCGTCCCGTCCCGATTTTTCCGGGTCTTAATGGGATTGAATAATTTCATCCCGATCCCGTCCCGTCCCGATCTAGAATGGGATGGGATGGGATGAAGATTTTCAATCCCGTCAATCCCGTCCCGTCCCGAACTAATTTATTAATATTAATTATTAATATTTTTATTTAATTATTTATTTTAGATTACTAATTATTTCTCCATATGTTTCTTATTTGATTACTAATATTTCAAATAAGTTTAAAAATCTATCTAATGAATAAAAGGAATGAAATTGGTCTTGCTTCAAAATATTCATCATGAATTTATCAGGTATGTCCTTTTGCATTTGGGAATGAGTCTGAAAAGAAAAACAGAAGATAGAAAATTAAGTTGAGAGGTTTAGGAAATTAAAACTTGCAGATTTAAGGCTTCTAACAGGGATCAGTGAGAATCATTAATGTATCACAGACACCATTATACTTAATCTGTCTTGCAGATAAATGTATGTATTCACAGTACATATCCATGCATTAACAACCTATCTTTGACATTTATGGTTTGTAAAATGTTCCAAAACACCTTCTTTTTTTCAAGAGGTTCAATGATAGTTCAGGATCATACATTAAGATAAGCTATAGCCTATATGTATATCTAACTCTGTGATAAGCTTTAGTTTACATAAAACACAAAGTATCTATAAGGGGGGAAAAAAGGCTAGCTAGTAACATTGGAATTGTATGACTAGTGATTGAATAGCTGATCTCGTCCCGTCCCGTCCCGAACCCGTTTGGGATGGGACGAGGTAGGGATGGGGTTTTTCCCATCCCGTCCCGTCCCGATCCCGTATGAACGGGATGGGATAGGGATGGGTATATCTCGTCCCATCCCGTCCCGTGCCCACCCCTACACACTACTCAAGTAAATTGCACCAAGCATAAATGAAATCAGAAGAAAAAATCCAATGGGCGGATCAGGTCTGCAAGTCAGCCAACGACGCACAATCCTTTAAGCAAGACTGTGCAGAACTCAAATCCAAAACAAAAAAAACTCGTCGCTCTTCTCCATCACATGCCAATTTTGATCTCTTCTCCATTAAGTCGCGCGTCGAATCATTGATGATACCGAAAACCCAAATCAGAAGAGAAGAAAAAGGAGAGAAAAGAGAAACAAAACAACAACAAAATCGAAGTAAGCAGAAATGGAATTAGAAGAAAAGAAGAGAAAAAAATGCACCTGCGTGAAGCGGTCTTCTCGCTTCCTTTGAAGTTTGAAGAGAGAGAAACAGAGAAAAAGTATGAGAAGAAGAAGAAAGAAAATTATGGCAAACACTTTTGTTTAATCAAGTCATGGCTTTGGTCGCTTCACGCTTCAACAAAAAAAAAGTTGAAAGCGGTCGTTTTAGGGTATTGTTTTCGCTTTAGTCAAGGCGAAACGTGTTGTCATGGCTTTGTTTCATTTTTGGCTTTAAGTGGTGGCTATTAATTAGGACTGAAAATCGAAACAAAGGTTCAATTTTTCGAATAAACCATCAACCGAACCAAAATAATCGGTTTTAAAAATTTTCAAACCGACACCGAAATCGAGATTGAGTATAACCGAGTTGAATCGAACTGTCCAACTCGGTTTGGTTTGTCGATTTTTGATGTTCAGAGGAAAATAATAGAAAATTTTCCTAAACTCATCCCCAGTGGGAGCAACCTGTGTGTTTCTGTTGTAGTTGAGGTTGAGGTTGGGGCTTTGGGAGATTGACATCTTGAAGAAATGACTAGTAATGGGAGTATAGTTCAAGAATATTCATTAGTTTTTCACTCAAAAAGAAAAGAACAATGACCAACAAGAAGATATGAGGTTAATGACCAAATTTTATGTAAAACAAAAATAAGAGAATAAAGAAAGAAAATAAGATGTCTTCAAATGTCTTCTTCTTGTAGGTACGAGGACGGGTGAAATTGATCCATCTTCTGCTTGTCTTGGTTATTATGATTTAGTTGAGTTGATTTGCACTTGACCTGTTGAAAACTAATAGCAAGGCAACCAAAAGAATGAAGATTGAATAAACAAGGGTGGAAAAGGGTGAGATTTAGATAGACTAAGTGAGTGAGACCGTGAGTGGTCACCATCCACCCATCCCACATTTTGCATAGGTGGGCTTTTAAAGCTCAAAACCCAACACCCCATTCTTTTTCTTTCCAATTCTCATACCTTAAAAGTCAGGTTTTTTTTTTAAAATCCATGGAGTCACTTCTTTCGTCTCATTTGTATTTAAATGGCTTAAAATAATGCTTCATTTAATGTGATGGAATATGATGAGACCCAAATTATTGAAGACAACCTACCTACAGAGTAGAATATTTACTTTTCGAAAAATTAATGATTAAAGTTATATAAAGTAATCACTTTATTTTTGCCTTGAAATTCATTATTATTAATATATATTTTGCCTTTTCAAACTAATAATATTTTACATTATATATACACTACTTCGGTTCGATTTTTCAGTTTTATTGATTTCAAAACCAAACTGAACTAATCGGTTTTGCAACTTACTAATCGAATCGGACCAAATCGAAACTTTAAAAAATCAAATCGAGTTTGTCGATTTAGTTCGGTTCGATCAGTTTGATTGGTTTTTTTCCACCCTACTATGGATGGCTTTGAATAGTTTTGATTGGATGCCAAGCAATTGTAGTTTGTATTGTTTGTTACAGGGATGTTATAACATTAGAATAGTAATTGACATTGGGCTATGTCAGATTTTCATTGAAGCAAAATGCATAATTATATTGAAACATAGGTGGTGATTGTTACGTATCTCATGACCATTCACTTCCTATTAGGCTAGATAGAAATGCTTCACATATATCTTCAAAAGCCATAGTTATTTTAGAAATTATTGTTCCACTTGGAGAGTGATTGTTTCTTCCATCTTCAACTTCTTCAATACTTACAACAAGAGTAATAGGGTAATGAACACCAGCTCTAGCTCTATTATCTGATACCACAGCTCCCAATCACTCAAACCCTTTAGTGCTAGAATCACACTGAAGGTTTTTTTCCCTTCTGTCTGAGAGGTTCACAAGATCTTTCAATAGTTCTCCTTCCAAAGCATGAAGGAATCAAGCAAGGAAAATCCACGCATGGAACTTGAGTTGAAACTTGATCTACTTTTTTCCCTTCTCTTCAAAATTACTTCATGAAGCCATACAAACCCATTGCGTCCAAATGTTTGACAAGCCAAAAACATCATATTCGGGTTTCTTTTGGTTTTGGACTCCAAAATCTTGCATACTATTTTGCAACCCTTCTTGGGACAAGCATTATACAAATAAGGACAGTCTTCACTTGTATGATTGTGCTGGGACGAAATCTGTATGAAAAAAAAACATGTTTTATTACACTCACCCCCTTATTATAAATAACATGCAGTAATTTAAACATATATAATAAAATTTGAATTTAAGAATGCACCCTGAAACATAACAGACATACAAGAGGTTAAAGATGACTTGTAACACTAAACAAATGTCCACAAAAATGTAAAAATGAAAAGAAAACCACTGACTTACCTCCATGATGGTGTTCTAAACTCAAATCTATGGATGAAATAACTCAGATCTAGGGTTTGTTAGGCAATGGTGGGTGGCAACCATTGTTGACATAGTTAGGCCACCCACCACATCTTCTAGTCAAGAATGGAGGCAATGGTGGGTGGCAACCATTGTTGACATAGTTAGGCCACCCACCACATCTTCTAGTCAAGAATGGAGGCAATGGTGGTTGAGCTACCCACCTTGTTGAGCCTATATAAGGCTCCTCCCTTCATCATATGTTATTATTCCATTCCATAGAAACCATTCTTCTCTTTGTCAAGAGAAGCTTGTCTCCTCCTCTAAGAAGAGAGTGAGTGAAAGCTTAGGAAATTAAGCTTGTGAGAGAGAGAAAATTGAGAGTGATTTTCTCGGGTGTAATTGGGTTATGGGTCGTGAGTTGTGAGTGTTTGTAAACACCTTCTTTCCTTTGAGTAAAATTTCGCAGCAGCCCGTGGACGTAGCCCAAAGTTGGGTGAACCACGTAAATACTTGTGTTCATTTATTTATTGCATTTCTCACTAATCTGGCGTAAGGGGTGAATCGGCGTAATTTATCCCCAACAACTGGTATCAGAGCTTTGGTTGTGTAATCCAGAGAAAGCCAGATTCGAGTGGGAGCAATGGCTACAGACGAAGGGAAGGTGAAACTCGAAAGGTTCGATGGCACAGATTTCGGATTCTGGAAGATGCAGATAGAGGATCATCTATACCAGAAAAATCTGTACCTACCTCTCATAGGGCAGAAGCCAGAAACTATGAAGGAGGAGGAGTGGGCCCTGCTTGATAGACAGGCCCTTGGAGTTATCCGACTGACTCTATCCCGCAACGTTGCTTTTAACATAGCAAAGGAAAAGACCACGGTGGGTCTTATGGCGGCTCTCTCAAGCATGTATGAGAAGCCATCAGCCTCGAACAAAGTTCACCTGATGAAACGTTTGTTCAACTTGCGGATGACGGAAGGCGCATCGGTTGCGAAACATCTAAACGAACTCAACACAGTCACAACTCAGTTGAGTTCAGTGGAGATTGAGTTTGATGAAGAGGTACGGGCACTGATCTTATTGTCTTCTCTACCAGAAAGCTGGAATGCTACTGTCACGGCTGTGAGTAGCTCCTCGGGAAGCAATAAGTTAAAATTTGACGATATTCGTGATCTAGCTCTTAGTGAAGAGATCCGACGGAGAGAGTCGGGGGAATCGTCAGCCTCTTCAGTCTTGCAGACAGAGTCGAGAGGAAGAGACTCAACTCGATGGAATGGACGCGGCAGATCAAACCATCGAGGTAGATCAAAGGACAGGAGGTCCAAATCCAGAAATCCTAATAAATTCCAAAACTCGAAGACTGTCGAGTGTTGGAACTGTGGGAAGACCGGGCACTACAGAAATCAGTGCAAGAGTGCACCGAAGGATCAGGAGGCGAAGGCAGAGGCAAATGTTACTTCCACCTCAGGAGGAAATGATGTGTTGATATGCTCTTTGGAGAGCAAGGAAGAGTCTTGGGTGATAGACTCTGGAGCGTCATTCCATGCTACTTCCCAAAAAGAATTGTTTGAGAAGTATGTCCCCGGAAACCTTGGTAAAGTATACCTTGGTGATGATCAACCTTGTGCTATCATTGGCAAAGGTGTAGTGAAGATTACGTTGCACGGGTCTGTTTGGGAGCTGAAGAATGTCAGACATATTCCCGACCTGAGAAAGAACTTAATCTCAGTAGGGCAGTTGGCTAGTGAAGGCTACACTGCGATCTTCCATGGTGATGACTGGAAGATTTCAAAGGGTGCAATGACGGTTGCTCGAGGCAAGAAGAGTGGTACTCTTTACATGACAGCAGGGGCACGCTGTTCAATTGTAGTTGCAGCAGGAAGTGAAAATCCCAATCTGTGGCACCATAGACTTGGCCACATGAGCGAGAAGGGGATGAAGATTATGCACTCGAAGGGGAAACTTCCAGGTCTACAGTCAGTTGAGATTGACATGTGCGAAGATTGCATACTTGGAAAGCAGCAGAGAGTTAGCTTTCAGAAAAGAGGCAGAACCCCAAAGAAGGAACGGCTGGAGCTTGTTCACTCTGATGTTTGGGGACCAACGACCATCTCATCCATTGGTGGGAAACACTACTTCGTGACTTTCATCGATGATCACTCTCGGAAGGTATGGGTTTACTTTCTGAAGCATAAGTCTGAAGTATTTGAGGCTTTCAGGAGATGGAAAGCTATGGTTGAAAATGAGACAGGTCTAACAATAAAAAAGCTAAGAACCGACAATGGTGGAGAATACGAAGACACCAGATTCAAGAAGTTCTGCTATGAGCACGGAATCAGAATGGAGAGAACCGTGCCAGGTACGCCTCAACACAATGGTGTAGCTGAGCGTATGAACCGAACGTTGACAGAGAGAGCCAGAAGCATTCGTATACAGTCAGGTCTACCGAAGCAGTTCTGGGCAGAAGCAGTCAACACAGCAGCTT